>VZTH01000702.1:47361-117047 GCA_013397815.1 Aleadryas rufinucha
GGCGGGCGGGCCCCGCAGCCCCGACCAGCAGCTGCTCACGCTGGTGCTGCTGGCGGTGAACGCGCTGCTGCTGCTGGCGGCTCTGGCCGCCTGGGCCGCCCGCCTGCTGCGCAAGAAGGTGCTGGGGCGTCGGCGTCGGAAGGCGGCCCCGGTCCACGTGCGGCAGCTCTACTCCACACGCCGCCCGCTCCGCTCCATGGGCACGGGTGTCTCCGCCGACTTCTCGGGCTTCCAGTCCCACCGGCCACCCCGCGGCGCCGCCGCCTGCGCCCTCAGCGAGGCCGACCTCATCGAGTTCCCCTGCGAGCGCTTCATGGACAGCGGCAGCGGCCGGCACGGAGATGAGCACCTGCTGCAGCGCTTCACCGACTGAGCCGGCCGAGGCCCCGGGACCGCGGCCAACGCGGCGGGGGAAGGCGGACGTCGGTGTGTGAGGGGATGGTGCGGGCCCAGGGGTCGCGGCCTCCGAGGGGCAGAGCTGTGGCACAGTGGCTGATGCGTTCAGCCGCCCTTAGTGGGGGCCGGGGCTGCAGCTGTGTGTGAGACGGGGTTACCTCTGCTGGGACCTCACCGTTTCGTCAGGAATCATCACTAGCCCAAGGAAAAGCCCTGACAGGTGGTGACTGTGCCTTGCCACGAGCAGCAAACGGCAGGAGCTACTGCCAACAGCAGCCAGTGCCTCCCTTAAGGAAACTCAGAGCTGTTAATTTAAGTGTACAGGTGGTTTCCTCCGACTGCAAGTTGCTAACAGGTTACAGTGAGTGGCCTGGCCCTGTGTAAGGAGCTTTGAACAGGTCTTTCCAAGGCACCAGTCCTTCCTGATCAAAAATTTGGATCGAGGGTCATCTTTTAATTGTACTGTGTGCAACCAGGGAGTTGTCTGGAGGGCTGGAAATGTAGGGGTTTTTGCTGAATAGTTTGAAGGCTGTGCCGTTTCAACTCAAACCGAATGTGAGGCAATTTAATGTGCACAAGTGTGCTTTCACACATTTCTGTAAACGAGAAACAATAGTGCAGCTGGTTAGTTCTACAGGAATATGTTGCTGACACCACTAAGAAAAACTAACAGATTTTTGTAGAATGTTTACAAATGAGATACTTTAAAATTGTTTATGAATAGATACTGCTTGGTACTTGTACACATTAATGTGTGCTGTGGTTGCCTGGGTTCATGATGGTCAGCAGATTGCTGACCCTCACATAATCCATCTTCATTTCTAAATGGGTAGATGCAGAGGTGAACTATTGATGGATAAATAATCATTGGTGCCTTACTTCAGAAACAATAATAGGTGAGAATATTTCAGGAATGTGAAACAATCTTTATCCTAACAGGCAATTCTCTCTTAGCCTTAGCCTACTTAAGTTAGATGCTTTATGTACCTCACTGTGAAATAAAACATTTTGTGTATTAATCTAGATTATGTGTTTTGTGTAGCTGAGTGAGTAATGCTAGAGTTAAACCCTTATGCAGTAGTACATAATGTTTGAGTTGTTTTGGTTTGTTGGTTGTTGTGGGTTTTTTTTTTAATTAGGATTTTGCTTTTGGTTTCAGAGCAATGCTAATCATTTTATGGTCAGTTGCTCTCTACTTCTCAGACTTTTTCCTAAACATTTACAGAATGTGGTTCTGTTATTACAAAATATGGTGGTTTAGTTTACATTAATAATTCTCTCTGTGTGGTCTACAAATGAGCTAGTTAAAGAGGTCCAAACCAGGATTGCACTTCAAATGCAAATGTTTTAGATGGAGTTTGGTAAATTGTTGAGACCATTGATACAACTTCTGCTCCTTTGAATTTAATGTGCAACCTCAGATGAACTCTTGTGGAACTGAATGGCTTGAAGGAAGTGTTAGTGTACTATGGAGACATTTGTCTCAATATCATGCATTCATTGCTGACCCGAGGTGTTCGTGACTACAAGTTGTTTATTACCGTAATTGCACGTAAGCAATTTGGGGGTTTTCTCCCTCTTTTTTCTTTTTTTTCATTTTTTCCAGATGAACAAGTGTTTACAAAAGATACCATAGTAACTGGTACCTTCAGTTGGAGTTCAGTGACTGAATAGAGAGAAAACACTTTATGTTCTGAGGGAGAGAGTGTAGAGATCATTTGCCTTAATCTTTGTCTTTTAAATGGAGAAGGGAAAAATCAAAGTCTTGTTTCTTGGGTCAGTAGCAAGAAGTCCTTTGGGATTTCATTTTGACAGGCTGTAGTTTTCATGAATATCAGGGGCCAAACTCGATTTTCAGTGTATAGATTAAAATTCACTGCAATAGACACAATGTTGAATGGAATTAATATTGAGGGAATGCAATATCAGGTTTCATTTTTTGTTAAGAATTTTAAATTTCTGTTCTTTTGGACACCTAGGTGCTTTTGGCCATTTATGATTGTGGAATACACCACTGTTTGTTGTTAGAAATGCAGTGGGATTATTGAGTAAAGCTGTGTATCACACTAACGTTAGCTCTATCACTGGATATTCTTCCAATGGGAGATACATAGATGCTGTACATGGTTATAATCAATTGTGTCAATAAATCCATTTGCTGAAAGAAAATTTGTGTCTTACATTGTATCTCATAATGCATTCCTCTTCAATCACAGATTGGCTATAGCTTCTTCATTTTATGAGCATGAGGACATGCTCATAAAATGAGCATGTCTCATCATTCTTTCATATCTTTTCATCATACGTAATGTTTCCTATTTTGTTTTTAATGTGTTTGGATAGTGCAAACAGTAAAATAACTAAAATGGGCAGTTGGACAGTTCTGAAACAGGTAGGGTTTCTGAAACATTGTCTCAAAATAGACTAATAAGGTGCTATTACATCAGTGAACTAATTGATCCTTTATGAGGAAAATTAAGAAATAATGAGTGTTTGGGATCATATCAGTAGTTTATGCTCATTGGAAGTTACAGTTCTAAGGGCTTTTCAGGATTATCAGGCTAATGATATCAGCGTCTCTTGTTCAGCATGTGCATGTTGTTCTAATTAAGGATTCACTGCTTCTATTTGAATTTTTGCAAACATCTGGAGAAATGCTAGAATGAAATGGAACTGGCTTTTCCTTCCAGCCTAGGAGAAGTAGATACATAGATCTGCACAACAGCAACAACAAAAAGACTGTTAATAGAATGAAGCTGTTGATTTTTTAAAAGCCACAACTTCTGTAACTCTAGGAATACTTACAGGCTTTGTCTGCAGATATTACTTGCAACATCTTTGCAGGGAGGGAACTGAACTAGCAGGTGGCTGAGGAAAGAAATGTCAGTGACCTTGAACGTAAAAATGTAAATATAACATGGCTCTATTTTTACCAGTACTATTTATATGTATTTGAGTCTTTTTTAAAGTAAGCTCCTTTGTAAAAAATTACTGTAAAACCAGCCCTTTCTAAATGGCTGAATCTGCCAGCAATTTGTGCTCAAAATGCTTATCCTTCTAGCAGAAATAGAGTTTTACTCCCCTGTTCTCTCATGGAATCCATGCAGCTCAGGGAAGAGTGAACTGAGTGCTGTTCTCCTGCTGAGTAATTACTGAACATGGTATATATCAAAGATTGAAAATCATCAAAATACTGCCCCATCAAATAAAGTAGGCTGCTGCTGTGGGGTCTGCAAGAGGTACCAGGGCTTCCTTAGTGTCAGCACTGCCTGATTTGGCAGCCTCTGCCACCTCCTGCTCCCCCTCTTCAGTTCCTGACTCCACTTCATCCAGCTGGCATGGTTGGTTGTGCAGCTGGAAGGTGAACTGTGAAACTGATCCCCCTGGAAAATAACCTTTCCTAGTACCTCCCCTCTCCCCTATTTTTCATCCAGCTCAGTTTCTTTGACTCTCTTTTAACTCACGCAAGTAGTGGAAGTAAGAAAATGTGGGTGTGGAGTTCAGAGGCAGGAAAAAACAGTCAAAGATGGGAAGCTGCTTAAACAATCTCAGTCTTGACATCCAGTTTAAGAAAATCTAGTCTATTCACATTACAGAAAAATCCTGTGCAGGTGATAAAACTTTACTGGAAATCATTAATGATCTGCAGAATCAAAAGTGTTTAGAACTTCTCTTTAAGGACCCAGAAATACTGATGTTACAGCATGGAGCTAGAGAGAAACAATCTGAGGAGAACAGAGGTATAATGGCGTCAGTGAATGTCTACGTGTGGATGAATACCCCTTGTTAAAAAGCACCGCTTGACTATCAGAACCTGAGTTAGCACAGTTAAACTTATAAAAATATTGATTTCTTTATGCTGTGCTGTTTACTTTTCACAATGCACTGCAAGTCCCACATTTTAAAATACCATCAACATTTGAACCCTTAGAAGAAGGGACTGGGTAAATTGTGCATGTCTCTTGTGCCTTCTCCCTTCTGCTCTTTCCTGGAAGAGATTTGAAAAATGAGGAATGGGGAGGAAAAAGAAAGTCTGCTCCAGGACATTTATTTGTCTACTCATCAGGATATTTATTTAACTAGTAAACTAACATTTTGATTGTAGGGGATGAGTCTACAAAAATAATTTGTTTCCATGACAGTATCCATATTTGTAGAAAATTCCACCAGTAAACAAGAGAAATACTACTTGATTTCCAAAAACCTGGCTGCTCTCAGTAATTCATGTTTCTCTGGCCACCAAATGTGTACATATGTTGTGTGAGGTCCACAAGTGAAGCTTTGGTTAAAAAAATTATTTAAAAAATTAAATCAGACAAATTATGCCTACATAGGGATATACTTGATTTTTCATGTGGGCAACTCCTTTGAGATTGAGAGAATTTAAATTGTTTTATAAATATTGATTCTATAATCTGATATTTGCTAAGTAGAAATGAGGAATAAGTATTAGAAAACAGTGTGTGCTGTATGTTGGATTTGTTCTTTTTGCTCCATGCTAAATATAGCATAGTTTTGGCAGCCTGTCCAAATACTGCTGTTGTGTTTTTCTCCATAAAAAGTTGAGTTTTCTCAAGTGCATACTTTAATTCCCATAGAAATTAAATTCCTGTAGAAAAATAGTCAATTGTATTTAAACACAAATATTTATCTTAGTGTCATTGTACATGACTTTATTTATAGAGATGCTCCTTGATAAGTCTTTTTAAATAAATTGATATCTCATTTGTTTTTACAAACAAGACCATAAGAATTAGAATGAATAACATAATATGAATAAATAGTTGGAAGAAAACTGCTTCAAACATAATAGAGGTATTTACTAACAAAGAAGAATCTGACACTTTAAAGAGACTTTATGAGGTTTTATGCTGTGACACTCATCTTCTTTGTTGTTGGATTTTTAAAGGTACATTTATTTATAGTTTGATAATCTATGTGTAATAATTTTATGTTGTAGAAATAAACTGTTAGTTGTCCAGAAATGGGAAGACCCCCACATATATAAATCTCAAAAGCTATTGAGTGTTAAAAAGAAAATTGGTGTACTGCTAAAAGTATTTATTCTCACCAGAGTATTGCCTGATTTTTCATTGCAAAGTGCATTTGAAGTTGTTGCCAAGTAAAGCAGTCCTTAGCTAATAAATTAAGTGGTGTTTCTGGACTTCAGATATAGGCGTAATCCTGTTCTTTACTTTAACCAGGGTGGTTTTTTTAATGTCCAGACAAACATAATCTCTAATCACTTTTTTCCCCCCAAATATTTCAAATTTGTATATATTCAGTATTTCAAAATACTTTATTGCACTTCTGAGATCCATCCATGAGGAACCTGTACTGAGAGAGAATCTGAACAAACATTAAAGCAATCTGTCAGTCAACATATGTATAGCACTTTGTAATGTAGCAAGTGCTCAGAGGTTGTGAAGTGAGTGGTTTATTTTTTAGAATATTGTGAGAATGAATGCCCAACAAAACATTCATGCAGAGTCACAGCTGTGCCTTCTAGTGATGGCAAATGTCTTACTGTAATATAGCACCTTATACATCAGTCTGGGCTAGTCTAGTTCATTCTGTTTTGCCATGGGAGACTAGGAAAAATTCTTGATTATAAGATGAGAATTCAAGGAAATAGAGCAGATAAGCTTTTTTGTGAAGTCCTTGGCAAAAATCCTGTTAGCCAGCGTTTTCCTGGTTCACTTAACTTCTCATATGTGGAATTTGTTTCATTGTCATTAGGTCAGTGTATGTTTGTTTATTTGTAGTAAATATTTAGAAGTAATATGAATAGCTGAAGAAGGCCTGGATACATATAATAGATAAAAATCATATACAGAAAGATAATGAGACAAGTTTTCTCATTGAGAGATTGATTTATCTTTTACGGGACAAATAGTTCAGGGATGTTGTCTTTAAAATAAACGTGAATGCCAGTTTTAAGTCAAGAAAGGAATATTCTTTCACTGGAACATGAAGAAGGTAGGAAGGTTGCAAATAGTTACACGGTGCTCCCATTTAATTCCTTGCCAACAAGACGAAAGATCGGCATTATGTTAACAAATTATATTACATGGAGAAACACATGTATCCTATCTGGATCCAGAGAAGTTCACTGAAATTGTATCTGTGATTCATTGTTACACTGCTGTACTTCATCCTGACAATGAGAAAGACCTCTTTTGATATGTCCAAATCCATCTTTTAGTACAATCTTTAGCCTCTCATCTGTCATTGTACCATTGACATATCTTATGATTGTGCCATTTATTTTCCCCATCTTGCTAAATATTTAAATATTGAAGTTAAAATTTTAAAGTTGCTCAGCACTGTAGCAGCCTCTATCTGACTGCTGTAAAACAATTTGAAGTAGAGGAGGATATGCAGTAGTGATACCAATCGGATGAAAGGTCAAGAAATATTTTACTGTAGAGGAACATGCTCAGGAAAAGCACGCTTTTAGAAAAAAAAATGTTGTTTATAACTGAAGGATAACATGGTTTATTTGCCATTACCATGTCTCAATCTAAATCTTGAACAGGCATGCTGCAAGACAAGGAGCATATGTTAGACTTATGAGGCAGTTTGGAGGGTTGCTCAGTACATACAGCAGATGTTCTAGCATGCTATTTTTTTCAGCAACAGCTTAATCCTTCTGTTTCCACTCCATGAGAGTGAAAAGACTTCAAGACTTAATGTAAGCACCCATCAGTAATAGGTCTGTGGTGATGGAATTAATTGTATTGGAGGACTGTGCTCTAAGATGTTCATCTTAAAAAAAAAAAAATTACTTCTCAGATCTGATCAACTTAGAGAGATGAACTTTAGTGTTAACTGACATGGAAATGTCAGTCTCGGCTGATAATTACCAAGGAGAGGGAATCTTTCACGAGCATTGCAGTAAGTTGCTAACTTGGAAATTTAAAGATATTACCATAAGGACTCAATTAATTAATTTTCCCCTGAACCAAATTTCTCCTCTTCCTCTTGTTGCCTAAAAACATCTACCTATTATTTAAAACATTTTGTCAAAACCTTCAGTTTTTCTTTCTCCCACCACCACTCCTGTATAAGGTGGTGGCAGTATAAAAGTCTGTTGCAACTTTTAAATGCAAATGTGGCAGAAATAACTCAGAGCTATTTGTACTCACTGAGTTCAATATTAGAACGATTGAGGTAGTAATTGAAGTAGAAATGAGCCAAAAATCTAGCACTTCCCAGTAGTTCCTGTAAGCCTGGTGAAGGTGCTGGGATTCTTGCTGTGCAGTTCTACTTGTGCTTTCCACTTGAGTGCTCTTCCTGGTGTAGCGCTACCTTCTCCTAGCATCTTACTCCTTGGCACAGGGGTTTTTTTTAAAGCGGTTTGGGGCGTTCAGGCCAGCAGATGTTTATTTTTCCTATCTCATCTTTAAATTCTATACAATGGGAGTTTGTTCTGGTTTGTTTTATCTGTTTTGAAATAAGAGATAACAGCCATTTACAGTCTACGGATTACAGCCAAAATACAGTCTGTTCATAGAAAGAAAAGGAAGGAGTATTGAATTTTAAATAAATCCTGCTTAACTGGAAATTATTTTGTTCAGGAATGATTTGTGATTGGAATGGTTCACTGGGATCCCACTGGTAGTATTCTGCTGAATAAAGTACAGAGCCTTTTGGTTTTCCTGCCAGGGTATATCCCTAAGAACCTGAGACTGTAGAGGTCCAGCAGAAAATAAAGATATCCCTTCCTTCCATTTATGTGGCTCAAATGCAAAAGAGATTCAGGCTCAGCATCTTTGTCACCAGAATGGCTAAAAACTTTATTCTATAACATATGTTGACCTAAGCTGATTTTGTAACTGGAGTTGTAAATAGTATTCACACTAAAGGGTGTCGCTGACCGCTTGGCCGCCTGGGGGCCAGGCAGGCGACAAGCTCGGTGCTCCGGTCACCGCCGCAAACAGGCCGGAGCCCCGCCATGAGCGTCCTGCCCTCACTCGAAGGGCAGGTCCGCACCCCCCGCCAGGGGCTGGCTGCAGTCGAATAACAAAGGAGCGACGGCGGAGGTACAGGAGGAGAGAGGGACTCCTTGTTGCAGCAGTCCAAGTCTTTATTCCCCAGCCCGGGGGCCGGGAGAACAGGGAGACATTAAGGGAAAGCAATAAGAAGCCAGCCCCATCGGACTGCTCGATGGAATGGAGCCCAGACTGACTGCTGCAGGGACAGTTATACAGTGGGTGGAGAATGGGAGGAACAAGGGTACAACCAATAAGAAAATGATAAGGGGTGGCACATAACCAATAACATAATACAAGGGGAAGAACTTATTTGAACAAACCAATGACAGGGGTAACAGAACTGAACTGTCCAGAACTCAATTACATAAGCAATAAAGGCAATACATAAACATAAGGGAAAGAACCAATCCACAACCGAATAACTTAGAACATACTAGATTGGGGGAGAGGTCCTTCAACCAGGGAAACACCCAGTGTGATGTGGCATAAACCTAGGTGCCACCCATGGCACTGCCCTCCAACCCGCCCTTCTGGGCGGGGAAATCCACCCACTGGATGCCCTCACGGATACACACCACTACAAAAGGGAGCATCAAAAACCTGACATTTTTGAACATGAAGCCTCCTTAATTTTCCTCTGTAAAACTGAAGTCAGCAGAGACTGAAGTAACTGGCAGTTTGGTGAAGGTGCTAACAGCTCTTTGAGGTGTCTGTAGTATATAATTGGGTGCACTTTCAAATAGTCTCTCATATTTTATTCAGAAGTATTTAGAATAAGTTCCAGGCAGAAAATAATAATGAATTCCAAACTATTAGCCTGCACTGATAGTGACCTACTCAGATGTTGGATTCATTTGTTTTTATTTGCACTTGCAAGTGCACCTGAGGCATACCTGAACTTCAGTTTGATCATATGCTTTTATCCAACCTGCTAAAATCACCTACCTTTCCAATTAGGACAGCTGTACCTGTAAATTTCCGCCATTCTCACTTATAAGTTTTTACTTTTAGCCTTTTCAGTTATACCATGGTAGAAAATCATCTTAATTTACAGCTTACTAGGTATTGAGATATGCAGCTGCTTATGAAACAGGAGAATTGAACATTTTTCCAACCTTCCAAACACATTCAAACTTTAACAGTCAGAACAGGTTTGTTTGGGTTTTTTGTTTCCCACACACACCGTGTGGGTTTTTACCCCTGTGGTAAAAACCATGATGGATTAGAGCTTTGCCATATACTACATTTGCCAAAGTCTACCAGTAGTGACAGTGATGGCAGGACTTAAATGCGTATGCACTGGAATAATCATTTGGCTGTTCAAATTTGGAACTCTACAAAATTTGGGCATGTGAAGAACATCACTAGAACTGATTTTATACTTTAGGGCTTATCAGTTATTATATTGTGGGCTTTTTCCCCCAGAAATGTTCTTTGTCCTCTTCCCTATTTTATTTTCTTCTCCACCTGGCTAGGGACTTGTGGATTAATACAGTAAGAGTGGCTGGAATATGTGTTTAAGGATGCTGAGCGTCCAGTGTGTCTGAGAAACTGGAGGTGCTTAGAAAATACGATGCCTTACAAATTATGCAAAATATAGATTTCGAGAGGCATCCAAACTCAACATTATGGTCATTAATAGCTGTCCAAACTCATGTGTTACACTCCCTGTATCCCTGTGTATCCCTTGTTATCCTCCCTGTTATCCTCCCTGTATATCATTATTAGCTGCCTTTTGTTTTTCTTTGTAGTCTGTAATGAGGTGTCAGGTCTTGTACCTCGTACGTGGTGTTTTGACCTGGTACTACTGTAGCCACTCAGGTTGCATTTTTCTCCAGCGTGGCCAGTATATATATTGGGTATTGTTTTTATGTGGTATCAATGAAGTAAAAGAGAAGAATTAAGGATTTAGGAAATGTGTTTCTTGCCTAAAGCTTTATCATTCAGCTGACGATAACGCAGGCAGACAGCCCCAGTGATCTATATGATCTATTTGGTCTGATTCTTCAGAACAACTGCTGCCCCTCCTGAGAGGGAAAAGCTGTTGGACTTCTCCTCTTCTATGTTTGTGATCTTTTTGGTTTGGTTGAAACTAGTTTCTTAAGTTTCTTCACAGAAGGAGGTAAAATCCTGACACACAGGCCAGTGGTAGAGCTTTTATCACCTATGTATGTTTTCACTTCAAAGAGCTTGTGCAGCTGCCTGTTTTTCAGACAGGACCAAAAGTGGTCAAAATCAGGCAGGAACAGTCAGAAATGAATTTTGTTCAGGAATCTGAATATTCAAACCAAGAATAGAAATTCATACATTATAAAGAGGAATTCTGAATCTGGCATAATTCTCTACAGCACTAATTTCATTTTAGGCAGCTTCTCTTGCTGGTCTCTCCTGCAGATCTCTCCCGCAGATCTCTCCCTCTCTCCCATGCCACCCCTCTGTGCACTGCTGGCGTCAGCCTGCATTTCTCAGAAGCCTTTGGAAGTTGATTTGCTTCTTGGGTTTTGGTTTGGGGTTTTTTTCTGCTATATAATAGGCCTTGTCCATGTCCCCTCCTTCTTTGCTTTTTTAGGTTTTTAAACATCAGGATTATGGCAACTGGGTCATTACAGCAGAGCTGCCAAAACTGGTGTCATGACCTGTGTGTTTTGAAGTCAGGGGTTAGAGTTGATGCTTTATCTGCTTAACTGCAACACTGAAACATTTTAAACAACCTTTGTTTCCTAATTCCTCTGCCCTTTTAGTGTCCTCAGATGGTCAATTTACTCTTCTGAAAAAGTAAGTGGAGTTTTCCTGACTCATCTTTTCCATGTAAAGTCATTATGTCTGACCCATAAATGCAAACTTCCAAAGAGCACATACTTTGCATCTGAAAAGGCTGGAATGGCATGTATTTTCCTGAGGGGACAGGAGCCCTCTCAGTATATCCAGGAAGACTTTATTAAGCATCCATTCAAAATTACATGAAGTTAAATATCACTTTGCAAAAGGGATTGTTTTGGAGACTAGCATTGGATATAACTAAAACTATGTTTATTATATATTAATAACAATTTTAATCTACAGGATTAGAGCATGAACCTATGGTTGCTTATGAATCCTCCAGATTAAATAGTTATTCCTAGAATTATTTGTTTTATTGGTACAAATACATTATGCCAAACTGGTGTAGCACAACTGACCCCAAGGCAGCGCACTTTTTACTAATTGTGATGGATCTACATCAGACCTGAACCTCAGTCAATTTTTCTGTTTTCCTGCTTCTGCTGCAAAATTTAGTGTGGATATTAAGAAGGATTGATGGTCTATTTAGATAGTAGTCAGATTAAACAAGTCAATTGTTTATCTCTTTCAGGTAACTGTGAAGTTATACTCTCATAATTTGTGAAGCAGTGTGTGAAACTGATTTCCGGAAAATATTCATCTGTGATTCAGCTACACCTGTTATGCTTCTTGGAATATCACAGGGAAAATGAAGCTACCAAAAGGAAACATCTGTTTGTATCTAAAAATCCAAATATTTCTGAAGTTTAGCAACATGAATTCTTCTTGGGGCTGCCACCTATTATATTCCGCTCTAGAGCAAATACCAAAAGGATACTTGAGGTGACCTTTTGTATCAGATTAAACAAAATGAGAAAACACTTGGCAATCACACTTCCTCTGCTAGGCCATGGGAAACAGCAGAGCAGAGGAACAGATACAGTAAAAACATATTAATTCAATCTCGTTTGCTTTAGAAGAGCCCAGCAGTGAAAAGAACAACTAACTGTGAAAAACCTGAGGTCTCTGTAATTTGGCACCTCTTGAAGACTGTCTAGATTGTCCTGACAAGGGATATCTCAGGCAGCAGTAATATGTGAGGGGATGGAGAAAAACAAAGGACTAGAAAACACTATGTGAGAAATGGGTTTCTTTCAAAAGCTATTTCTTGGGGGGGTGAATGTCGCAGTTTTGGTATCAGTGTTCTTGTTGCATGTTAACGCATACTGGGTTTGAATTTTTTTTTCACTTATTTCTTTAAAACACTGTGTGGGTTTCAAAGTTCCCTGTGCCTCGGTTATTCTGTGACTCCCTTGTTTGTTGGTTTGCTAAGCAAAGCTGGGGGAGGGAAACAAACTGTAGTTTCCCAGAAAGGTTAAGCTGGCACAAACCAGAATGCTGTTAAAATGACAGTCCTCTTTGCTGGTGGATGCTCATCCCCTCCATCTGTCCATCCAGAACATGCTGGGTAATAACACTACTGATAGTATACATTGCTGCTCCTTGCTGCTTGTTGGCAAGGTAACTGGGTTGTTTATTTGCATCTGACAATGCACAAATAATAGGAATAGTCAGCCCTATTGAGCAAATTATAGATCTATGGTCAAAGGACATCCCACTCTAAAAGGTGAACAGATAAAGCAGTCCTCAGGGAAGGGAGGATGAATGCAAATGTTTACCTGTTATAATGATTTGCATTATTATGCAGTAGGTCTGTACACCAAGGACTCACTTAAGGAGGTTAAATTTTAGACCTGCTGTGCTGTAGGGATAGTTTGGTTTGGTTTGCTCAAACTGGTTGTTCAATACCACAGATGATTCTCTACCTGTTGCAGCTTGCCTGCCTCCATGGTGCCTCGCTCTGCGCTGCTGCTTTCTGTCCAAGCACGTTCAGATCTCAGAGTCCTTCCCTGTGTGCAAGGGCTTAACATCTGCAGGCTTCTCCTAAATGGATGGGATGTCATGGCCACCCTTCCTTCTCCTTCCAGAGGGGAGCAGCTGCAGGAAGAGTGGGAAGGCGTGAGGACACTGAGATTTCCACCCCAGCCGTATGTGGGCGAGAAGCCCAGAAGACAAACTGTAGCTTCCAGACCAGTTGTGCAGCCAGTAGGCAGGGATGGGAAAATAAGAAAAGGGAGATTTTGCCTGGAGACAAAGCTCCAGTGACGACAAGGATGATGGCCAAACAAGGGCTTGGTGAGGAAAGAAGGGTTGCAGCATGCAAAACCTTTGACTGGGTTATGAAAATTCAAGGCCAAAAGTGCTCATAGGGTTGTTTTGGCCAGCTGAATTGTTTCATTCTTCCATCTCTGTCTAACAGTCAGGAGACAGATCTTCCTGTTTGCTTGGACTTTTTAGAAGACAGGAATATGAGTGTTTCAACTCTCTCACCACCCCATAATCCCCTTTGCCCATCTGTGCACTGAGTAATCAGAGTCCACTGAAGACAAAATTTTCTTGAAAAAATAGGGTCCATCCACACTGTAGGCTGGTGCCTCCGGCAGCAAAGTATCATTGTTTAGCAGTGAGCAGGTCTGAAGGCAGTTTAAATAGGATCACAGACTCTTCCTCGCTCTGGGGCAGCTGGAAGAAGAGGTTCCACAGCCAAGTTCCGTCTTTGGCACACAGCATTTCTGCCTCTCTCTTTCTCCCTGAACAGGTTGTCGTACACTACATTCACTTTCCCAGGCTTTTGGCCTGAGATTTCCGCTGTGGGTTGATGCTGTCAAATTACAAGTAATGGCAAATATCACTTTTCTTGGAAATTAAAGCAATTTCTTTAAAATCTGCTGAAAGTCGTGGGAAACTTGCATTGCTGCATGAGGTCTATGTGTAAGGTCCCATCAGGGTGATGCTGCTGTTGGCTGGATGCTGTAGGATAATTTTTAACAAATGAAGCTGTACTGTCATGGAGTTCTCTTCTACTGATAAGAGAGATGGTGATATGTGGGCAGGTACATAGAATTAAACTCAAGTATTATTTCAGCCACAAACCAAGAAGGTAATTGGGTCCTGTAAGTGGTGTTCTAGTATGAATGCGATCTTCCTCTACTCTCACATGAGATCTTCCTGCAGTGTGCAGGGTGTGGAGAAATTCTCTGCTGCAGCTGACTTGCCCAGATTGGTAGAAAAACTCTTGGGGGAAGATTTGGCCTCAGGAGAAGGAGTTTGCTAGATGGAGAGTTTGACTGGCAGTGGTGCATACCCCTGGAGGATGTGGCGGGCCCAGCCCTGAGAAGAGCACAAGGCACACAGTTATTTAATCATCCATTTAAACAGTCGGGCTACTCACTGTGGGCACTCTGCAGATTTTCTGCATGTACCTGTCCTCCTTGAATCTCCTTTCTTTTCTACTCAGAGTCAGAACTCCATAAGAGCCAAAACCCCTACAGACTCTGTAAGGCCAGAGATGCTGACTGAAAGAGAACACCGTACTTGATGTCCAAAATAGCAGCTGAGTTTTTGGAACTAGGGATAGAGAGAAGGGAGCACAAACACACACACATTACTTAAAATGCAACCCTTATGCTCTTTTGGCTTTGGATAGTTTTTTCTTTTTCTGCTTCTTTCTCTTTCCTTCTGTTTTTATTTTCACCCTTTTTTTCTTCTATTTTTTCTCTTAACTCCTTCTTACTGACATTGTTCCCACACATCTGTTAGAGCCCTTACAGTGTTCTTTCTGGCTGAGTGTTCATTAACCTTTTATGTTGTATTGCAGACAAAAAGTAGATTAATTATGTTGTGAAGACTCCCAGCATCTCTCTTGACAGATTTTCTCATGGTAACTTCGACCCCTCTCCTGAGCACAGCTTCTCTTCTCCTTCCTTCAAAAGAGATGTGAAGCTTAAAAATCAACTCATTTAAACGCCTTTGAAAGTCTTAGTTCAAGCATGTTTCCTCACAAGTTCATCCTTGGGGATGCACAATTTACCTCCTCAGAATTTTGATGCTGTCACACATAATTACAGAGTTGATATATTAAGATTATAAACAAGCCAGTAATTAATTTGATAATGTATATACAAAACTGAATGACACAAAAAAACCTTGGCACATGTATTCTCTGCTTGAGTTGCCCTAGTAGTCTGCGACTTCCATGCCTCCAGGCCTTTTATCACTGGTTTCTCCTGAAAACAGTGGAACATTTCTAAGGCAGCTAGTTTTCTTAGACCCTTTTCTTCCTGTTTTACTTTGATTCCCTTTCCCAAAACAAAAGCACACATTTCTTTTTTTTTTCCTTGTTCAAGTATCCTTATTTGACTTGGTGAAGGAATGAGTTTATATGTCTCCTTCATAAAATTTGGAAGTATATTTATTCTGAAATAAGTAATTTTCAGTCTCTAACCACTTGCACAGACATAGAAAAAACCAGCTTCCTTAGGTTTCACCCTTCCTGCTGCTGGAGGCATATGAAGTTCAGTAGATGATGTTTGGTTTAAAGACTGACTGTAGACTCCTGGGTGGTAAAGTGATGAAACAGTCCTGCTTTGATATTGATTGCTATTCCATTATTATGTCATAAGTTCAACTGGAATAGATTTCCACAAATTATTTCAACAGGAGAACATTTTAACAGGTTAACATACCTCAGATCCTTAGGGCCTGTCTAGCCTCATGCATTAGGTTAAAAGGAAGCTGCTTGAGGAAGCTGGGGCTTTCTTCAGCAGTTTTCAAAAAAAGTAGCACATCTCAGCTGAAAACCAGCTGAAGGTTGTTGGTTCTTCTGTTTTTTCACTGTTAACATTAACCAGGCAGGTGAATTTTGGGGAAAAAGTAGAAGGAAAGTAATAAACACCTTTTCTGAAAAACTGTCTTAGGTAATTGAGTAAGTATTTGGGAATGTATCTACTTGATAGGATCTGTGGGTGTGAACAGTATTGACTGCATCCCTGTTTGAGTACCCCATGCTAGTCACTCCATCTGATCCCAGAGTGCTTCTTCAGCTCTCTCAGCTTCTTCTTCACCTAAAAGCCCTATGGCACTTCTGATGAGAAAGGGCATTGCCTCCAGGACTTATCTCCTCATTTAACATCTTTCTTTCAAGTTTTGTTGTTTCTCTGGCAACAATTTTCATGTTACTTCCTGATCCAATTTTCCTGTAGAACCTAAATAACAGTGTCACCTCTTTCAATATACTGAAGGAAACCAAAGAGTTTTTCATCATGTTTTCTATCAGCAAATTTCGATTAGCAAGTTTTGCTAGTAAGTAACATAAACTGAAATAACTTCGTCAGACTAGAGAATTTAGAGAACAGAATTAGTGAGAAATTGACTTCAAAACCATCTAGGCACAGCCCTGGGCAACTGGCTCTATGTGTCCCTGCTTGAGAAGGGTGTTGGACCACATAACCTCAGAGGTCTCTTCCAATTTCAACTCTTCACCTCTTGTGATTTTGTGACTTAACTTTCATCCTTATCCATTTGCATTATTTAAGTGTTAACTGAAGCCATTTTCATCAAGCTACAAGAACTGCTAGCTGAAGAAATGCAGGGCTTTTTTCCCTAATCACATGTACCTTAATATATGTGCTGATGAAGTTAAGTAAGTGAAAATCAAGTACATCTATTGTCCAGACACTCTGAAAGTCTAGCAATAGTAGGATTGGTTTAGGTGTTTTCCGGAATGAAAATGTACTCTTTGTTGTCTGTGGTGGATTTCAAAGAATCTGTCAGATCACTTGGGCCTGTGTCCCTTGAACCTGTTCAGATCACTTTCAGCAAAAAACGTGGTAAATTAAGTAATTCTTCCTATCTATCTACAGTCCACAGTCACTGTTTTTCCCATCAATCAGCAGATTTTTATTTTGATCAAGCTTTCAGTGTGTTCCCCAGTGAATATGAGAGTTGAGCTGTGTTATAGAATTCAAACATTCTAGATAAAACCAGTCAGTATTACGAATAGCCATCTAAATAATATGGAAACTTCAATCAGGTGCCCCTACCTTTGTAATTACTAATTTCTCCTTGGAGTAACTTTATCATCACAATAATTACAATCACCTTTGGTGAAAACACAAGCATAGACAACCACTGACACTGGGTCACATCCAATTTAGAAGTCACCAGAGTAATTACCAGTAATTTGCCCAGCTGCAGTCATCTGTGCTTTTAATTTTTTTTTTCCTGTTAATTCTCCTTGTGGTTTCACTTTGATCAGGGAAGAAGTAAACAATGCTATTATTGGTCAGCACTTGTAGTTACTCTGTTTTGGTTTGGAGAAGGATTTTGCAGAAATACTGAAGGGAATATGAAAATGGTTTTCATTTACACTTCCCTGGTGCCCTTTTAGAGCCCTCTCACAATGAATAAAACATTATTTTTTTTTCCTTTCCCTGGAACATCATAAAAAAGTCTCGGCAACAGTGTCAATTCCAGTCATACAGAAATTGCAAGCATTAGCAAAACAGCAAATTTGCTGTTAATTTTAATTTGCTTTCAATAGTTCAAATTGTACTGTTGTCTATCTTAAAAAATCCCTCTGAGAGAACTGGAAACCTACTTAGAGAAAAAAAGAAAAAAATTAAAAGAAAAATCTCTCTTGCAAAAATGTGGTGGATCAAGACTGGGTAGTTTCAGGAAAATAGCAACATTTATATAAAGCTGTAAATTTGAAATGCTGTCATGAAAATCAGACTGTAAAACTCATCTCCAGAAAAAAAATTCTAAGTAAGGAAAGAGGGCTGGCTTTTTTCACATGAGGGAAGTCTTAGATACAAGTTCTAATGCTCAGCTTCCTGATGAAAATGCAGACTGTAATCTTGGTCCATATGATTTTTTGGCTTGACTTAGCAAGTTCTGGAGAGTCTTGACAGTCCCTCCCTATGTTCCAGAGTTCAGAATTAAGTCCCTGAGTTCTAGATAAAGCTTTTCTTCCTGTTACCATCTGATGAGGCATATTTGGTTGTATTAAAAAAACCTGTCTCAATAATAATTTCTGTAAATGGAAAGCAAGAAGAGTGATCAAACTACACATGATTTGAATAAGACCCCTATGTTCAAGGGATTTAACCTTCTAAAGCAATTTTAAATGTACATTTGTGCTACAGTTAAAAAATTTAACTGTCTTGAAAAATCATGTTCAAACATAAAGCATTTGAGATAATTTAATAGTTGGCACTTAAAGCAACTGCAATTTGATGTTCAATTCAAACCAGATGTTTAATTTTTTGCAAGAAGTCTATTCTGTTGTCAAGGGAGAGAAAAAGCATTCAAGGTTATGGAGCAGACATTTCTTACTGCAGTTGATTAGAACAAATTACCAAGAGCTGCACTTCATGTTTGAAAGACTGAGGAGTTTATGATCTCAGGCCCCAACAATTAAAGAAAACAAAAATAAAGGGATTGAAAGTATACATACTGTGAACAGTTAAACTGCAAGAATGCTGTGGATCCCAAACAGCTGGATCCCATTTGAACTCAAAAAGTTTAATAGCATAAGCCTGCACATCTTCTTTCCCACTTCTAAGGATCATCTGCCAGATGGAGAAGACCCCCCTCTCATTTCCTTGCACTGTACGATTTTGTTGCAGAATAAAACTACACTTATGTGCTGAAGTGGAGCCAGTACTTCTAAACCAGGTAAAGACATATAGCTCTTAGAGAAGGTCACTTTGATGTAAAGGAAACAACAGCAATAAAAAATTCAGCTTCAGTAGTGAAATACTTGCAAGAAAATTGTTTTATTTGGGTGCCAAGCAAGCTGGTAACATTGATGGAATGGAGTACTGGAATCCGCATCTTTTTGAAAGTGGGATGCCTTAGTGAGAGATCACGTTTTAAAATCATGGAATCTTAAAATGTGCCCGAAAGTTACTTCCTATTTATCATTTTGAATAGGAGGTCTCCTGTTGTTGTCCTAATTGGACATGCAACAATGACCTTTTCCAAACTTAGTATTTGGAAATAAATGTAGTGAGGACAGAAATAGGGCAAAAAGTAATCCTTGTTCAAGACAGTAGTGATCCAGCAACAGGGCTGAAAGAAATCAACAACGTATGAGCCCTGACTGTAAGAACTGCAGTTTGCTCTCCTCAGGCCCTTGCTTCTGTCTCCAGTCACACACAGAGCTGTAGAGCCTGTCTGTAGTATGTTAACGAAGATGCAATTCCTGCCTGATGTCATAAAACTTTGCTTCCCAGGAAGATACTGGTTCTGCTGTCTGTGGGACCCTTCATGGACAGGAAAGGAGAGGAGGAGTTGCTTTTTTGCCATGTAATTTAACAAGGCTAATTAAATAAAGATATCCACAGTGCACTGACTAGCACTAATTACAGCCCTTTTTGCAGGGAGTGCATGGTAGGGGGGGAATTGCACAGAAACTAAATCACATAAATGCATTTTAAGTACATGTGCTGCAACCCCACCAGCTCCAGCTCTAACAGGATCTCAAGAGGAAAAGTCCTGCTGCTGATTTTGGAGTGGAAAACTGAAAATAAGTCTTAGGACCATTCTTGAATTGCAGACAGGGGCTGTGTGAGACAATTTGGTTTTCAAATACTCAGCTTCACTGAAGTGCAGCTCACAGTTTCAATGCCCAGAGATGGAGAGGAAGCCAAGATCAGTGAGATGGTCACAGGATTTCTGTGCTTCTTCTGGCTTGGTTTGCAGTCAAATAAATGCATTCTGCAGTAGAAATAAAAAGCACAAAGGCTTCCAAAGCCTGAATGGATTATCTTCAACTGTAATCCTGAATTTTAGCCCTGAAGCACAAACCTGCACAGCATGATTATGTGGTGTTTTAAGCATCAGCTGACTGACCTGTGCTAGAGAGGATGCTGAAACTTTGGTGATTAATAGCTCAAGATAGCAAAGCCACAGAGCTGCTGCAATGGATCATTACAACAGTTCACTGGCTGCTAATCCAGCATCTCCCATATATAGTTCACTTTTTTTCCCCAGTGTGTTGCTTCTGGCAGAAAAAAACCAGCAGCCCTCACTTGAGCCACAGTGTGGTCAAGCTTATAGAAACTGCTTACTACTCCAAAAGTGTGAAAGAATATTATGTGATTTTGAGAAAAATGTCCTGAGTGTGTTAAGATTTTAAAGTAATTTTGGTAAAACCGAACAAGCTGTAGTAAGACTCATTGGCCTGTTTTAGAAGGCTTGAAAGGGGGTACATTACTTTTATGTTCAGCTTTCTCCAATCATTTTATAAGGTATTTCTACAGTTTAGAATTAGAAAGATACTTTTGGTAACTCCTTGGTCTCAGGTTTCAGCTGTGTTTGAGATAGAAGCTGTGTTTTTCCAGCTCTTCTATCACCAGTTATAAGATTTCTGCAAGCTGAAAACACCTGTGGAGCCCTATTGAACCCACTGGGGCTCAGCATAGCTTACTCAATGCTTCTGCTTGTAATTGTAGCACTGACACTGTCTGCTTACAAGTGAGCTGTCTTTCCAGACTCAGCAGTGGTTAAAATAACTGAAGGTATTTGGCTTGCTAAGAGTGGCACTTACTAAAAGAAAAGAGTTTCTCTGGGATTAAGGAGCAATGCTGATTATATCCGTGAAGAAATTGAGGTTGCAAAAAATATGAATAAAAGCATATGTGTCTACATTATTATGTATTTCACAGTGATTGCCATATAAGAACATCTCTGCTCATGGTATTCCAGACAGTATTTGTGTCTAGAAAAACTTTCTTTTTTAACCTGGAAGACGATTGTCTCAGCCGTGCTGGAACCACCAAGCACACATGAAAGCAGTGGTACCTGTGCGTTGCCACACTCTGCCTTCTTCAGTGAACGAATCAGAGCCTACACGGATAGGAACAGAGTGTTTGCAGGATATCCACGGCCCTTCAAAGGAGCTGAGACCGCAGCGACCCGTGGCTCCCGTGTAAGCCATGTGGATGGTGTGGGATGCGCAGGCTGCGGAGCGCTCCTGCGGGCACCCAGTGCCACCCAGTGGCCCCGGCAGCGACTGCAGCATCATGGGGGATTGCACTTCAGTTCTGAAAATCCCATGGTTTGTTGAAGAGCAGAGAAACGAAGGCAATATCTCTAAGTTCATTGCTGTGAAACCATAGAATCATAGGATAGGGTGGGTTTGAAGGGCCTCTAATCCAACTGCCCTGCAAGGAGAAGGGACATCTTTAAGTAGATCAAGTAGCTCAGAGCCCTGTTCAACCTGACCTTAAATATCTCCAGGGATGGCACATCTATGACCTCTCAGGGCAACCTGTTCCAGTATTTTACTGCCCTCACTGTCAAAATCTTCTTCCTTTTATCTAAGCTAAATCAACCCTTTTTTAGTTTAAAGCACTTACTCTTTGTCCTATTGCAACAGGCCCTATTACAAAGATTGTCCCCATCTTACTTACAAGCCGTCTTTAAGGACTGAAAGGCTGCAGTCATTTCCCCTTTTCTTCTCCAGGCTGAACAACCCCAATTCTCTCAGACTATCTTCACAATAGACATGAAACACTCCTCTACTCACCCTCTAATCACCCTCCTCTGGTCCCATTCCAATAGGTCCATATCTTTCTTGTGCTGAGAACCCCAGAGCTGGATGCCGCACTCCAGATGGGGTCTCTGGAGTGCTCATGAGAGGGGAGTAGAGGGACAGAATCACGTCCTTTGACCTGCTGGCCACACTGCTTTGGATGTAACCCAGGATACGGTTGTAGTGAGTGCATATGCCAACTCGTGGGGAGTTTTTCATCCACCTGTGCCCCCAAGTCCTTCTCAGTGGGGCTGATCTCAATCCCTTCATCCCACAGCCTGTATTCATACTGGGAATTGCCCTGATCCAAGTTCAGGACTTTGCACTTGGCCTTGTTTAACCTCATGAGATTCCTATGTCCTTCCTGGGGTTGGNATGGGGTCTCTGGAGTGCTCATGAGAGGGGAGTAGAGGGACAGAATCACGTCCTTTGACCTGCTGGCCACACTGCTTTGGATGTAACCCAGGATACGGTTGTAGTGAGTGCATATGCCAACTCGTGGGGAGTTTTTCATCCACCTGTGCCCCCAAGTCCTTCTCAGTGGGGCTGATCTCAATCCCTTCATCCCACAGCCTGTATTCATACTGGGAATTGCCCTGATCCAAGTTCAGGACTTTGCACTTGGCCTTGTTTAACCTCATGAGATTCCTATGTCCTTCCTGGGGTTGGAAACAAAAAAGCAGTAGAGGGTCACAAAGGTATGTGGCATTACCTCCTTCAGATGCAAATGAATTGCTTGTGTATGAGGTGTTTCTCGCTGTCCTACTCTGTTCTGGTTAAATTCTTCTTCAAAACTTCGGGTGTTTGGTTACCCACAAATTCTATGTATCTTCAAAAAATTTTGTAATGTTGTCAGTGATCACAGCTTCTTTGTAAATGGGAAATGAAAATATCGTTTAATGTGTGGAAGGCTTTAACAAGGTTTCAAACACTGTTCAAGTGCTGTAAAACCCTCTTAATATTTTTCCCATGGAGTTACAAAGAACGGAGAAAATGATTGTTAAATGGTGCAAGAATGAAAACGGATATAACTGATCAGATTTTGTAGTTGCCATATTATCATTAGCTGGATTATTCTGTTTATTTTACATTTACAAAGCTCAATCCTATATTATGTTTAGAGAAAGCCTTCAAGTCTGAACCTGTTTCACCTCTGCCTGAGCAAAAATGTTTTAAAATATAATTATTTGATTCCTATATAGACTGTGAAAATAAAATCTTGAATGCAACTGGTGGTTTTCATGAAACTAAAAACTCAGCAGCAAAAGTATAAAAAACCCCGCCTCCAACCTAGTGTATTCATTGTGTGATTAGTTGGTGTGTGCAAATTGTGAAAATGAAATCAGAAACAAAGCTAAAGTAAAAAAGAAATGTACCATTGACAGTGAAAAATGCTTAAGAGAGTGATTTTTTTTCCCCTTTTGTATCTTCATTGGGAAGAGTCTAAAGTCTTCCTAGTCACATACAAAACCAGTGAATTAAAATTATTTTGTTTCAGCAAGGCCTTCATTGCAATATAAACCATTTCAGACTTGAACTAAACCTGTAGTGCCTGGAGAGTGCTGGAGAATGTATTTGAAATTTTTGTAGGAGCAGGGTGGGTGATATAATAAGGTTTTTCAATCTATAACTCTCAATAACTTTATAATTCTTTTTTCTTTTCATCTCAGAATTTACTTATGCCCCCAATAACCTGTCACTAGGGATGTGTGCAGACATGTAGGATTCTGAAGACCCTGTGGTTTTCATTAGGCTTTAGTCCAAATTTCAATAGCAGGTCTGGTCCTGCAATATTTTAACATGATTCCTGGTGCTATACTTCAACTTTCTAGTTTAGCAAATTAAAAACAAACAAATCAATAACAAAAAAATAGAACTAAGGAGAAGGAGAGATTCATCTACTACACCAGAAGATATTAGTAAACAATTTTTTTTTAATATAGGACACAATAAATTAAATTATATGTTGGAGATAATATTATAGGTTTATTTTAAGTATGCAATTAACTTTTCCTTGTTCTTTCAATGTACCAAAATCTATTGAGTCCACTAAGATTGGCAATAATCTCCTTTGGTTTTGCTGATGTATTTCTGCTTTTGTGCTATGGTTATGAGATGATCACTTCAGAGCTTACACTGATATTTCAGCAGCTGACCACAGGGGAGCTTGAAGCTTTACAGAGGACTCTCACCAGTGCTGAACAGTGTTCACAAAGGCTTCGTGCAGGGTATTCCCAGCAGAACTAGGTTAAACAGACACTTAGTAAGACCCTTGCTTAAAACCTACTTTCTTGTTACTCTTGTAGGGTTTTTGGTTCTACTACTGTAGTACACATCCAGGTGGAGTTATCCTGTTCAGCCTCTAAAAAGGTGGGAGCTAGGAATGTGGGAACATGGCAGTCTCTACATATTTTGTATGCTGCTCTTTTGGGAGCAATATATACCTCTGCAAGCTGTGTTATCAAGGCCAGCAAGTTAGAGAGGTTGTGAAATTTCATCATTTTACTCTTGGTTTGTTGCCTTTTTTTGAATGGGAAGGGATCTCTCTTGCAATTCCTAGTAAATCAGTTCACCTGGTACTGTAGATAAGTCTTTCCCCCTTTCTGTTCCTTCCTTGTTTGTGGTTTAGCTCCTTCCTTGCCTGCACCACCTTGTGCCACCAGTATCTGTGGAGGAAGACAGGTCTGAAAACTGAGCTGGCTGATGAGTAAACCAGGAAAAATGGGGGGCTTTCAGCTGGATCAATTCCACTGAGCCACCTTGGCATGAGAGAGGTAGTACAGGCCAGCTGCATGAAGAGGGATGAGGGAGAAAAACATCTCTGACTGCAGCAGGATGGGCTAAGGCAAATACTGAATCACAAGCCTTCCCTAAACATACACAGGACAAGTTTTCATCCAAAAAAAAAGGAATCTTTTGGGTCTCCCTTTCATGTTAATTCTTATGCCAAATAACTTCCTAAAACTCTATCCTTACAACTTTTTAACTCTTTCATGTCTCCTCCCACTCCTTTGTCCATCCTCTTTAGCTGTGTACTGGGGTCATAAAGTCCAGCAACCTCTCAAGTCCTCTCTTTGTTGCTTTTAAATAAGTCCTTTGTATATTCATTTATAAATGCTTATTTTGATAACTATGTGCACAGAAGGTCACCCTTCAGTGATGGAAATAAGATTGATTGCACAAAATGTCAATGACAGCCAGGCTGGGGAGCCTGCCCTGGGAGGACCCCGTGAAATTTCTTTTAACTTTGACAAGAACAGAGCTTGAGACTAAAAGGGCTGAATGCAAGTGGCAAAGACCATTTTTGCTGGAAAGGGTATAGCCCCTTGAGGGTAAGCAAGTGAGGGCAGCTTTGGGCAATAGTTGTCATAAAATGAATAAAATACACATTTTCCCTTCTTCTCACAATAAATGCCTTGGAGTTCACTCCATGTTATTCCTTAAGAGAATTTTTTTCCTGCTCACCCAGATATTATTGTTCCCATTGGCTTTATCTGAACCATTTGGCAAGCCAGAGTTGCAGGATTTACTTTTGGCATGTACAAAGCACATTTAATAACATTACATAATTTTAAAGTACTTCACAGATGTTAGTGAAGCCTCCTGCCACCTTTATGAAGTTAACAAGTGTGATAACTTGGGAAAGGGTGGGGAACAAGGACCAGAACTGAATTTTAGTCCTCCTTAAGTGTCTTTCCATAGTCCTTCCTAGGAAATCTCCACCTCCCTGCTTTTGCCATGTCCTGCCTGAGTTATCCGTGTCCTCCTTTCCTCACCCATGTCTGCTTATTCATGCTCGCAGCCCAACCCTTGGCTGGATGGTGGTGTAGCGGGTGATGCAGGTGTCTCCTGCCATTGAGTCAAAACTGTCTCTAATTTGAGGATAATGAAATATGATAGCTTTGGGTCAACAGGTCACACCACTGACTAAATTGGTAGCTTTAAGTGTTTCACGTGTGTGGAAAAAAAAAAAAGGTGTGAATTATGTCTGTTCTCACCAGTAACTGTGGTTGTTGAAACACCTTAAAATATGAAAACATTTTTTATTGCTTAGTTTTACTGTATTCAGTTTTTCCATTGTTTATACATGCAAATATATTAATAGGATCTATTTTGCCTCCTTTTTTAGTTCATGTCACAGTATGCTACAGTGTTGCTGAGACAGAAAAGTCCTTTCATGCACTGCTTTCTGGAGAGATCGATTTTGTTTTCATTTCTAACCTGAAAACATCTCTGGATTTAGACTGTATTCAACTTTATGAAAAAAAAATTGTTTGTGTTTAAATTAACCAGTTAGCTGTGCTTGAAAATAATTTGCATCATTCCCAGCCTGATGAAACTTTGTTGGGGGGTTTATTGACTGCCCAGGAATCATAATCCAGGCTAGTGCTTATATGTGACAGCCTCAATAGGCTGTTTAGTCTTTTTAGGTATTATTTTAAGTGTGATGCTTGTTAATTGGATGGATTCATTTGATGCTGTTTTCAGTTACCATAAAAGTTCCTTCTATGAGTACCATAACTGTACTTGCTCTGTGGGCACAGGATAATAACTCCATGCTTTATCAGTTTGACCTGTTTTTTTCCTGTGTTTTCCTTTTTGACATGGCTGATATCTCACAGGTTGGTTATTATGATTATTATCAATATGTGGTGACATAGCCAATAAATCAAATTCCTGGCCAGGCAAATGGTCACAGGCAATACATTTGGAGCCTCTCCCACTCTTAAATTCCCCAAAGAATAGAAAAGACATAAAGATATAAATATTCTTACTAATTCTTATTAAAAACAGGAAGAAGCACATAATAAATCAGCTTGGAAACTACAACTGCTGGAAAAATTTTTTTAAAAGCAACAAGATTGCTCCCATTGAAGAGCTTGTGATTTGATCCAAGGAGCTATGTATGTCTGTGTCCTGCCTGATGAGAAGGGAAGGTGTGAGAATCCTGCATCAGCAGGCTTTGGATGACTTGAGTCTCTCATTAGAGTTAGCCTCTAAGGATAGGCTTAACCTCAGAAGTGTGAATTTCCATGTCCCATCCAAAGTTATCATCATTAACAGTGATTTATCCACATGAATATTTGGTTCATTTTTGACTCTTGCTAAGTTCATGGCCTTGACAGCTGAATGCTGAAGCCTGTTTGCACATCATGCAGAGAGGTGTTTTCCTCAGCCAGCTCGGAGGTTTGTCAACACTTTACTTTGATTGAATGCCTCCTCAAGCTCATGTTACAAAAGAGATTAGGAACTTCTCTTTGGCCTCTGTTCCATGACTAATGCATTATTTTATTTACTGTTCAAATGTCTGCTTTTTTCACTTGTGTTCCAAAATGCTGCCTCAGAGCATTAAGTCCCGGCTCTCCTGTAGCTCTAGTTCATGAGGCGCTTTTTTGGTTTTAATTCATACATAGAAGCCAAATCTATTGGTGTCTGACACTGGTCAACAATAAATGCCCAGGGGAGAGTTTTAGGAGAGGAAAACCTCTAGTGATGCTTCACTGACAGGCTCTTCCAGCTGCAGCTGCTCAAGCTCAGGGATTGCCTGTACCCAAGATGGTGCTGTAGACTTACCTCCATAAATTTGAACTCCAAAATTACACCGGTTACTTTGCGCATAGCACAGTCCCATGACTTGAGAACATGATAAATGAAAAAGTATTTCCCCTTGATTATCTCAACCTGCTGCTTGCTTTTATCTTTAGATGGCTTTTTAGTTCTTGGATTAGAAGGCAATAAACAATCTTTCTTTCCGTATTTACCTTATTCTTGTCACTAATTATTTCATTAGCCTGTAGCATATCACCCTGCAGTCAGGTCTGGAGAATCTGCCTCCCTAATCATCCCTGAGGTGAGAGCTGTACCTTAGCATCGATCACTTTTGTTGCCTTTTCCACACCTTTTCTAGGTCCTCTGTAACTTCTCAAGTGGGGCAGAATCAGAACTGCACAGCAATATCCATTTCATATCTGCAGCAGTGGAGTCTTCTCCTTTTTATTCTTTCCCCTTTTCCTCCTATTTTATGTAATATGATCTGCCTTTCTTAACTGATACATATTCATACACAGTTTTAACTTCAAAATCTCTTTCCTGAGTAGCTGTGAATTTTTCAGAAGCCTCCATCATGTATACAATATACAGCTGATGACTGGTTTTCCTGTCAGTATTCCTTGCAGATTTCATCTTGCCATTTTCTTTACCCAGTTACTATCTTCTGATGTTTGTGCAGTTCTTCCCAGCTGTCCTTTATTCTTACAATCCTCAGCAATTTTGTTGCTTCACTACCCACCTGTCTTTCTACAGTTTTAGGAATTTGTTGAATAGTGTGGCTCTCAGAACCAGACTCTACCAGAATATTTGATGTTCTCCAACAGAGAAACCTGAGTATTTCTTCCTACTCTCTGGAAAGACCTTTCCTCTTGCTCTGTGGCAGTTTAGCTTCTTCTCCATACTTTGGTGAGAGACTTGTCTAATGTCTTTCAGAAATTCAACAATCAAGTGTAGTTTCTCATGGGTTAACTGGTTTATTTAATGAACCCAAATATATTCATGAGGTAACAGAGACTTTTCTTCCCTAATCTCCCGGAAATTATTCAGGTGATCATAATATACCTTAAACATAGCTTCATTGCATCTACCACTGAAGCCTTTTGCATACTTCTTCAAGCCACAAAACTTATACTTTATGGAAGATTTTTTTGAATGCACTCTGTATGGCTTCTTTATGAGAAGCAATGATTTCCCTTTGTCTCTTGGCTAGGGTGTTATTCTGTACTTCAGGGTCTTTCTTAGGTCTTCTTCAGAGTGTCTCCAGGAAAACTGCCCTTGGATTCAACTCATAAGAGTACTACCACTAGAAATCGTTATTACTGCAGCACTTTGGGATGTTGTTGTATGAAGCAGATATACATGCCCAAAGAGGTGTATTATTTTGAAAGTATAAGTCTGTATCAAGCAGATCTATTTATAGTTGAATTTAAACCAAAGAAAGTTTCTTCTGCTAATTAGATTTTTCAAATGAAAAGTGAAAGGCCCATTGGTGAAATACTGGATGGCTATCCCAGAATGATGAGGCAAAATGAACTAGGAGTGAAATTTAGCCATGGTGAACAAGGTCAGGAGAGCAGGTATCTTTTTGCATGAAGATTTTACAGCAAAGAGACAGTGCCAATCTGTGAGCTATTTATATTGGAAAAATTGTCTTGGTTTGTTTTCGTAACATACTTGCTCCTTTTCCCTAGGAAATTCTTTTTTGCTCTCTGTGCAGTCCCAACACTTGAGTCCAGTAAAATAGCCAGGTTTCATGTGCCTGGGGGAGTGGTATGAGAGCTAAGGGACACCTAAAAAATTACAGCAGGTTAGTATAAAACTGAGGAATTCCTCAGACAACGTTTTGGCATTGGGGAGGATTATGTCATTTGCCCAGCGGTCGATTTAGCTTTAGCAATTCTCATTGTTTCCATTTGCTGCAATCTTCAGAGATGGGACTAATTCTCAAGCTTTTCTGAGAAAATGGATCTAAACATGTAGAACAAACCTACACTTAAGGGCTTTCCCTCCTCAAGTCTGCAGCTAACCCTTGTGAGCTCATGTTTGTGCGCATCATGTTCAACAAAAATATGTGAGCTTTCTCCAGGCTTTTGGGGCCATTTAGGATGAATAACCGCATCTATTCTTGGAAAAAACCTCATGGCCAGTGTAGACCTTTAAACAGCCATCAGTGGGCGAGATTGTTTGAATGCTGTCAATGGGATTCTGTGTAGGCAAGGGGGGCTGCCACACTGAGCCCATTGTGGGACCCAGGCCTTCCCCCTCTTGCAGGATCAGATCTATTTGAGGACCAGGCACTTAACGCAGTCCAGTGCAGAGGAGGTAATGAATAACCTCTCATCCTGCTCTTTAAGGCCCCTTTAGAATACGCTTTTTTGAAGTTTCAATGTAATGTCTGGGGGCGGGGGGGTTGGATTATCCATAATCAGTTGCCTGAATTTTATTTTTATCAAGTTTTAGGAGGAGTAGGGCAAGGAACGCTATGAACCTAAATCTGGATCTTTCATCAGGCTGATCCACACAAGTGTGAGGGGGAAGGTACAAATATGGGCTGTCTTCATGATGTTCAGTGAACACCATGCTCTAATATGCCTTGGAGGGAAAAGAAAAGGCTTCCTATTTTAACTCCATCCCATCACACTCACTAGTTGCTGTATTTCAAGCTCTCATGCAAGAACAGCTAATGTTGTCTGAAGATATGCAGATAAACTGCAGTCACAAATAACAACAATAATTTATTTTAAAAATCAAATCTTGCTCTTTGTGAGCGATGGAGAGACACTGAATCTTTAATTTCCTCCATGAAAGGCTATAAATCCCACGAATGAGGGTTTCTTTACACAAAGAAACACAGCACAAAGAAATTACAAGGAAAAAAAGGGGAGTAAAATGCAGGCCAATTATGCTCTAGCTCTGGAGTGTTGCTGCCAAGGCTATTTATTTTCACAGACAGTGTTAATTTTGTATGCACACACACAGCTTTGCTTGCGGATACCACAGTGAATTTCAATTTTGGAGGAGGTTCTGGTTCTTGTCACCCTTAAATTCACCTCCTAATTTACTGGATATGAGGATGTTTTTGATCAGAGATATGCAGGTTATTTTCTTACACCATTTTCTTGGATTTACACATCACCATCTAAGAAGTTTTGCAGGTGATCCTAACAAAATTCTTCGTGAACAGTCAAATAGGCCAAATGGAGTTGAAGTCTTTCCTCTGGGTAAGACATTGGCAAAACAACCCCTCTGATTTAAGGTTTCAGGTGAAGACGAAGACTCAAAGGCAGGCCACTGAGGTGATGGTGACACAAGCGTGAGAGTCTGGAATCTTCTCACCAGCTGACTCCATATCCCTACTTTTCAGATAACTACAGAAAAAAAGCAGCTAAATAATGCCATGCATGACTTCTGAGTGAATCATTCTGTAGAGCATATTCTGAAACCTTCTCCCTCTCAGTGGAAAATAATTTTCTGCACTTGTGGTGCCACAATTGAAACAGACCTTAGCAGTTTGCATCTGGCATTGGGTTCTTCGGCTAGGGCAGATGTTAATTATGAATTGGCAAGGCATAATGCTCACAACCCAGGAGTGGAGGTACAATACATGAAGCTTTACTGCAAGGACTGCAAGGGTTCCTTCAGTATTCAGTCTTCCTTGCAAGGCATTCTTACATATGCAGGATTGTTCATAATTCTTTTCTCCTTTTTTGTAAGGCATTCTTTCTTGTTATGATGATGTCCAGTCTTCTGTGATTTAATGATCTTTGTGATGTGAGAATGGCAAAAGCAGATCCATGTATTTATTCAACTGAGTTTCTGTTTGAGTTTGATTGCCTAAGTGAAAAATTAAAACACTGTTAAATTTGGAGGGAGGACAGCAAAACACCTGTTAGAGCTCAACTTTGTAAATAAGGTTAATCTGCATAAATCACTGCATTGGATCTTACGTTAATTAAAGCCTTTGTGCTTTCAGTACACTAATTGAAGTGTTGAATGTCTCATTCTCCAACCTCCTTTGCAGGGGGAACCGCAGGTGCTGAGCATTTTTGAAAAGTAGGCCAGCATGGTGCACCCAGAATCAGATGCCTTTTTGAAATGCCTGCTTCTATTTAGTAAACAGAGCTTTTATTTTAATAATGGTCTCTCAATAAATTTATCCCTTGGCTTTCCCTAAAAACTCAGTGAGACCAATAGAAGATTCTTACAAATTGAACCCCTACTGAGGGACAGCAATGTAAGGAATGGTATAGGTATCTTCTAAAGCATCATAAAAATGCAATTTTGCCCATTGTGATAAATGAATTTACATTCTTCAGCAGTCTCCAAAATGTCAGTTGCACATGATATGTGTGTGTTTGGGAAGGTATTGCTTCTTTTCACAGTAACCACACCAGTGCTTGGGACACCAAATAAAGCTTTTGGTTTTCACTTTTTACAACTGTGACACTGTTTCAGTTTTGGAAATCTGATTTCACAACATGTGACTTTCATGAATGGAGTTCACTAGGATTAAGGTAATGCTAAAACCAAGGCATTTATTTGGGATTGCTCTTTGAAATGTAGAAAATTTCATGAATCCTGTGATAGCAGTCACAGGCAGGAACTGGGAGGTGGTTTGGATGGACCCTGGGGTACATGCTATCATTTGAAGCTATTTTTACTTGAATCTCATTGCTAATCTTCAGATAAATAGTAAGTAATTGCTGCAATTAGAATTTTGCTGAACATTAGGACTGATGTGGTCTATATCCTTTCAGAAAACTCAGTGGAATACTTCATATCCACACATCCTGTATACATTTGATATATTCAAAATCTTCTCTTCAGATACCCAACACTCTAACTACTAAATTTTTACAATGTTTCTATGTTGTCTTATAGCCGTACCACTGGGATAATAGGTGTCTTGTCTTGATACTCCTTGGGCATTTCTTACAGTGAAATTGCAGCCAATCTCTTAATCCTGAAAGTCAGGTGAGATCTGGTCAGCAACTGGTCAAGTTTTATCTGAGCTGTCTCAATTATTAGAGCCTAGTCAATGGTTTCTTTAAATGCGAAAGATGTTTCTGAATATCTGTTTCCTGTCTTGCCTTTGAAGTTTTGTGATCAAATACTTCTTCAGACATCAAGCCTCTGTGCTGAAGAACATTTGTTTATAAGAGTGCATTGCTGTGAAAGCAGTGTAAATAAAAGCTCAAAAGGTCATGTTGTGTTTCAGTAATATCTATCTAACTTTCTCTTGGTGAAAAGCAAATAAATCATTTGTGTTATTTATATAAATGAGGTTAAATAAAGTGTGGTTCAGTGAAAACTGAGGACATCTCTAGTACAATCTCTGTGATGCCATATGGAGCATTATCTACCTAGACACCCTATCTAACTTTTCTAAACACTCAGTTAACTATAAATAAAATGGTGGAAACCCATTAGATCTCACTTTTCATACTCTCCTAACAGAAGTCTGTTATAATTTTTTTTTTGAATTTTATTTTTTAAGTGCAATGGGGAATTTATTTTGAAAATCGCATCTCCTTTGCTCGCCAAATTAAAGAAAATCAAGTCCTTTTTCAACAGTTTGAAAGATACATAAGAAATTGACCATAAGGAGCAGAGGTATCATGCAATGTACTTAGCTCACGTAAAAGGTATGGGGTGACCTCACAGCCACCCTGAAGTCAATGACAGTGCTGCAGTAGACACCATGAGAGCCAAGCTGTCTCTCTTTTGTGATTTTGTCTACTGATTTCCATGTGAGTAGATGAACTATAACCCATCTGGCAGCAGCAGTAAACTGCTGCCTCCCTAACTGTACAAAGAAGAGAAAAATACAACCTTTTGAATCTACCTTGGGCATCTTCAAGTGTAAGCCATTTGTTTCAAGATATCAGCCCCAGAAAGTCTGGGTGCCCAGCTGAGCTGCATGCACATGCTGTTCTGGGTAGTAAAGTGGGGATAAAGTGCTGGGAAGAGAGGGGAGCTATAGTGGCATGCGTGTGGAAGGAAGCAAGGAACCAGTTCCATCATGGTAAATATACACCAAAATAAACAAGTGGGGTTTTTTGGTAAATAAACTATGACTTTCCACGCAAGTGAGAAATAAGCTCTTCATCACCCATGCTGGTGAGAACCCTGTCCTTACCAAGTGGAGAGTATGTGGATAGGGGCAGAGTGTTTGAGGTTGCTAAACCATGGCTCCCCAACACTGTGTGCATTTAGTTTTCTTCACTTTTGGGTCAGTCAAAGATGACAGGAACAGTGAAAAGCTCCTCATCAAAGCTATCCCTGCCAGTCTAGAAATTGAGAAGGTACAAGTCAGTCACAGAATGGCTCAGAAAGATATGTGCTTTTCCCACAAATAGGATTCAAGACTAAATCTCAGTTAAACATTTATTGAAAACTGCACTGGCATTCAGAAGCGTTGGAGTCTTGTGAAGGAAAATGTGGGGTTTGAAAAAAACCAGTTCCTATGTCTCCACTCATTGGGGTGTGAGTACTGTATATTTCTGCTGCAGCAGAAGTTTTCATCAAGTGCATGTATGCTTTTAAATTTATTTTGCATATCTATTTTCCTACATTTGAACGGCTCCTACAGTACTTTTTGACCTTTAAAAAAGATAATATTTGCTTTCCAAAAGTTTATGATAGTATCCATCTTTTAAAGAATTGTAAAGTAACTGAGAAAAACTCCAGTGGTTATTGCAAAAAGAAAACAAACAGCTCTGGTGTTTCTGACAGTTATGGAAAGTGGGTTGGGATCCCTCTTTACCTGGATGAGAGATGAAAGCTTTTTTCTACTTCTTAGGTTTTTTCAAATTGTTTCTCAGTTTTCACCAGTATTAGATTTTTTTCTGGGGGGAGAGAGAGGCTGGCCATTCAAGAAAAAAAATAATAGCAGAGACTCTCAACATGAGGTGGGGCAAATTAATTTTTTGAGCACTCCTCAGCACCAAAATTCCAGTACTGTCCCAAAAAGGTTTCTGAAGTACTCACTGTTCTTAAGATTACAATTATATCTAGCAAGTGGGTGGGGGAGTACTGGAGTCCATAAGCCAAAGTGGATGCAGTTTGGATCCTCAGTTTGCTTAAGATGCTCCTCTTTCCTCCCAGCCCTAAAATCTGTGGTACTGTCTGTGGGTCCTTCTTCCCTTGGTATTCATGGCAGCACTCCCAAGCTCAAGCAGCTCCTGTCCCTCTTTGGCTTTTGTGTAGCTGGCACAACAGATGGCTAAGAAATATGTGTGCTTTGAGGCCTCTCACATTCCAGTTCCCCCTTTCAAAATACAAACCCTCATCTAATATCCATAATCCTTCATGTCAACTGTTTCACATTAAAAGGAGATATAATTTTGGTTTGCTAAACAAAATTTCCTAAGGGTAGACCTGCTAATGATTAGCTGACGTAATAATGCCCAATAAAAGCAACTTGTAGTGGTGAAGTAGATATTACCACACCCAATAACCAATTTCATTGTTTGCTGATTTGTAGAATTCAATTGTGAAAAGTTTTAAGAAGACTAATGATATGTCTTGCATTCACCTCATGAATACTTCGATAAGTTACTCAGATTTTATTAGCAATAACCCAACACCCACCGTATTTCATTCGAGTATTTGAAAGTGCTTTATAAACAAGTCTCAGAACACCATGATTTTTCTACACTGTCTCCTTAGTATAATGTTTATTTCTTCTCATATCATTCAGATGAATAGGCAAAGTTAATGGTGTAAGACATAGTAGAAGTTGAGCAGAGCCATTGTTTCCTTCCTTCCTTGCACCAGCCCTAACATCTCTAGGAATGTACATGAACTACTCTGCAGCAGGATGCTGAAATATCCACACAGCTCAGGAAGTAGGACAGAAACCAGATGGGGAAACTCACTAGGACATGAGGTGTGGCATCACCATCAGGAATGGCACCACGTGGCTCTGTCAGGCTGAAAAGAGAGACACTGGAAGGCAAGTGTTACCAATGTGGTCTGCAACGGCCAGAGAACCCTTACTTTGCTTCCCGTTTTGAACCTGTATATTTCTCTTTGTTTTTTGGGTTTGTTTTGTTTGTTTGCTAGAGTTGTTTTGTTTGGTTTGGGATTGTGTTGTTGTCAGAGGTTTTTTATGTTTGCAAAGGACAACACACTTTTACAAAGGTCTACTTGAAAAAGCATAATATTTCATCCAATGTTGCTCTGATGGGATTTCTGGAAATACTTGGGCAACAATCAGTGGTTTTAAAATAGTGGGTGGTGGGCTTTGCCAGAGCTCTGTTGGACTTCAGATTTTACGATGAATTTGTAGGCAGTTTTACCTGAAATAAGAGAATTACTCAACTTTTTGCCAAACTTTATCCTAAAAAAAGTATCTTGGTGCAGCAGCTTTTTCCTAACCATTTCAGGCAGCCCTGTCATAATAAATATAACTGTCACAAACTCATTTACCTCCTGAGTTTGGACAGGATGTAACTTACCTCATCTTTAAAGAATAACATTGGCACTCTTGCTCCCACTATCGCTGTCTCTTTGGAGACCAATATTCAAATGCAAAGAGTCAGTTCTTTCTGCCATACAACTTTATAATGAAAGATCTAAGTTCCAAGGGTGAAACGCATACCAAATTTTATTGAACCTGGAAAGAAAGGTTTTCTCATTGAGAATGCCCAGAATCAGTTTCACTTGGGCAAAATAATTACCTGCAGTTGTCACGGGTGAAAAGTGTTAGCCAAGGAAGCACATATGCCAGTCTATTAATTTGCTGAGAGACTAGGTAGAGTACTTTGAACTATATTTCTCTGCCTAGTGGAGAAAAAAACCGAGTACGTCCCTTGACTGATTCTCAAAACCGTATAATTAATGACTCCAGAGAGAGTGAGAAAGTTACAAAATTTTTTAAAGGGTATTCTGAGTTCTGAAATGACATATTTTAACATCAAGTAATCAGCAGATGAGATTCCCCAGCCCATTTAAATATTCAATTCTTTATGCATGATGATATCAATCATTCTTAAAAAGCACAAGCTCCTTCCAAATCTCCTATGTTTCTCCTTATCACCAATTTTTACAGTAAGTATGCAGCACAATTTACTGCCTTGGTCTGTACATAGAATTTCTATTGGCACGAGTGAGAACTGTGTGTGCTCCCAGTCACGGGTACAGTTTGGCCTTTGGGTAGCTCTTCTTCAAATGAGCCCATGAGGAACAGTACCACCCTGGGCAGCCAAAGGAGTTCTAATTTCCATGATTTTGTACAATTGAGTACTCTATTTGCTACCTTACAAAAGCAGTAATGCTCTAGCTGAAATATAATTCCTAGACTAAAACCAAAAAAGTGAGGGAAACTTTTAGAGCACTATGCCAATAGATTTTGTTTTAAGTTATTTTTATTTTCTTTGCAAGGCCATAGGCTGAATTAATCTTGAGTTTCTCCAGGATAAAAAATTCAGAATTGTTATTTTGTTATAAGCCCCTGCACAGTGTTATTCTATACAATTCTGATTTCAACTCTGTTCACTTTGGGTAAGTGCTGCTAAGGACGCTTCTTCTGGAGTCACTATTTCACTAAATGCTCAACTGTAAAAAAGTCCAGAGAGTTTTTTCTCCTCAGACCAGAAGCTGAATTACTGTTGTCAGTTAGAACATACTGGTTTCATAAGGTAACTTAGGTGAAGACAATACTCCTGAATTTATCTTTATGCCTTTGAGCATACTTTACATCCCTGGCTTTTCTCCGGGTTTCCCACCTGCAGTTAATTCCCAATGGATCTTCATCTTGTCAGTAACACAGAAGGACACTACAGCATCATTTTTGTGCATCTTTTGCTCATGTATGTCTACTCTAGAGTCACTACAATGTAACATGTGCTTCCCATCAAATAAATAATCAGATGAATGTCAAACCTATGCAGGAATAAATTGCGAAAGTGTGTAGAAATGCTAGTGCCTAAGCAATGGTAACCAGTGCCATTTTAGACACCCTGCCTGCCCTTCACGTCCCTTTCCTGAGGCTGCAGATGTGCTGTAGGGTCCTATGTCACATTTGCCAGCTTCAGGCAGGTGTCTTGGAGCCACAAGGCATCAAAGGCTACTTTGCATCTATTGCATTAAGTGCCTGTGCTTTGGCATTTGGATTGCTCTTTACATGCCTCGAGTCCTGGTTAAAGGCCTTGGTCTGAACAGGTTTTTTTTCTTTTCAAGATGAAAATTCTCCTATTATTACAACTAGAACAGAATTTAATTTTTCATTTTGGAAGGTATTGCAAGAGAGGCAAATTCTGCTGAGTGCTTCTCAATGATATAATTAAAGACACAACATGAACATGAAGATTACATGTCTGCAAGTCAAATTGAAAACTTTTTCTCCTCCCACTCCTCTGAAAAAAAATGTGGAGGGAAACATGAATATTCTCAACAATCCCTGTTTTGTGAGATTGCAAACATTTAAAGTGATTTATTATCACACCAGGTATTTTCTTTACCACACTTGGCTTTGACACACTCTTTTAAACACAAACATACCCTCTATTACTTGCATGGTGTAATACCGTAAGCACCAGGGTGCAGCAATGGTGGGTGGGCTCTCTTCTTTTTCTTCCTAAACACAGGAATTCTCTAATGTGTTAAGTACACAGGAATGATCCATGTAGGATGGTCCCATTCTCCCACTCCTCTGCTGCCTCTCTTTCCTTTCAGTTAATTCAGTAAAGCCTCATGAGTGTTGGAAGGTAGAAGACGAAGTCATGCAAATCACCACACTTTAAATCACTGGGCAACAAAGGAACCCTGTTGATCTCCCCAGACTTTTCTCCCCAGGAATGAAAACCCACATGCAGCATTCCAAATGTTCTGCTTATAACAGAAGTGGCAATTCCTCTTTTTGGGCCCAATGCTACTCTTAGATGCATACATGAGACCCAGCTGAGGAAAACAGAAGCCAAATGGAGCATCAGCTAGCAGAATTTGGCCCAGAGATACCAGGGGAATTCCTAGTCCTGTTAATTGACTGCAATGGTGACACTGAGGTTAATAATAACACTAAAAAGTGATATCCCCCACCACAGTAAATTTGCTGTAAAGATCTCCCCCATGGCACAGGCAGAAGCCTCTCTTATATATTCCCCTATTCCCATCTCAAGCAACTTAAGGTGACATGTCCAATGTACAACAATTTTTCACAAAAAAACCATCAGTTTGGATGTCTCTGACAGCGATTATATTCTCTCAGTAAAATGAGACAAGCAACACATTTTCTTGCTGAAACCTATTAGAAGCTGGGAGAGATGTGAGGAGCCAGATTCTCAGCTGCACTGAGACATTTTGTGTTGTTAGAACAATGGGACCAAAAGGAGATGGATCTTCCCACAGTGCGGTTTATTCCATTGTTGGGAAATCTGTAGCCTCAGTGGCTTCTGCAGCTGGTGGCAGGCAGAACGCTGAAGACAGGAGATGACAGGACTAGTATTGCTGTTCCCTGTCCTTGCAAGCTATTGATAAACAGCTGGTTTAGCTTAAAGCAGCCCCAAGCCTTTTTTTTTTTTTTTTAACTGTTCGTGATCTGATTTAGATCAAATTAGACCTGGGAAGCAGGAGCCAGCTCCATTGTCATCCTTCTACCTTATATCTGCAACTGGCAGCTGTAGGGTACTGCTGAAAATGCTGAGAGACTTGTTGCTTATCCCCATCAGAGATTCAGGAGGCTGTGCTCTGCCTGCTGCTGTCTTGGCAGGCAGCTTCCTATAAAGAGGCACTCCCCCTCTCTCTGATGTAAAAATTAACTCCACTTCTAAGAAACACTGATTGCACATGTCCCTTCAAAGTCTTGGGGGCAAAGAAACCCCCTGTGTGCTCCTCTGCAGTGGTTGCTGTGTGGGTAACCAAAGTGGGTGTCTCCCAACCCACCAGACCAGTGGTGGAACTTTGGCTTTGTGCCTCACATGTGGACAGGGAGGTCTGTGCTTACTTCTCTCTCAACGATGGGACAAGCATTCTCTCTCTTTTTTATCCAGCCCTTTCCTTTCAGGAAAGTCAATGGAGCTTTGTGACTGCTGCCCATCTGCTTTTCTGAAATGGTGTGATGGTTTCAAAAGTTACTAGGAGGGAGATAAAGATGTACACTCACTGCCCTGTACGCAGTACATATGCACTGTTTCATTAGCAAACTAGGTTTAACGTAAAAACAAGAAAGGTAGCTAACTTGGTCATGTTCTTAATGCTGGATTTACATTAGTGTGATACCACTAACGCCACTCATTCATAGAGATATGACAACCCCAAAGGTTTACTGCTTTTTTTGCACCCCTGTAACCAATTACACCAGGGCAAGGCACTTCTAAATTGCCATCAGTACAAAAGTAGCATTTTAAAATCACTTTCTGGGGTATGTATCACTTCAGATGGGTCTGAGTAACCATGAATCAAGCTTTGAACCTCTTACCACACGTTAGGAGTCCATCTAAATCTTCTCATCCTCTTAGTGAAGAACAATAGCTTTCACTTGAAGAGACACTATTAAGTGGAAAAATGGATTAAAAGGAAAACAGGGGGGAAAAGGAATAATAATAAAAAATCTTCAATCACTAATTGATTTGAGGGTTGGCAGGGGAGTGCCATGGCAGCTAGTCTGATGTAGTAATTAATGCAATCATCCCTCTTTGTTATTACTTTAATAAGGTAAACACCTTGTTAAAATAAACTGAAACAGTTGTCTCTGGCCCACAGCTTGCAGTTGTGGTGAGCAGCGTAATAACCCCACAATGTAAATCTTGGACAGGAAAGAATGAATTACATTAATCCCCAAAGGTTCTTACTGCAGACTTTTGAAGTTTCAACTTTAGAGTGGAAAGGGAGATCTGAAACTTGGAGGGTATTCACCCTGTGGCTCCTGAGAGAAAGCAGTGTGTGTCTGCTCAAGCATCCTGAATCCAGCTAATAAGGGCTGAAGATAAGCTCAGTTTCTGCAAACACTCACATGTGTGTTTATCTGCACTACCACAAAGAGTCCCATGGTACCAAATGTTCAACACAGGCATAAAAATCAGCACTTGCACAGGTAGCTTTTGTACTGTTTTGGAGTATCAGTATGAAGAAGGAGAGTTTCAGTTTTGGTTTTAACCTCGTGACTGTTTTTTAGAGGTAATTTCCAGAAAAACCCACTCTCAGTAGCATGATTCAAAGGGCTGCTTTATTTGTTTGAGTTTTCCACTTCAGGTTTTCATTCCAAACAACAGAATTAAGAAGGAAGAAGCTGTGCTGTATTGCTAAGGATCCCTTCAATAAAAAGGAGTTGCTGAAACACAGCAAAATGGAAAAAAAAAATCCTGGTAAATAGTAACAACATTTTTCTTTCCTATTTACTGTACAATGATTTAACTGTAAGATGTGTGCAACTCAGAATTTTATTCAGATATTTGAGATTTCTCTTAGTTCCTAAATCCCCTTGTTTTAGTGGTTTTACATAAAATGCATGAGTATTCCTTTGGACTGAAATCTTCGCACATGACCTGAAAACTTTCAAACACTTTCATGCAAAATCTATCTGGCTTCTTTGAGAAGCCCCAGGTGACCAAGAGATTTGGGCTTCTTCTCAGTTCCTGCTCTTCCCAATGATGCCTCAAGCCTTAATCACCTAAATGATAATTTACCAGATCCCCATAAGATATAGGTCCAAAGACAAATTAAATCACTGGAAATGCATGAGAAATGTCTGTGATGAATAATGTAGTTTCCAAGATGGTGAGTGCAGGGTATGCTGTCCTAGGGCAGATTTACAGTGCAAATGGGTTACAGTTCAAATGGCTCCTTATTCATGTCAGCCAGCATAATGTGCTCAGGGTGCTATGGGCAAATTAGGCTCCATTTGTGGATTTTTTACTTTATTACTTATTGCCAATTAACATAAATATCTGATTACTAATTAAAGAGTACTGAGAAAAGTTGGGCAGGAGTGTTATCTGCAGGTGGGTAGGAAGGCTCTGCAGGGGGAACCTGGACAGGCTGGATTGGTGAGCCAAGGCCAGTGGTCTGAGGTTCAACAAGGCTAAGTGCTGAGTCCTGCTCTTGAGTCACATCAACCCCAGGCAGTGCTACAGGCTGAGGCAGAGTGCCTGGAAATCTGCCCAGAGGAAAAGGATCTGGGGGTGCTGGTTGACAGCAGCTGAACATGAGCCAGCCAGAAGGTCAGTGGCATCCTGGCCTGTAGCAGAAAGTGTGGCCAGCAGGACTAGGGATGCGATTGTCCCTCTGTACTCAGCACTGGTGAGGCCACACCTCAAATCCTGTGTTCAGTTTTGGGCCCCTCACTACAAGAAAGATGTGGAAGTGCTGGAGCGAGTCCAGAGAAGGGCAATGAAGCTGGTGAATGCTTTGGAGCACAAGTCTCATGAGGAGTGTCCGAGTGAGCTGGTGTTGTTTAGGCTGGAGAAAAGGAGGGTCATTGCTTCTCCCTGGGAAAGGGTTTATTGCTCTCTACAACTACCTGAAAGGAGATAGTAGCAAGGTGGGGGTTGGTCTCTTCTCCCAAGTAACAAGTGACAGTTGCACCAGGGGAGGTTTAGATTGGGTATTAGGAAAAATTTCTTCATGGAAAGAGTGGTCAAACACTGGAACAGGCTGCCTAGGGAATCACCACTTAAATACTTGGAGGTATTTAAAAGAATTGTAGATGTCACACTCTGGGACATGGTTTAGTGGTCACATAATAGTGCTGGGTTAGTGGTTGGACTTGATGATCTTGGAGGTCTTTTCCAACCTTAATGATTCTGTGATTCATGCCCTCCTTCCACACTGGTCACTGCCTGCTACCAAACTCCTGCCATTTATCCCCAGTGCACAGCGTCCCTCTGCAGGCTGTGCTGCCCCCTCCATAGAGACCTCACTCAGTGCTGTTCATTTAAGTTCTTCCAGGGTTAGCATTTTAACAGGAAAAGCTTCAGAAAGTTGAAGACTGTCCTTGCTGTGCTGAATAGAGAGATGCATTATTCACAGCATGTGGCTGCATGTGCTCTTTAATAAGCTCCAGAGCTTTACTCCAACCGAGCATTTTCTTGTCAAATTTTAAATTTGTAATTTCTAAAATGGTTGAAGCCAAGAATAGAAATAGTCTGCACAGTCCACAGAGAAAACAGTTGAGATATACATTTCACAGAATCATACAGTGGTTAGGGTTGGAAGGGACCTTTAAGATCGCCTAAAGAGCAAGGATGCTACTTATAATAACTCCTTTAATTCCCTTGCTTTCACTCTTTGGCTGGAAGTCTTCATTCACATTCCTACAGTTGCAGCCTCATATTTGGTTTCTTGCTGAAAAGTGTCAGCAAGGAAAAGGAAGAAACCCCCAGAGCAATCCCTGTTCCCTTCTCTTTGAGGGGCTTTGCAGGAAGAGTGAGAAGCCAGCCCCTTGAACCCATGGAGTTCCTCAGTGTCCTGCCCAAGACGGAAGAGCAGCCGTGAGAAAGAAGAGCCGTTCCGTGGCTCAGGGCAGCATTTCCCCGTTGTTGTTACCGTGGTGTCCTGTGGGTCTGCCACCAAAGTGAGGAATGGTTCCCTGTTTCAGCAAAAAGCGCACTGCACTCTTTCTCTCATGAAACCCAGTGACCACGCAGCCACGGTGCTGGCCGACGCGGGGAGGAAACAATTCCACACCTTTTAGTAGTAACTTTTGCCTTTGCCGGGGTTTGATGAATTAGTTGTCGGTCCGATCAGTTCACGGGGACAGTTTTCCCCGTAGCCACCGGTGTCAGGACAGGAAAGAAGAGCAGCACCACCAGCGGTGCTGACAGCGGCCCGCGCCCCGGAGCCGGTCCGGCCGGGCCCTCGCCGCGGTACCGGGACCGCGGCCGGGCTGAGCGGGGGGACAAGCGCGGCGGCCGCCTGAGCTTCCCGGCCGCGCCACAGGGGGGCACGGCCGCACCGGGAACGCGCCGACACGAGCCGAGCGAAATGAGCCGGGCCGGGCCGCATCATCTCTGTGTCCCGGTGCGCCCAGCCTCCCCCGCCCGGCCGTGCCGCAGCTGCCCACGGCCCGTCCCGGGTAGCGCGGGTTTGGGTCCGGAGAGATGCCCCGTCTGTGCAGGGCCCGTGCGGCGGGGCCTGGGCCACCTGGCCGGGCCAAACACACCTGCCGGAGATGGTGCAGAACTTGGGGCCTCTCCGGGTTCGCCCTCGGCCACCGGCCCGTGTGGCGCGGGTGGGAGCGGGGCTGGTGCCCGCCGGGCTGGGGTGGCCGCAGGTGAGGGGGTGAGCGAGCAGGAATGTGCAGTGGGTGCTCATACTCAGCGCCGGCCCCGGGGCTTGGGAGCGGGGGGCAACGGCCTCGACAGTGTCCGTGCGGGAGCTGGAAGATTCGTGGAAGGCAGAGAAGCATCTCGGCCCAGCTCGGCTGCCCCACAGGTGTTGGTAAAGACGGCGACGCTTGCTCTCAGCAAAGCTGACTTTCCTCAGCTGGGCAAGGCAAGCAGAGAGGCATTTTCTCCTCAAAGCCTCTTGCACTTGGTCTGCTGCAGGCGACAGCTCTGTACGTGTAGGTGCACACGGGGCAAACCCTGCGGAACGCGGCAGGACGGGCCCTCGGCGGGTCTGCGCGCGTTTGCAGGACGAGCGTCTTGCACGTTCCCCTCCCATTATTACAGGTGAAGCTGAGGCAGAAGGGGGCCCTTTTAAAACCAGGGGACTGAATTTTATAGTGGGCTGAATGGGCATCTGAAAGCAAATGTACCTCTAAGGGAGGAACGCAGAGAGGACCCTCTGCCAACCATAATAATCAGTGTGACTAATAGGGAACACCAAGAACTGTTCCATTATATCATGAGACATTACATCGTGCTTGAAAAAATATTCTTTGATGACATGCAAAGGATTGGCAAGTGCATTTCAGAGAATCCTCCTTCATTTCTTCAAGGATTTCAACCCATGTTCATTATGTTATGCATAATTTAACTTTCTCAGCAGTTATATTGAACTTGCTGCTATGGGTCTTACGTGTTTGTCATTTAAATTTGGAGGAACAGAAGGTGTAGGAACTTCTTTTTAAAATTACTCATTTATAGTTCCTTGGAGGAATTAGAAACTGGGACTTCACCATCATTTTGCCGTGTATTTCTAGACCTCGCCCAACATGCTGCAGTTTTGCAAAATGCCAGATATTAGCAAAACTCGGTTTGCATTTAGTCTCACAGAGCCTACAGAGTAATATTTCCATATAAAGTGCTACGATATCGGCTCTTATTTTTTTTGTAATTTTAATATCACGGGTGTCAATCAGGAAGAAGATTGTTGCTTTTATTACAATGAATATAGAGCAAAACAAAGAACTTTTTAGAAAATGAATATGCTCTGGGGAAATTCAATAAATCTTTGTGAGAAGAAAACGGGTCTTATATATAAATATATAAAAGCTGGCTGTGTATTGTGCAAAACTTGCTTCGTGCTAAAGGAGTAAATGTATTGTAAATCAATGGTGGGTCCCATAGCACATTATAGTATATTTTATTGGGTTTTTACCTTAAGGTAAGATCTTTTATTAAGAGTATGTAAGAGCACACGCTGCTGAATACCTTGTTTTTCACAGTGCTCTATACATAATGGAGGGGGGTTTTTTTACTTGCTTCATTAAACATTCCTGTAATTAATGTATTTAATGGGAACCCAGCAGTAACAAATATAAAATTTATTGTGGGTTTAAAAGAACTGCTTCGGTTACTAGATTTTCCATTAGCAAATGGCAATGACCAAATTCCTCAAAATATTTCTGCACTCACCCCAGAAATCTCATGCTAAAACAGGTGATGTTTTCAACTGTATAATGGGAAAGAAATGCCACATAAATAATCCTTGTGAATGATTCAGTATAAATCCAAAAAGTGTCTTTAAAATAATCCTCAAACCCCTCAGTCTCAAGCTTGATAAGAAGACGTCTGTATTAGCACTGGAGCTTGCTGGGTGAGTTATTAGGTGTTGAAAGACACCGTCTAGGAAGTCTGACCCATCAGAATTTGAATGTAAAAGGCAAGTGACAACTTCATGAATACATGAAAAGCCTTAGAGCCCGGTCCCAAAGCCCTCTTTCCCTGCCTGAAAAGCCCGTTTATCTTTGGATGAATAAGAGTTACAGAATTGGAACCTAAGGAAAAAATCGTTGGTATCCGTGGCCAAGGGAATGTCTCCCTCCTACCCATTTGATTAGAACCATGTGCAAGTTTGGCTAATGAGACTGTAGGGCTTTCCCCTCGCCTCTGTGGATGATTGTGGCATTTTATTTGAATGCTGGTATGGTTCCCCATTCCTGTTCCTTGCAAGCTTTTGGTCTGGGCAAATAAAAAAGGAGATGTCAGAACCGGAGAATCTTTTTACAGCGTATAAAAATCTTCCCATCTAATCCAACAGGAAATCGTAATGTGAAGAACATCGGTGTTTTAATGGCCTCCTAATGAGGACAAGCTTGGCCAGCGCTTTGAAGAAGAAAAATGGAAAGCAAAACAGCTCATTTCTCCTTGAGGGCAAGGATTACAGTTCCTAGGGAGGACTGCATGGATATGCCTTCAGCAGGTAAAGCTTTGCCTGCCTGCAGTCTCCTGGCAGGGCCCTGATGTACGGGCTGTTGGCAAGAGCAGGAAAGCGGGGGTAGGAAACTGGGGGGCGTGCTCACTCTTTCTGGTTTCTCTGTCAGTCTATTCCTCTCTGTGTACTGCTGGGAAAAATGAAGACAATTATATTTACCTAAATCCCTGGGTAATTAAGGCACTAAATTAAAGCCTGAGAAGCACTTGAAACTTTCAGATGAAAGAGCCCATAGACAGACAGCCCACTTGTAACCTCACATGTCTGGGGTTCTCCCTAAGGCATGGGGGATACACGGCAAACACTCTGTACAGCCGCAGATAGGTGATCACATCTAATTTAAAAGCCCTCATTACTCCCTCCTGACAGGTTTGGATGCTTGCCTGCCTACACTGCAAGGCCAGCGTCAATCCATTTAAAATTAATATTTTTCATTCGTCTTTCTCCGCTGTGTGCATTTAAAAGCTGTCCTTGGCTTTCCCTCCCAGCTGCTGGCTCCGATTAGCCCAGCAGCAGTGATAGAGCTCTGCTTTGCAGCTCTGATGGGTTCCTACTGCTCTCATACCACATTAGAAGTAGAGCTTTCCTGGGAAAGGGACTGCCTTGTTCCCGACTTCTTTCATGGCTTCAGCAAGCCAAAGGGTCTTAATTTCCAATTGGGAAAAACAAGCCTTTCTCATCTCGTCGCAGCAACAAGCGGTGAGTGCCAGCGGTGTGGATGTCATGCTTCCTTCTGTGGCACCATCCCTTGACAGGGCTCAGCCCTGCATGTTCCCCTTGCTCAGCATGGGCGTGCAAGGAAAGCAGAAATGTTTTTGTGAGCAGATCAAGATGGCACCTCTTTTTGCTGCTGCAAAAAAAGGATCTTTGTACAATTCTCCTGGAGTGACGTGCGGCATAACATGACAGAGGAAATTGCCCTCATGCAGATATGTGTGAAAATCTTTCTAAGCAATTAAAAATGTGAGTTCTGCTCTGGAAATCCATTGTAAAAAGAATTTAAAAGTACATTGTAATCAGTTGCTTGGGTTTCCCTGTCCTTGGAGAGTGAGAATTGCCGACTCTTTGAAGGCAGAGAGCAGGTCATGTTTTGAAGCTGCTTTTGGCTTCACAGGCTTTGGAGGGGAAGGAAAACTCTGGGTAAAGCCTTGGCGATGGGTCAGCACTAGAAGTGCACTCAGGTGGGTAAACCTCACAGGGACAACGAGGCTGAACCACTGCCACTAATGGCACGAGATGCAGACACCATCTCACCTGAGTTTCTGTCTGGTGCCCTGGGCACAGCCTAGGAGTACAGCTTCACCACGCAGCAGCTCACAAACATTTTGGCCATCTTCCTACCACCTTCCCTGTTCTCTGCTCACTCCCTGCCCACACACCTGCTCACTGTCCTGCCTGCACTCGCCAGGCTTTGCACACAGTGAGCTGCATGGCTTGCCACACCAGTTACATAATAAATACTTTTCCACTGCATTTTCCCCTAGTTTTAGTCTGTCAGATTGGCTGGAGGCACAGTCAGGCTAATGGCAGGACATTGGTTTAGCTCAGCTTTTGCACTGTGGTGGGAGGAGTCACCTGCAGTGCTGGTGCCAAGTGGGTCAATACAGTGGGAGCCCTGCAAACCTCGCTGCCAGCATGGCCAGGATGTTACCACACTGTATTGCTGTGGAAATGTGGGGCTGTGGGTATCCCCCCAGGCCCTTCACCTCATCACACACAGTACTACCACAAAGAGGTAGCAGAACCACCTTCACAAAGGGCTGATAGTCCCTCAGCTATTCTAGGGGATGAGTTTAGGACTGCAGGAAGTAGGCACCAAGGGGGGTGTCAGTCAGTGCAGGTTGCACTTAGTCCATCTGAATGATAAAACCCTACCACTAAAGGCAGCCACCATTGCAACAGGACACCGGTAGCAAAACTACCGCTTCCTCATCCTCCTCATCCAGCTTGTGAAAACTGCCTGGCTTTAACTTTAATTCTGACAATTTAACATATAGATAAAAGTACAGGGAGCAGCTACAGCAAAACACCACCAACAAAAAACCTAAGCCAAAACAATGGCTAGTGTTGTGATACCCTACACAGCCCTGCGTAACCGGAGTCCACAGCCATGTCCCACTGCAGACAGTTCCTTTTTCTTATCCATGGCTACGTGTTGCCTTTGTAGCACAGCTTCTTGAAGTTAAGAAAAACTTCTACTAAGCTGGAATTGGCTCAACCACCATATAACACAGAATGAAAACAATTAGTGAAACAAAAGGGAAAGTGCAAGGAGGATATAGAGTCCTTCCATACAAAGTCTCCTGTCTTCCTATGGGATCCATTATAATCCAGAAGGCCCCAAATTTAAACTAATCCATTTCTGCCTTTATTTATTTTTTCTCGACTCAATTTCCTACATGAACTGGCCAGTTATGTCAAATATTTTTCTTTCTTTTAAGTTGACTTGCTGTCAGCTGAATGCAATGCCCTGTGAAAACACCTGCTGACCTGCTGTATACACACATAACACAAGCACACATCTCTGCTGTCTGTATCTATATATCTATATCATCTGTGTGTATCTATAGAATCTATGTCTGCCTATCCATATACCTGTATGTCTCTATTACTTGCTTTTAGAGCAGGACTCACAGGTTGCAAATTCCTCATCTCTGTAAAATACACCTTCAAGCTTCCCTCTCTTTTGGGAAAGGCAGCTGCCTCATTGCTTCTAGTTCAGACTGCTCTGGCTTGCTCTGCTGGCAGGTCCTGGGGGAATGGACTGATCAGGTTCACTAATGGTCGGGCTCTTGTGGTATTTGCTTACCTAACACAATCAGAACACGCGTCTTAAATATTTTATCAGCTTCGCTGGGTCATTCTCATACTGTGGCATTGTATTGCTGAAGAATAGAGCAGGCTGGAGGAAAAATAGTGCTCAAGAATGCTGCAGAAAGAGAGTTTTAAACCCATGGCAGCACTAATGCCCTTCTTAGAGCCACTAAACAAATGTCCCTGTTGCAGCACAGCAGATCGGAGGCAAAAAAAAAAAAAAAAAGTTAGGGCAATTGCAATAACAAAGCAGACCAAAGAATTGAATAAATAGTCCCAGACCCTCAGTTATTGGCTCTGACCTAAACGGTAGTGGTAGTCTTGGTTTAACTTTGATCCCTCCTTTCTAATGCTTGATTAATTTTTTGACTCCCTAGAAAAAAGTTCTCAATAAATTTTGTGATGCCTGTGAGTAAAGTGAAGTGTAAAGAAAGTGGGTGTAAGAGGTTGATTCTGGGAGTAGTCCCAGAGCTGGAGTCTCCTGTAGTGGGGCCTCAGCAGCCAGTAGCTATTGTGGAGAAGAAAACTGGTTTTCCCTCTAAACCATCCATTGCCTGCCTCCAGCTACACAGTGCTGACTCCCGGTGGGCAGGGAAAGTTGAGAGGTAGGTCTGTCCTGCAAATCTTTGCTAGAGCCATGGGTAGAAAGTGTTGCTAATGAGGGGATCTAACCAACCATATCATTTCTGAGCCTGTCCCCAAGGGCTGCATGTGGGGAGATTCCCCAAGAGGAGGTCAGACATGCTTTGTCTCTTTTATGCTGAGATAGTGATAGTGTGATAGTGAAGAGCTTTGCATCCTTGCATGTCCAGTGTTCCCTCTATCCCAGTATTTTTTAAAAATCAGCTCAAAACTGACAAAAAATCACTCATGTCTGCCTGTTTTTCCATCCTCCTGCTGAAGGGTTTTTCTAGCACCAGTTCAACACCAAAGTCTCAGCTCTTGCGTCTGTTTACATCTGGGCTCGTGGGGGTACACCACCCTCCCCTAGCTCCACACACTTTTTTTAGGGAGGTGTTTGCTTTCTCCAAATTGCTGGTGTTACTCTGTTATGCTGCCTGATTTTTGCCAATGCCCTTGGGTACCTACAGTGTCCTCTGTGCTTGCTTATCTTCCCTACTTGAACGCTGTGCTGCATTGCCATTAGTTTTGAGTGTCCTTACAGCAAGTAGCTGAGGCTGCAGCCTGGGTTCAGGAAAAAGCTGGGACACATTGAGGAGCAAAGTGGGTCCAGCCAAAGCACAAGAGACTGGTGTGGCAGAGGGAAGGAGTCTCTCTGTACCACTGCTCTGACTAGTATAAGCTGGGGTAACCTTCTTCCTGGTGCAGTGTCCTCCGCTTAGTCTAGTTCTGGCTGCATCCCTGCAAAGGAGAAGGAAAAGAGTGTGTGCTCACACTGATTCATTTTCTTGCTAATAATAACTTTGTTATGATGTCCAAAGGAGCCCAGAGAGAGCAATAGTAACAGTGGACTGCTTGGAAGAGGAACAAATACTACAATCAGGTTTGGGAAACCATGAATCAGCTGTAAAGGGCAGTGTTACCTCAGCCTGAATACATCTTGCTTAGCTCAGACTCTCAGGTGTAAATATAACTGTGTGGACAATAAAGTTATCCTGTGATATGTCTTCACGAGAGGCACCTATTTTTACAGGTATGATGATCCTCTCTCAGTATTTGGCCCCAGAGCAAGAGCCCTGCTGTATAAATACATGTTAAGCAGTGGCATGACATCCCTGCTTTAAAGGCAATGCAGAAGTATACGACCTCAGAAAAGGATCCAGCTAATACCATGCCTTGATGTTTGGGGAAAACATCTGCTGTACCCCCTTAAAGAGGGAGCCATGTACATCCACTGCCCCATCTTCCATCTTTTACAAGGGGAGAATTGGAACAGATGCATGGCTCTGCCTTTTTCTTACCCATTTTAGGAGGGTGAATGCTCTTGGCCAGATTTAGCCTTTTAAAAACCAGGGGGAAGAGCAGCAGAAGCTGTGCCTGTGCCAGGGCCCCCAAGGGAGCAGCACGGTCACGCCGCATGGGGTCGATATCCTGCAGCATGACACCGACTCGGAGTGCTTGCGGGCAGGCTGGTCCTTGTCACTGAGGCTGCACCACTTGGGTCAGGCCCTTGCTCTGGGACTGCCAGCAAGACATCAAGTTGCATTAATCTACCGCTAATCTAATTCCCACTGGAGAGATGGGTTCATCCCAACTAACTTTAGATTACAGTTTACGCATTATTGTGCCAAGGTCTGTATTGGACCAATTTATAGTGAGAAATGAGGTTGGCAAGATAACAGGGGCATCACAATTAGAGCTAATTAGCCCAGCAGGAAATCCATTTCCAGGCAGCTTTTGGCAAGAGGAGAGGTTGGCGGGATAACAAGCATGGAGTGTATTTTGATACAAGCACACTCCAGCTGCAAGGAAAAGTAAAGTAACAGCTTGTCTCATCCTTATGCGGAGGCCTCATGTCAGGCTCCACCACGTAAGTCTTTTTGTTTGAGGTTTTGCAGCCTCCCTGCTTGGAAGAAGTTCAGAGAACTTGTTCTTACCAAGTCACCTCGGCTGCCGGAGGACAATGATGAGCCGTAAGGTCTGCACAGCGCCTTGCTCCCACCACCCGGCAGGAGTATGCCCTGCACAGTGCTCCTCCTCCAGTTCGGAGGGAGATGAGGGGTCGTGAGTCATAACAGAAATCAGTGAAGAGTAGCTTGGTTTAATTGCAGGAGTTATCCATATGGTAAAATGTCTGGAGTATAAATACAGACAAACTACTGGAATTATTTGTATTTGAGTGCTTTATTATATTGGAATTGCAGTGATATTATTAACATTTGTACAAATGCACAAAATTCCTTTCTCTTCTAGCTAGAAAGAGATGTAAAAATCTGACCTAGTTGAAGTCTCAATGAACTCATTATCCATTTGTAACAATAATGGGTTCACAATGCAACAAAAAGCTTAACATAAAATTAAACATATTAAATGCTGCAGCAAGTATTTACATTTATGTACCAAAAAAAAGTATCTCCCTCCAGTAAGGAAGGTGGTTGCTTTACAGAATAAAACAAACAGACATACAAACACAAAACCTTTGCATACAATACAAACAACCTCAAGCCCAAAACTTACTGTGACAGCACCTTTTTTTAATATAATATATATATATTTATGTATTTATATATAAACTTCGATAGTTTAGGCTTACTCCAAGCAGTGCTAAAAGTTCCTTAAAACTAGGACAATGGCAATAGTCCAAAGAAGCAATGTTCACTGATGAGTGCTACCCAGTGTTTGAAGAGAGCTGCTACAGAGAAAGGGATACAGAGCTCATGGCCATGGGCTGGGAAACACTTGGGTCCCAATGATAAAGTCCTCGGCAAAACTCTCAGTGGCAATTGTTCTTACTCAGAAGAGCGAATACACCTTTCGTGCAAAGTCGTTTGTCTTGTGGAAGCATGCTAAAGGGGATCTCTGTCAGAGAACTCCTTGGAATCTCAGCTCTGTGGGGTGGGGAAAATATTTCTCTGAAATTTCCTAGATTCCAGCAAGGGAAATATTTCCCTTGAAATGCCCAATCAATCCTCCCACCTCCCTCACTCCAGGACACGGCTGCAGTTTCTGCAAAGCCAGAAGGAGCTTTCAGTCTTCATTCAGAAGACTGTCACACAGATTTTTAGTCAAGAAAGATATTTGGGTCTAAGACCCTCACGGCATCAGATGGCAGGCTCTGACCATGGGCTTTGTGAATAGTTCCACCAGGTGAAACAGCATTACTAACGTTTAACTTACATAAATGTAGAACTGGATATCCTGAATCCCAGTTATTACACATTCATCTAAATATAACGAGTTGCAGTTATTGATTCCAGTCCAAGGAGAGCCTGGGAAAGGATCAGATTTCCACTTAGAGGATCAATCTTGTCTCTGAGTGTGTGTGAACACTGACATTTTTGGCCTCGTGCAGTTTAGGATTTGCTATAAAGTCATTTTGAAAGCTATGGAAAACCAATAATGGTGAGCAATTTAGCTCTTAAGTGTAAAGCCACTGATAAAACTGAGATAACTGTAAGCTCTGGAAAAAAAAAAACAAAAAGAGGTTATGGATGTAAACAGTCTCTTTTGTCTTTGCAGTAAGATGACCATTTCAGATGTTGAAAAATTGAACCTTTTTGTTTTTTGATGTTCAAATCGCTTGAGATTTTATTGCTTTTGTTTGTCTTTAGAAGTTTTTTGTCTCTTTTCTTCTTTGTTTTTTTTTTTTTTTTTAAAGGTGCTGTCCCTAGTCAAGTTATAAGGCAACATATTTTATTGATTCAGAACTCTAATACATAGTATGGCCACTGTAATCACTGCAGCTTTGCAGCTACTGCGAGTTGGACAACAGTCAAAGTGCATCACAATGCACAACAGAGCCAGTCTCCTGACCTTACAATATACAGGACACTTTGGTTCTTGGGATGAGAGATTATAAATGTAGCTTAGATGCCGCCTCACATCACACACATTGCATAATAAAACATTTATATGCTGTCATGAAGAGGGTGTAAAGTCTAAGTCACACTGCAGACTGGCTGGTCTCAGCTTCTCCGCTAGGGCAGGTGTGAGAGACAAGTTGTAGATATGCCACCAGTGAAAGCATATAAAAGTATCTGGTGCAAAACTTTTACAAGAGTATTTATAAATGATTCAACAAGGGAGAGCAAGAAAGAGAGCAAGAGCTAAAGTGCAATTTTAAAAGAATATAAATAATTGAAATGTAGAAATAAGATACTAATTAGTTGTAACTGGTTTTGTTTCATAGGCACAGTTTAGGTTTTATGTCTACAGATCAATTTTTTTCTCTTCTTCCCCCTCCCGTAATTTTGTCTGATGTATAATGGAGCTTCAATGGTCTAAATCTAAGGAACACTGCTTAGTAAGAGGACTGAAGAGGCAATGATAAGGCAGTATAGTGCAACTCACTATGTGATATTAGACAAGAAATGAGGATGGGGTTAGATCTTCTGTGGTGATGTATAAAATCAGCCTTAAAACAAAAAAAAGCAGAAAAAAAAAAAAGACAGGCTTTCCAGTTATATGTTGATTTATGCTTTCTAAAATGAGAAAGCACATTTTCCAATACATAGGAAACAACTGAAGGTTTAAAATTTGTTTCATTGTTACCAAAAAAAAAAAAAAAAGAAGGAAAAAAAAAGCAGATGCTGCTTTAAGGAAAACATTTAATTCTAGGAATTTCTGTACAACTGACCTCAGCAAGCTTTTCCATCTTAGATGGATGACTTTTGCTTGAGACCCTGAAAGACTAAAATGCACACACACCTAGAGTAGTTTATTGCAAAACTAATATTGTAACTTAAAACAAAAAACAACAAACAGATTCTGTACAAGAATACTGTTCAAATGGAATGTGTTAAAATAACATTTATTAATAAATACTTTATAAAATTCTATGTGAATACTAAATTAATAGATTCCTGTTTTAAAGTTGCTTTGGTCCTCATGAATTTTCATAAATTCACTCTATACGCTTTTTTTTTAAAAAAGGTATTAGCTGCTAAAAAGCACATTTTGCCTAAACTAAAAGGCTAGTTTTCAACACTAAATATTGTTGCTTAAAAAAATATGAATCCTCAAAAGTTGAGCATTTAACAACAGTTATAGCTGGCTTGTTAGTTAACAGGACTGAGTCATTAACACTAAATCCACTCGCACTGAGGCACTGAACCATTGACTTTCCACTATTCAGAATATGGGCAGCAGACATTTAGCTTCGTAGCAGGACTTAATTCCCAACAGCGTGAAATTCTCCATAAATCATCATCATTGTCATTGTCCTTATAAAACACACCATGATAGCACACAAACTACTTGTCTCCCACAGGCAGCGTTATGAATATGGCTTGCATAAATTGACTTGGGGAAGGGGGCTGGGGGTGCCAGAGCTGGATTGCAGCATCATTTCTTTCTGATCAAAGTATTGCAGTTGTCCGTGGCTGAGATTTCCAACCTGCTTCCAACGTCTCACACAAGAGATGCTATCTATGGTAACACCTCCTCCTGAGCAAGGCACTGGCCAAGGCTCACCACCCTGCAAGTGCCCTGGAGAGTGGATGACGGAAGTGGTCTGAGTTGTCCTTCGCCGGCAGTGGGATAGGGCACAGAGCCTGGTGAGCCTGGCAACAGGCTGGATTGGCAGGGCAAGAGGAAAGTGGAGCAGTCTCCAGAAGTAGCTCATAGCAGGATTCCTCCTTGATGGAAAGAGCCTAGGAAGTGCATTTAGAGTGACATGCTTAGGAAGAGGCTGCTGCCACTGACCACATGGCAGAGGGACATTCTGGAGACAGAGGGCTGGGGCTTCTCCCATAGCCCTTGCTCAGGCAGCCTCCAGTGCCCAGTTGGACCAGCAGCTTGAGGAAAGGCTGCAGGATCACTTTCCTGGAAAACAAGAGCATTTTAATGTGGAAGCAAATCTGATGAATAATATAAGGTGCCTGGTACAGTTGGTCCTTTTCCTGATGATACAGCTGATATAAATATGCTGCATGTTGTCTTGGCCTGTGAACCTGCGACAGAGTTACAAGAAGCAATAGCAAATAGCTTTTCATCCTTTACTTATTTCCACATCACTAGCAAGGATTATACCTAAAGGCCAATAGTATAGAGAGGAGACATTTCATTGTAATTACACATTTAGGCCAACATGTGTGGTTGGCTTGCCTAGTTAGCATTAAAAAAAGAAATAATTGAGCTATATATAATACACATCAGTCAAACTGTCAAGTTGCTGAATTTAACAAAACTTAGGCAAGGTTTTTGTATTTTTTTCTTTTTTTTTTTTCTTTTTAATGTAGAGGCTTTCATTTTAACAGCTAAATATTTTAATTGAGGAGACTGAATAAAATGAAGCTAAACCGTAATTCTAGTGCAGTGTAGCTCAACTGGGTATTCTAATATTACCAACAACTTTGATTTTTAATTTTTAATGTATTTAAGTGCTACCCATATAGAGGGAAAGTTTTTAAAATTAACCCTGCAGTGGCATTTCCTTTTTGATGGTGAACAATGAAATTCAGACGTAGGGGAAATGCTTATTTAGGTTTTTTACATAGTGGGTACTCAGCTGGAACATTTTTCTTGACTGCATATTTGAAAAAAGGTCCCTTGGGAGCCGTGATGAAGCAAAACCATTTCGCTATTACAACTGGAGATTAAAAAAAAATTATAGATTCAGTATTTAAAACACTTTAAAAGTATATGTTTGTCTAAAATATAATAGAAAATCCTTTACATTTGTATTTTTTCGTAATTTTTTTTGGTTCTTAGACTATATAATCAAGTCAAGATTTACACTGTACGTTATAAATCTTCTTTTGAATGTATTTGCATAAATGTAAAGCGAGCTGTTAAAGAAAAGAATACTGATAAAAAGTTAGTCACCAAGATAAGAACTAATTCGGCAATGAATGATGCTCAGAAATTTGCTTTCCCTTCCAGACAGACCCTGCTCCTTTCAGTGCCTCCTCACACTTCAGTTGTTTCACTCTTCCTCCCGCATGGAGAAGACCCATCCTTTTATAACCCATGATGCCTCTAAAGACCAAAGTCTTTGAGGAAGACAGCTTTGCTGCAGAACAAAGTGTTTTCGGGGCTAGAGCATTTTCTGGGAATAATGTGAACTTTGCTATTAAAGATGCAGCTCAAAATGTTTGAACATTTTTCATCAATTCGGAGCCTGCTCCCTGGGCGAGCAGCGGGAGGTTTTGCCACTGACAGATTTGAGAGCAAAATCAGGTCCCAATATACAGCAAGGAAGCATAATTAACTGGCATCATCTCCGTCTGATTTTCCCATCAATCACTGGGACCACTCGGGGATGCAAATCAGTTGTGCTGAGGGGCAGGCTCAAAGTCCAAACAAAAACCTTAATTGTGGCATAAGGCTCTTTTCCAGACCCTCTTTGCAGGACTGTATTTTATTCCAAGTGTGGGACTTGGCATTCTTGCAGCATTTTTTAGCCGCTGCATGCCTTCTAAAAATTATTTAGCATCCTAAAGAACAATTCCTTACCCGCAGTAAACAAGTGTTAAGTGCCATGAAAGTCTGTGAAGCTACACTGCTGTCTGCCAGCTTGGGATCAGTCCGTGAACGTTTAAAGAAATGCCTGCAGAGAGCAGGTCTTTCCCTGGGAGTTAAAAATGGCATTTTTCCAACTGGTCAGAACCATTACACTGATTTATTTCTCATTTATAGCCCATGAAGCCTGAGGCTGTTAGCTTTCGTTGCTAGAACAATGCAACCAGGTTAGGGAACAGAACTTTTCCGAATTATTACATACTACATCGATTTTCCTACATTAAAGACTGGCAGTGCAAAAAACTTGCTGTGACTCTCAGGTGTTGCTCACTATGCCTCTACTGCACCACAGAAGCTTAAAGGGCTGCTAGCATCAACACAGCTGGCTCACCATCCTGCTTCACCTGCGGCTGCGCTGTTTTCGCCTTTCCCTATTTATTAAAAACACTAAATCAGGAGCATTTGTATTTTTTAAAAGCCAAATGCTTGGCGCAGCCCAACTGCGGGTGAAGAGCTAGTGAAAGCAGCAGCCGTGCCAACAGTTTTTAGGTAGGCTTGAAGTTTTTGCTTGTTCATTACCGTTCTTTGAGAAAAAAAAGGAAGCGAGAAAGCCTTGGAATGAAAAAAAAACAACCAAGAAAAAAAAAAAGCTGGGAAATGAAAAGGGAAGGGAAAAGGAAGGTGTGAGAATAACTGTAGGAGAAAAAGGCCAGGGTAGGGGAGAGAGGAGAAGGGGGAGGGCTAGACAAAAGAGCATGGTATTTGGGCTTGATTTTGTCCTGAAGCCACATCCTATACAACTGCTCTGAAAGAGGCTCTGAGTGCAAGACGCGGTCTGCTGATAGCACAACGCTAACTCTTTTTTATTATGCTGTCAGCAGATGCCCTTGCTCTATATTTATAGCCTAATTACTCCTAGTTACTTATGTTTGACTCTGTTTAATACTTTTCATGCCTCACATTGGCTAACAAGCTGCAGTTTAACACAACTTTGTAATTCTGAGGCTGCAGGCTAGATTGGTGAGAAGGAAACATGACTATGTACAGAAACAGTTAGGTTTATAAACAAGTAACTGGTACCAAAAAAATGGAGAAAGCACCAAAGCATTTCTCAAGCTGATAGCATATTAATTGCGTAACTCCCTTTTATGTAACTAAGTATAAAAGACATTTTAATAACTATAAAAATGAATAGCCAGAGTCTTTCAAGAACTGAGGAATCTTCCAGGCTTGAGTTACGGATGCAAATGTCCTTAGCAGAGAGGATGCTTTGATACACTACCACACGCCCCCAGCAGTTTCTCATCAACCACTTTTAAAGGATGGGGTTGATGTCTGTTCTGTGGCTGGCAAGCTGGGTGAGAGTGGAGCTTCCCACAACGTCGCTGACAGAGGAGGAGGTCGTTATGGTGTTGTGCTGGATGACTTGCTGCTGGGAGCAAGCTGGGACCGGACTTGCAGGAGGACTGCTTTCGGGACCTGGGAAGGGAATGAGGGCACAGAGACAACACATGTTCATTTTTCCATCCTAGTAAAAAGGCTAGGCTGGGTGATACTCTTGGAAATACTGATGACCTGAAGCATGCACAAGTCCCAGGATTTCAAAATATAATTACAGTTATCCAACACTCTCTGTCTTAAGATTGTTTTAGTTCTCATAATTTTTTTCAAGCCAGCTTCTCTGATATCAACCTGACTTCAGGAGTTGAGACCTTGAAAAAAGATCGAGACCTTAATGACTGAAACTAATGTTGGGATAAAAAGTCTGGTATCTTAAGGTCTTCAAAATCAGTTGGGATGCTTAAATGCTTTATTTGTTCCAGCAGGAATCAAAATTAGAGTGCAGTGCACTGCAGCACAGAAAATCTAATTCGAGCAACAGCTGACAGGCACGTAATGCAATTATGTATTTTTTTCTTTGAGTACTGTTAAAGAGACAGATGCATAGTGATGCAGAGGAGAGAAATGGGCTCTATTTTAAGACAATGTCAGAATCTGGCAAGCCCTGAGGCTCTTCTGAACCATTCTAGAGCGAAACAGAAAATTTATCCCTAAATTACTACACTCACAAAATGCATCAACTAGAAAGAATTGATTCAATGTCTCCATTAGCTGAGAATTTTTTAGAAAAAAAAAAAAAAGAAAGATGAGAGTTAAAAAAGAGTTAACAAACCTTGAAAACCTGCGCCAGGCCTGGTCTGTGCCACTGTCAGAGCACAGTACCATTTTCGCTGGAGGGGACTGTAATGTTTTCCTTTTTAACTTTTCTTTTGAGAGTTATTTAAAGGTTCTGGCAGCGCCGTGCCCAGGAGGATTCTTGCAGGTTTGGAGCTGTGAGTTCAAGCAGGATCCTCCACAGGGGAGTGAGCGTCCATCCATGTGCATCTCCTTGCCGAATGGAGGGGTGGGGAAGACTAGCTCTGCTGTGTGGGATGCAAACTGGGGCTTTTTTGTTTTTGAGCGGGGCTGGATAAATAAGGGCAGGAGATTGGATGGCTTGGATGATGTTTGAGAAGACAGGTTCAAGTGATAATATGACCAAGAAGGGGTTCTGGAGGGAAGAATTGGAAGGTTCGTTTCCTGTGAGGAGTGTGGAGACAGTGCAAACATACCAGCTACTTACTTAGATATCCTTGTGATTCTTTCTGCATAGCTGTTATCGGACAGTCTTTATGTGTTAACAATAACTGTTTCAGCTGTGCTACCTCATTTTTCAGCATGGAAACCTCATTCTAGAAAAGAAGAAGAGACTTTGGTTAGCAGCAAAGTTTAAACCAGGCTATTCCGCAAAGCTTAAACTCAAGAACACAAAACCTGCTCCATAACTTTGAAAGAACTGAGAAAAAAGGTATTCAGGTCCTTGTGCGCTGGGTTTATGTTAACATTTGTCAGTGACATTATTTTGTAACCTCTGAAGGCAGTCTGGCTTCCAGATTTGGTGACGTAAACTGACAAATGAACTAACTTCCCAGCACCAGAGATACTTAAGGCAGTGTTTCAGTCTACTTGGGAAATACTCTGGCTCTCTGCATGAGGCCAGGGGGAAGACCTGTGGGGTCAAAGGCCATATTGCCGTGCTCAGGGGCACGGTGGCAGGACTGCTGTCACCTACAGCTTGGCTGCAGCCAGTGCCTGGGTGCTGCTCACACCTCTGGGTTTTGTGGGAGAATGTTCTGGAGAAGTGCCATTCTACAAATGGTTTTCTGCCCTTGGCAGCACACAGGCACACCTCTACATGAAGCAGAGGTACTGTGCCCACCATAAGAAGGACAGCACTGTAAGAAGGGTTTTATTATCATATTCATGGTATTTTCATCTATCCAGTTCATTTTCCTCACTGATAAACTGATCTATTTGTGCTTCTATCTCACTGGCTTTGAATGAGGGTTTAACTACATGCCCTGCTCTGAAAAAGTTTTTTACAGTCATGTTAATGGCATTTCAAAAAAAATCCCCACAAAAAGCAGTGACAAGGAAAGAAAATAAATACAACTCCATCTAGTGAAGGCTTCTAAACCCCAAGACAGCTTTTTCCTGGCTTATCCTGCTAAAATGTAATTATTTCTTTAATTGAAGCACACACATCTTGATTAACAGTCTGATTATGCCTGAGCTCCCACTAGGAGCTGACTGTGCGGGGGCAGCCCCAAAGGCACCATCAGTCAAGCACAAAGAGCCCCTCTGTGTCTTCAGGAGCGCAGACAGTGGCTCGCACCTGAAGCTGCATGTTTGTCTGGGTGAGCTCTTCTGCTTTCTTTTCCAGTGACATCACCCAGACCTTCCTCTTCTGTCTGCAGCGCGTGGCAGCGGCTCGGTTCCTTTCCAGAAATTTCCGCCTCCTCTCATCTGGGTCTTCGTCCACCACCCTCCTCCGGCGGCCTCCAGTCGGCTGCGGTGGCTGTATCGTCTGCGTGGGCTGCATCTGCTGTGCCGCCGGCGAAACCTGCAGGGCAAGAAGAGGTTTTGCAGGGGGTGGCAAGGGGGAGAAGTTACAGAGGGGGATGCTGAAATGGGAAGGGAGATCTCACACACTCAGCCTGCTCCCCAGCAAGGTCTGCAACAGGCTCAAGTCAAAAGTTGCACCAGATGCCGCTGAAAGCAGCTGCTGGCAAATCCTTACCATGGTCAAAGGAGAGATATTTTTGAAATGATCCTGTGAACATTTTTTCCCCCTTTAGTTAGTTCTTAAAAACATTCAATTAGATGCATTCTCTGCCACCACCTGTTTCAAATCTGAAATGCCCAGTTTCTCTCAGGATCTGTTTTCATCAAAGCCGAGGACTGTAGTGGCCTAATTTCTGGGTCTCTCTTTCTCTTCCCCACCCCCAGTTGCCTCCAAAATTTTAGGCCATTTCTATTTCCCAAGCTTCACCATCTTCACCTCAGTTTTTGCCATCTCTGCAGACAGGAGCTGTAGAGCTTTTTGCACCTGCATGGAGTTGGGAAGCTGTGGGCTGGGATCGCACAAGGCCAGCAGACCTCACTGCCTCTCAGGGGCAAAGAAAGAATTTAGGTATCTGAGCTTGAACCTGTGTTTTGATATCCCTGCACTGCATGGAGAAGGGATATTCGTCTTATCAGAAGTTTCCATTTGACCTCTGTGGATGCTATACTCCTTTTTTTTTCAATTTATCCCTGGCTTTGAGAGTAGAGGCACACCACATCCAGCCCACTGCTACGAAACTATGGAAAAAATATATGTTTATGCTTTTTCAAGTGCAGGGGACTATTGATCCTGCTCCTGAGAGTAACTGGCCCACGATATTACAGAAAAGGTGCATGGTAGGCACAGCCCCATGTAAGCTATGCTGACTGATTCCTGGGCAGATGGAACATTCCCATGTCCCTGTCAGGAACCAGCACCAGATTTAATGTTCGACTGCCTGGGAATAGGTTTTTGGACTACTTTCCTGCCTCTCTGTGGCACCCAGGCTACAGAGCTCTGGAGACACCCTCTCCCTTCCTCTGCTTGGGGTCTGGGAACCCAATCCATGGATCCTATTGCTCACACTAAGCTCACACTGCTGCTGCCACTCCTGCATAGTCTGGAACAGTCTGGAAACTTGAATTGTTGACTCAAAATTAACCCTCTTGTTCTGGCAAAGGCCCAAACCTCCAAGGTGCTTCCTTTTGACTGCAGGGAGTGGACGTACTCAGTGCGTTGTCAGACTGAGCCCTGAATTTCAATTGCCGCAATTAACGTGTTTGCCTAACACCTCTGTCTGTCTCAATTAAAATGATACTATCGTCTTGAGTCTTGGGAAGTTGAGGTGGCTTTTCTGTCTATAATCTAGTTTGCTCCCTCCTCCTGATGACTTGTGGCAATTACAATGGCAATTTTATGTGTAATTATTCTCTGCATCTGATAACGTTTTTTGCATAAAGTCAGATTTATTCCCAGCTTTATGTTGCACTGTCAGGGAATCTCGCTCTCATAGGAGCAGAAAAAAACTTTTAAAGAATAACCTTCTAAAATTAAATAAGCCACCCCACATTTTCTGACTGATTTTTAAAATTTCTGCTTGCTGAACTCCGTATGTTTGCTGATAAAATCTTCAACCTTCTGTCCACACTGAGGGTTGGGGTGCCAAGTCCATGGCAACTGCAGTGGGCACAGCCCCCATTCTCACCAGCATCCCCTGGCTTCTGCCGGGAGATCAGTGCCAAGGGATTCCAGCTGCTCCCTGTCCACCAGGGCCGGGCATGCTGCCTCTTTAGCAGTATGTCTGAGTGCAGAGGTCTCAGAAGTACCTTTTAATGTCAACATCTCATCAAAGACCTTTCATTTTCTCACATGTAACACCTTTCCAGACTTCAGAGATCTGTTATTTATGTTTCCTTATCCCTTTTTGCTCCTTTTTCATTCAACTTTAAAAATTCTTGTTTCTTAATTCTCTCAGTGGAGTCTGGTACAAAGGCAAAAAAAGGTAACTATAAAATTTTTTTTTTTTTTTTTTTAAATTCCTCTCATATGGTCATTTTCTCCTGAATAACTAGTGAGTAATTTTGTTTTCAGAATGTACCAAGTAGTCTCTGGGTAGTCAGAGTGCATTTTCAGAACAACAAAATCATCTCTCCATCTCAGGCAGATATTAATTATAAGGGCTGCCATTGTTCCACTAATAATGTCACGTGGTATAATTAACTGACTCTTACTTGATAGCTCTTAACCCTGAAATATGTTAGACTGTATCTTAGGAACCATCTAAGCATCATTCTCTAGCAGGATTTCACTGCCCTGCTTAGGGCATAAGAATGAAAATGAACTAAATATAGAATTTAGGCTAATTTTGGTTTTGTGAGAGGATGCTAATCATGTATCCATAATGAAGACAAACACAGGACAGCTAAGAGAATGAAATGGCATTCAAACCCCTACTCCACTTGAGCTATCACTCTGGCAAGTTTGATATAAAGAAATCTTTAGAGAACCAATGCAGAATAATAGTATAATTTTTGTAGTAGTTGAGGCAACATAGCTAGAACTTGGTAAAATACCTCACTTTCTCAGAAAGATACCTATCAGAAGGTGATTTCTACTTTTATGCCTGATCCAATATTTACTTCTGTTCTTTGCAACTTACCACAAAACTAACACCCATTCACTCATTCTATGAAAGTATAATTCCTTGGGCTCCTGTATAACAAAATGGTAGCTGAAAAGCATGAAATGAATTCTAACATTACAGAAGGGCACGGTGTAGAATAACAACAGTCTCGGCATGGGAGTATGCAGCTTACAGCAGCATGGACCGTGCTGTCATTTGGCAGGTGGTTTGGAATGGAAGAATCTGGCTCAGAAGAATAAGGAGGTTAATAATTAGTAAATCACACCATAAAATTAATGTCTGCTGGAACAATCTGATCCCCAAAGAGGCCATTATCATGGGGACTGTGGATGAGCTTTGAAAGTAATAACTACGTGGTTATTACTCAGCAAGCCTTTCTTTTCTCCCCTCTAATGCATCTGCTCAGAAATCACTATTGCCTTTGCACCAGAGGAGCAGCAAGAGCTCTGCTACCTAGGGAAGCCACTGACCCTAGGATTCCTACTCCACCACCCTCTGTCTGATCCCCTTGGTGACACACCCATGGACAAGGTGAAGATCTCCTTGATCCCCTTTGGGGTCTGCTGGCTCCACTGACATACAGTGCATGGCAAAGCTAATCTGACTGCACAGACCCAGCTCCAGAGACTGTGTGGTGCTGGACACAGGGTGACCTTGACACAGCTTTGTGGCTGCAAATCAGCCTACCTGCCCTGGTGCCCGTATCTCTTCTTGCCTGCCTGAGAGTCTTTTGTGGTGCCTAGCTAGCAGGGAATACAAAGCACAAGAAGTTGAAGCTGTCCTTACTGTGTAAGAAAGTCAAGGTCCCTGTTCAAGTCAGTCTAGAGGAGGGCCATTGGCTCACTGATCTTATCCTTAAAACTGTGAGGTCTGTTTCCCCTGGTAGTTGTTTTCCCCGGTAGTTTTCTCCTCACTCGTTTAAAGTGGTGCTGTGGATGTTTTGCAGCAGTGCTCCATACCATGGGATCTGATGCCCTCAACTGCATTAACACGTTTATCCTCCCAACCCCTCAGTGAAGGTTAAGTGACTTCCCCCATCTCATCCATGGAGTCCTCAGTTGGCTAAGCACAACTTTATCCTTACTCTCTCAGGGATCTCCAATACAGCAATCAGGTTACTTTTGGTTTCTCTGATATGAGATAATGTCTTTTTATTGGAGTTTTTAAACAACTCCAAGGAAAATAACTAATTAACAGATGGGAAAATAATTGAATTCACAAAGTAAAAACTGAAGTAAACTTAGGAAAGCTCTGGACATCTTCTCACAGGGGAGCCTGCTGCTCTCTTACTTAGACTGTTTCTCTAAAGCTGACAATTCATTTTACATTAGCAAATACTTTAGGGAAATCCCATGTGCTTGCAGACTCTGCAGTAATAAAGCTAGATGTTAGTAAATAGTTAATGTTGTGGGACATTGGGATGTCAGCCAAATACTCTCATTTTCTTTAATGTTTTCTAAGAGCTTGTCTGAAAGGTATTTGCAAGCAACACAATACTTCACAGATTGAACTTCTTATGGCTGGCATTCCTCTTTGTCCTCACATTCTATGTGCTGCCTGTTTGTCTTCCTTAACTTTGCTCTCCAGACCTGACATGTTACAGTAACTGCCCCCAGAGCTTTATTTTTCTTATGCAATCCTGGTGCAGAAGCCTATCATCTTAAGATATTAGTAGAATTCCTCTTAAAAATGACTCTGCTAAAGTTTGTGCTCACTAGCTCATTAGTTCAAGAAACATTCAGTTCAGATATTGAATTAACCAAATTGCTGAAGCCAATACACCTGGTCCAAAAAACTGAGTCCTCCACCTCATTCAATGGGGACCTTCACTGGTTTGTCAGATGAATACAAGTCTAAATTGCCTTCTTTGTTTAAATCTCTCTCCTTGGACTGGCTTCACCCTCTTTTTTCTCCTGTCACAACATGCACCAACTACTGCCTGCACTCGCAGCTAATCTTGGCTTTCTCTCATACTATGCAGATGTCTGTCCTGTTCACAGGGTCTGGATCATTTAATCTTTTCTAAGCCGGGGTATCTTACCTTAGAACTACCTCTAATATTTCCAGTCTTGAACACCCCCCTGGCCACACACACACACCAATGCCATTTCATTTCACTAAAGACTTTGTTATATATTTCTGCAGGTAGAACTCATACACCTTGTTAAATCTTGGCCTGAGAAGTTCAGGTTCAAGCACATTAAGCAACATATGTAATATGCCAATCTCTTAATAAACCTTATCCATAAAAGGATATGTGGCAATCTGCACAGCTCAGAGCACTGAAAAGCCTTGGAGCTCCTTATAAAGTAAAAAATTACAAATGTATAGTAAATTAGGCAGCAAAACAAGTTGTTGCTTCACTCCATTTTCTAAATGAAGTTTGAGCATCCCCATCACCATTAGCAGACATTTAAAAGCAGCCTGAGGGGCTTGTATCTAACAAGACATGCATGCAAGAAGAAACAATACAGAGATCAGGCTTTAACTCCACCAAACAGCAAAACTCAGCGATGCAGCAGGACATGAAGGTCTACCTGTGCTTGTCCGCCTGAGTGCAGCGGGGGGTGCGGTGAGGTCTGGTGGTGTGCCGGGTGTGTGTGAAGGTGCGAGTGGGAGTGGTGGTGGGGATGGTTCTGCTGGTGATGAGGCTGAGGATGAGGATGGTGCGCCGGATGCTGGTGCTGATGTGGGTATGAATGATGAGGTGGCAGTGTCTGGTGCTGATGAGGATGTGAGTGCATATGGTGGTGTGGTGTCTGGTCCTGTCGCGAGCTCATCATTTCCATCATGTGGCCCATGGTGTTCATATTCCCGTTCGACATGGCGGCAGGATGATGAGTCAGTGCTGCCTTCAATCTCTGGAACAGAACAAGACAGAAAATTCAACATTCATACATGGTGATCTGAGCAATCAGAAACGCTGTTGCAGAAATGGTGCCTTGTCTTGTATTTTGAGATTTATTTAGTTTTTCTCTTGCTGCTCCCTTGATAAAAGGCATCTTACTTCAGTTTGAGAAAGAACATATTCTTGGGCTGTCATCTAGTTTTCCACTGCAAATATTTAAAGATATAAATGTCTGAATTGAAATTTAACAGTCACACATTTCCTACTGTGCTTCTGAGGAAAAATGTCTCCCTCTTTTGCCAGCTCAGTAGGGTTAGTGTCATCAAGCTTGTAGTCTTGCAACTTTTAAAAACGAAAGTCTGATTAAAATAAAAATGCAACAAAGTGCCCATCTTGTTTTTACTTCAGATATTATTTAAAAGACTCCTTGGAAAATATATTGCATTGACATGTTTTTCAAATTCAGGTATACTAGTACCCAACCTGTTCTTTCATCAGAAAGATGGAAAAATAATGAGGGTGGCCTCAACCTAATCCTCCTTCTTTGCTGGAAAGTTCAAGCATGTGTTGTCCTGTTATCACATGCCAACCTCTCTCTGTTTTGTACTCCATGGGTCACTGGATTGGGCCCTGAAATCTGACCAGGGCAAAACTTTCCTTAGTATCAATGGTATTTGTTCACTTTTACCTGAACACAACTAAAGGCCAGCAGGAAAGGTTGAAACATTTTGGACTGCAGCATAGGGCCTGTGTGTACAAAGGATATTGTGGAAATAGAGAGTTTAAAAGTTCCCTTTCTGCACAACTGCAGGGTCATTCCAAAGCCATGAACTGTACTGGCATACAGACACCTTGCTGGTGTCATCCGACCCTTGGACTACTGAAATCACTGGCATCCTAGGAAGGATTTCTTCCAAACCTGTAGAAACCTCCTTCAAATCCATGGTTCTGCATCTTGCTCAACATGGAACATTATCTACAGGCTGCCACCCAAGACCCCGTTAACTCTTTATATTTTCAAAGGAGTCAGTTGATTTACTCTCACTAATGAAAGTAATTATGAGAAAATGGTAAGATAAAAAAGAAAGGAAGGAGGAGCATGGTATGATCTGATGCCAGACCAGCACGATTTGAATAACCCATCAACTACCTCATAATTCATTATCCAGCCAGAGGATAGAATGAATAGCAGAGAGTTCATTGTAAGAGATGTCACCATAGGACAGTCAGTAGAAAAATGCAGTGGTAGGAGGCACAGAGTTGAGCCTTTCCCCATAGCAATATCTATCTGTGGATCACAGATGATTGTCAGAAGATCCTATAAGCCAATATGACTAAAAACTGCCAGCAGAGGAAAAATGACCAGGCTGAACTGCATTTGGTTCTGTCTTTAAAGCAAAAAGAGTGACTGCCAGGACACTCAGAACCTATAGATGGGGATTTCAGTCTATTTTATATTGAAATAAAATCTGTCTGTTGCAACACTGCAAGGTAAAAGCTTCTATGTTCCAAGATGTTACTGTGCTGTGTTTGTACAACTGTGAGTGAGAAAGAAACAAATTCTTAATGGAAAAAAAAAAATAAAAGAAAAGTAGAGGAAAGAAAAAAAGGTTGTGGAAGGCAAAAAGAAGTAATATTCAGTTCAAAGTGTCATCCTCAAGTTTTTGTATCCACGAGCTTTTTCAGACTTCATGAAGGTCATTCTACTGAGACACTCTAATAGATCTAATAATGTAAATTTGGTGACTTCTTTCACTAATGATCAATTGGCTGACCAAGACTTAAAAAAAAAAAAAAAAAAAAATTGCAAAACACATCAGTATCTCAGTTGCAAGAATGAAATCTAGACTGATGACTTTTACAAAGTTTCCTTAAGAAAGTCTATCAAATCATAACTACATGGCATGTGTCCCATCCTGATGATCTTCTCAAAAATAGAGATCAAGGTGACTGTGCCAGTGAGGTTAAGTACCTCCTTCCCTACCTCTAAAGTCGGAACAGAGGTCAATCTAATATCAATAGCAGTAACCCATCCTGGGCATCAAATGGAGGACTGGAGCAGCTGCTGTCCTTAATGTTTCTGAATTCAAGTGCTACCATGGTTACTGCAAGCAGCTCCTCACAACGCTCAGATTAACTGGTGTTACCCAGGGGTGTATTAGGAAAAATACAGCGAGAAACACATTAACAATCTAAGTCTTTCTCTGTGTCATGTTTCTTCAAAACTCACTAAGACTTTTTCATGGAGCTGAGTCACCATGCATGTTTAAGACAAAGCACCAACAAAAGCTGTTGTCACTTTGTTTTCTGAATCCAAATGCAAAATAACCAAGCTCTCATTAGCCAGCAGTTTTACGTGATGAATACCTTACAAAATCTACCATGTCTGTATTTGTCAAAGACCTCTAAAACTGAACTACAGTTTGTCTTCTAAACTGCAGACTTTCAAAGTGAAAAAAAAATAGAGGGAAAAACTTAATCTGCGAATAAACATTTTTTTTCAGCTGTGAAAACTGAGGCTTACTAGTGTGGCACAACTTCAAGGAGAATAAATTATTTTGTTTTCTTTCCATAGCCCTTCTACCACATCCATTTATTTGAGATAGCAAATCAAGAGAGACAGTGAGAGGTCTGACATGCAGCTGTTTTCAGTCAATAGGGGTCATTTCCATTTGGTCTGTGTATTTTACAAGCTCCTTGTTCACTGTTCCCAATGGGAGGGTGGGCCAGCTGCCCTGGATCCCAGTCCTGGTAAGCAACCAGCTCTCTACATCATCCTGTCCCAGGGCAGCAACAGCCATCGCCTCCCTTTAACTTCATGCTTAGATCAGCTCCACAGCAGCGAGAGTCCTGTCCATGCCCACATCTGGAGCAGCCTAAATCTTCCAATAACCAGTCACTGCTGCCCATCAGAAGCATTCACGGAATGATAAACGTTTTTTTTTCATTTGGTCTTCAGTGAGATAAATTGTTTTTGATGTTTTAGTTAGAGCAGAGGGAGGGAAAATCACCAGACTTGGTAAACTCTTTGTGCTGCGTATGTGTAGTGCTCGAAGGGCAGGCTGCAGTTTTGTTATTGTTTCTTTTATGTGTGCTAATTGCAAGCAGCTGTTTTAGTTTAGTGTCAAACAAAATCCGATGGCATAAAAATTGAGCTTGCCGGACTGACGACACCACCAAATCCCCTCTAGAATGGAATGGTAACCCAGGATCCAATTCTGCGGCCATTCTGTTTTTTCAGGAACTGTGTGACTGACTCCACCAGAGCCCACTGGGACCTGGGAGTTTGCAAATTGAGACTGAAACAGAAGACTTGCTACTCAGACCTGTTTTCACCTAAACCTGAAATATCTGCTAACCTCATACCAGTGACTTTTAGGGCACAATCCCTTTTTTCTCCCTTTCATAAGGCAATTTAAGAAAAAAATCCCCACCAACCTCAAGCCAAGAGGAATTGCAGGGGCTCACCTTTCCTGACTTTTGGCCATTACTGATTATTTTCATTATTTTATCAAAGTAACATAGTGACCAACTGTGATGGGTTGAGCCTGAGCTGATGGACAGCTCGTTTGACCAGTGGCGCTTTTCGAAATTTTCATATATAAAGGCTGAAGGGACAGGAAGTTCCCTCTCTCTTTGGGGGTTTGGCGTTCCCGCAGGAGGTGGGGGGAAATGGTGGCCGAGGTTTT
>VZTH01000702.1:117121-151280 GCA_013397815.1 Aleadryas rufinucha
AGGTGTTTTCCCGGTAACAGCTTTATTCCCGGGCGGGGGCTGTTGTACTGGGGCTGATACGGTTTTGGGAGACCACGGATTGCAAAGGAAACTTCTTTTCTCCTTACTCGGTAGAAAGATTCTTAAAATTGTGGATACTGACTAAAAATTATGTACTATTATCCTTTGTGCTGGTTTAGGGAAGAAGAGAGGAGGAGGGGGGTGTGAGTAAAAAGAGGGATTTTGCTTTGATTTTCTTATTATTTTCTTTTCTCTTTTAATTCTGTTAATAAACTTTTCATTTTCTTTAAGTTTGAGCCTGTTTTGCATTCCTCCAAATCTCCTATCTCACAAAAGATAAAGAGGTGAACTGAAACCACTACACAAATTGGTGTTTCTGCCCGGTTTTGAATCCAAACCCCTACACCAACATCAGTTATACCTGATTTCCATGCAGTCATGACATTTCAATAAATGACTGTGAGTGACACAGGCAACAAGAGAAATCTTTCACAGAGAACAGCCTGCTTTGCCTCTGATCAAGTGAATAATTAAATTCCCTTTTGATCCTACAGGAAGTCAGAAGCACATACACTGTTGTCTTTGATGCTGAGGAGGAAATAGAAACAGTGGTTATTGGTGCTTCACAGGGATGAGCGTTGTGTTCACTGTACAGAACAGGGAACTATTCCTTGTGGCAATGCCCCTAACTGACACATTTACTCTGAAGCTACCCCACTGAATGCCATATGAAGGTAACACCTCAAAGAAGTTGTTGTTGTACCTGGAGTATTGGGGGATTTTGGAAACAAGAGTGTTTTCACAGTGCTTCCCTCATCTAAAGACTGACATCATGGTGCAGTGAATTGCTTGATGCTTCCTTTTATCAACATAGATCATAACTTATACACTGAACACCTTTGGACAAACCCCATGTCTGCCAAAAATGTCCTTCAAGCATTTGAGATCCTGAATGAAAAACAGTATCAGCTTCCCTAACACGTCTGCAATTCTGGATCTTGCTGCTTTCTAATTTTCCTCTATTGTGACATGCATTTCAAAGTTGCCTTCATTTTTGCCCTACCTTTGTTTCTCAAAAATTGTTAGTGAAAAACAGACAGCACTTTTTTCAGTTTGTTATAAGAAGAAAAAAACCCCAAACAAACCTGTAATTTGGAGGTTGCTTTTCCCACATTTAAAAATGCAAATAATTTTGTGGGTTTCATATGCATATTAATACTTATAATATTTAACAAATACTTATAATATTTACATCATGTTATATTTAAAACAGGATATACATATTATATGCCATAATCTGTATATGACTATAAAATACAACTTTCTCCCATTCTTCTCTCAATGGAGAAGTGACAAAAATCTTCAATTTTACAGGTGCTCTGTGCTTGCATCAAACAATAAGCTATTATAACACCCAGCTGAATTTCAGGTTGGGACAGACATGGAATGACGGTTTTGAACAGGATTGAATTGTTCCAAATAAGTATGCATTGCTGCACTCAGAAAAAAAGCTCTCTTCTCTTCTGGTCTGCATACCCAAATCCCACTAAACTAGACAGAGACAAAACCAGCTGCAGTATCTAGTTAATGTCTGGTATATTCTTATCAGGAGATTATATCAGACCCCTGTAGGCACATGAAATACGATCTCAAAGATATTTTTTTGCACTAGTGACTGTGATTCTAGTCCCTATTATACAAGGGTTTAATAAGTTCCCCACAGGGGACAGAAGAGTCTAGAGAAGGGTGGGAAATCAGAAAGAATTACAGACATGAAGCATTGCCACACATCTGCAATTTGGTAGCAACCTCGGGGTAAGGATCTTGTTTAGCCAAACTTCATGGCAAGCATACCATTGACTTCAGTGCCACTAATACTGTCTTCTCATCTGCAATAGTCAAGCTTTCCTTTTTACTCTAAGCATCATACCCAAATGAATATACAGAGCTAAGCAAGTGACAGCTAAAGCTGTGAACAGAACTTCAGCGTATTTCAGAGCATCACACAGAATTCTATCCTTTCCTTTAACTATGACTGCGACAAGAGAACTTAGCATAAATGTCACCCAGGTCTTTTACAGTTGGCTGCTGACAAGCATTTCACAGTGTAAATAACAGAAACCACTCTTTGTAAATGTTCCACTCGCATTCATAAAAGTAAATTGGAAGCGATTCATCTCCACTCAATAAGTGAACTGCAGATACTTATGAACACATTTCAGAGACTGGCAATTAGAAAGTCTCTGATGCCACATTAAATGCTTTCTCCTACATTTCTTGTGCAGTAAAATACAGTCCTGCCTATTGACGGAAGGAGGAGTAAGATGTGTGTGAAGGACATGAAATCCAGAACTGAAGTGACACATTACACTAATGTAAAGAGAAAAGTGGGATACATTTAATTCACAACTTGCCAGTAAAGAGTGCCAAATTGCTAATCTTCTAATTATTCTCAGGCTGTTTGGCAAATCTGAATTATACTTTTCCCTCCTTTTGTGCTTTCTTCCCTACTTAGTCGGCTTTTGTAACAACATGAACAATGGATCGCCATCCAGCCTTCAATGCAGCTCAGCCTCTAATAAAAACAACAAATTTTCTCCCTTGTATTTCCAAATGCAAACTGAATTAAACTTCAGCAGAAAGCAGCAAGAATCAACTGCAAACAATCAAAACAGCAATAAAACTAATAGACACCATGCTGCTCAAGGACAGATCAGCTGCAAGAGCTTCTTCAGTGTCCCTGAGCTCGGGGCACAGAGGAGCTCTGAGCAGCCATGCTGCCCGCTGACATCAGTCCCAGTGACAGATGACTCTCTGCATGACTGCCAGTTTTAAGTAATCCAATGCAGGTCGAAGCCAGGGTGGCCCAAGGGTATTCCGTCGGAGTTGCCATCTTCTGGTGATGGCATTTCATTGAGAACAGCCACGGCTCCAAGTGAGTTTACATCCCAACTCCACCCAGCAATTTCCTTCTGCTCATCTCAAAACACCTTGCAAAAGAGATAACTACCAATATCCTTGTGCAATGCACCACCTTTTTGAAGATTTGAAAAAGACTAAATTCTCTGTTCCTATTCTACATGCATTTTTAATGAACAAGTAAATTATAATCAAGACAGAAAATACGCTGAAAGTATGGTTTATATTTCTCACTATATATTATTTCTTGCATTAATCATTTCTCAAATCAGTATTAAACAACTGGATTTGATTTGCATGGGAGTCAGGAAATGTAAAGTTCAAAAAACCAAACCCCTAATTCCCACCAAGTCTAAGTCAATCCCTCCATGTGTATCCATGACAAGGGATATTTAATTATGTAATCACACAAAAGACAGCAAAGTGATTTATTACTGCCAAATGGTGTCATATAATTTCAACATACAATACCAATGGAAGGATCCAAAAAATACAACCAACTTCTGACTGATTTCCCCACTGTGTGCCAGAGTCCAAAAGAAAAGCTGCTACTTAGCTGCTACCTACCCCGGAGAGACCAGTTTCTGACAGCAAAATGCCTGATGCTTGGGGATTAATTACCTGTGCCTGTGTGCTGGTTTTGTCTGGGACAGACTTAATTTTCTTCATAGTAGCCAGTATGGGGCTGCAGTTTGGATTTGTGCTGAACAAGGTGTTGATAACACACTGCAACATTTTTGTTATTTCTGAGCAGGACTTGCACAGAGTCAAGGCCTTTCCTACTTCTTGTACTGCCCCACCAGCCAGCAGGATGGGGGTGCACAGGAAGCTGGGAGGGGACACAGCCAGGACAGCTGATCCCAACTGACCAAAGGGATGTTCCATACCATCTGATGTCTTGCTCAGTATATAAAATGAGGGGAAGTAGAAGTAAGAGGGGGATGCTCAGAGTGATGACGTTTGTTTCCCCAAGTCACCCTTATGTGTGATGGGGCCCTGCTCTCCTGGAGATGGCTGAACACCTGCCTGCTCATGGAAGTGAATTAATTCCTTGTTTTGCTTTGCTTCTGTGTGACTTTTGCTTTACCTATTAAACTGTCTTTATCTCAGTTCATGAATTTTCTCACCTCTATCCTTCTGAATCAATCCCCCATTCCACCAAGGGAAAGTGAGCTAGCAGCTTTGTAGAGCTGAGTTGCAAGCTATCAGTAGGCAGGCACATACCAATTCTAGTTCTCCAAATAGTCAGTCTTTTGCTTACTTAGTCCTCCAGATTAATCTATGGGCTATTCCCATGCATGCTACGCTGTCATCTGTGGAAAACACAGAAAAAAACAGGTGGCAGTAAAATCACTCGGTGTTAATCACACTCTGTAAGACACTATGAAAACTTGGGCTTAAGGGAACCTGAGCCTGTACTGCCCATTTTCCAGATCTATTCTCTTAGATCCATTTTAAAGCTCATTTCCAAGGTGAAGGAGCACAGATTCTTTTTTCACGTTGGACATAAAGCACTTTTAGCAAAGTATCTGGCTGAGGGGTTGAAGCTCAGGTCTTCCTCACTCCTGCAAGCAAATGCTTTAACTAAGTTTCTAAAATCATGTTTCCATGTTACAGCAAAATGCAAGTGGGAAGTGCTTGCACAGTGCTTGCATTGCTCTATCTATATATATCTTGCCTGAGAACTCAACGAACATTTATGATTGTATTAAATGAGAAAAGTGGAAATTGGTTTCAGAGGAAGTTGGGGAATTTCCTATACAAGCCAGATATAGAGCAAATCCTCAAATCAGAGCATTCTAACACTGCAAGGAACACTGGGTTTGTGCATTTTAATCTGTACTCAGAGATCAGACAGGATTAGCACTGCAAAAATTTCTCCCTACAGAATACTGCTCTGAAGCCATGAGACCCCTGAATGTGTACTTCAGCTTTTTGATGACAATACAAATTGCTTACTTGCCTTTTCCCTCTCACGAGCATAAAACACACACCAAGAACATAAGAAGGGCAGGTTCAAAGTCTTTCCTGTCAGAAAATTTCTGAACTTTCATCACCCACCTCTCACTAAGGCTGATTAAGATTAAGTCATTCATATTCAAAGAAAAATGCCATCCAAGTACATAAAACTTGGGGTTTTATTTTTTCCTTCACTGGTGTGATTTTTGAATACTCGTTTTTCCTGGATTAAACCCAGCACATTTACAGGGCTACTAGCAAGCCAGAAATCGGATACATGTGTGCTTAAAAGTCCTTTCATTTCATCCCAGATGTACAGTGCTCAAGGGCGTACACACACACACACACACACACACACACACACACACAGAGCACAGAGGACACGATCTGGTCTGTAGATTTTGTTTCAAGATTATACCAACCAGACTCCGAAATGTAAAACTGAAGCCCTGACCATTTACAGCCATTAGAGATCCCAGAGCTCTCTGTGAGACAGTATTGATGTTCATTAGCCCCTTGGCCTGACTGGAGAATTCACTGCAGGTAATTAGACATTGTCTCATCACCACATAGTTTCAGGTGAAGTTATTTTTCTTCTTAATTTCTAAAGGTAAGCAATTCCTGAAACATTTTTAAAGCATTCATGGATTTTTTTTTTCCTGAAGAAATGACTAGAATATAAAGTACAGTACAGGGACATATAAAAAGAGAATGTTTTTAAGGGCTATTTCACATTTTTTTAAAGCTTTATTTCTTCATCTAACCCAAAAGAATGAAAACAGCATTTTAATTCAGCAGACAGCTTTCAATTATCTAGCTATGAAAACATAATGTCTAGTGACTTTTTAAATACTTGCACTCAGGTATAGCACGTAGTACGCAGATACAAACCATGAAGAGGGTGAACAGGTTCATTTAGTGTCAATTTTCACTGTTATAAAAGAAATATAATTTATGCTGAGAGTTATATGAATGGATATCATTAATATTCAGCATTGAACACATCAGTGTTGATATGTACTGTCCTATTATGCCCCCCTGTAAGGTCTCTTATGCCCTTTCAGCTTTCCCCATGTTGTCCCCCATGACTCCATCCCTCAGGCTGCTGCCCTACACCGTGCTCCCTTTGTTCTTCACCTGCAACGCCATCTCCCTTTGTTCGTAGACAGCTCAAGTTGCTGCCTTGTTTTTCACCACCTTGCACGTATCAGCTGCTTTCAAACACTGGTGTCTTGGGTCAGAGGCATTGAATTTCAAAGCTGCTTGAGGCTTCAGGAACAGCAACAGCTCAACCCTCTACCAGATACCAGCTATCTATTTTATCAGTGCCACAAGGATTTTTAATACACTTTAGGATAGCTACAGTGTGAAACGAGAGAAAAAGAATGAAGCCTTCAACTATTCTTTTTTTATTGGAGTTGGTGATTTACAGTAATGGGCTTTACTTTGTGTTTGAAAGGGCTAGGAATGCATCCCCACACACTCCCCATGGTTCAGTTGACAAGCAATGACTTAGTAAAATGCAATATATTAGCAGCCCACTCTCTTGCACGTGGCATGTTTACTCTTTGGCAATACTGCTTTTCAGAGCAATGTGGCAGAGCAAACCAAAACAACCACCCTCCCCAGGGAAGGGAAGGATGCTTCCTGCTTGGTAAGCCATTGACCCAACCTGTCATTTCTGCTCAGCTGGATTTGGCTTTCCTATGGCATGTACCACAGGACACAGAACAAATTTACACAGGTCAGGGGCCTGGCTAGACTCACAGTTGCAGTGGCTGTCACATGAGCAGGATTTCCTTTCCAGCACCAAGCAACAGGTACACCATATCCTGCCTTGCTTCATTGTGGACCCTTCCCTGTTCCTCCTGCCAGTGGAAAGAGAGCATAAATAACCGTCTAAGGCCAAATTTCTGGAAGAGATGGCCTGCCTGGGGACAGATAGGAGTAGGGTCCATGCAGGAACCTGCACCCTGAGGGAGGTAGAATGCCATTTGTTGGGTGAGCACCACCCTGGGAATGGGGTGATGTTAGAACCAAACATCTCCTCACCTACCTGAAGCAGCTTCCAGCATTCTGGGAAGAGACAGTTCCTGCACACCAGTTATCTGTCTGTGCTCGCTGTCCTTCACAGGACAGATGAGTTCCAAAAAGCACAACAGGGATCCAGTTGCTCCTGCTATTACCCTACCTTCCTTTTAAAAATGTTTCTTGTGTAATTCTACTGAGTGATAGAGAAAGGCATAAATACCATCTTGTTTAACACATCTTCCTGTCTCCTCTCCCTGCCTTGCAGACAGCATTATACATCTTCCTGACACCACCATTGTCTGATTCATTTGACATATGCACCAGAAAAAAAATGTCATGTTCTGAACAAGAACATAACACTGTGATCTCATTCCCATCTCAGACTCCACAGCACTTCCCATTTCTTGCTGTTTTAGAAAAAGAAGGAGTGGGAAGCTTTTCCAGCTTGCTTACTGGGAAACTTACAGAGATGTGGTAATGGGAAACCAGACCAGCAAAGGCACACAAGCACTTATACAACCATATTGGAAATCAAGGTAATGCCACAGAAAGTTCAGCTATCTATATCCTACTTAAGAGTCTGAAGCAGCAAAATCTTTCTTATCTCCTGTTACTTAGGAATATTGAGCAACAGAGATATTTCCAAAAGGGAACACCACTTTGAGAGGTGATGGCAGGAACATTCTGACTGTATGATGAAAATCCCTGGCCCCTTCTATCTAATCATTTTCGTCTCTTTTGAAACAAAAAAGTCTCAGGTATTACCCACCTCTGTGACATTAAAGGTTATGATGAAGTTCCCCCTTTTGTCTGGCATGACAGCAAGTCAATGTAAGGCTTCCTGATGCCTTGTCTCATAGAATCATAGAACTGTAGAACTGTGTGTTGGAAGGGACCTTCAAAGATTGTCTAGTCCAGCCCCCTGCAATAAGCAGGGACATCTACCACTTCTCTGGGTGTTTCATCATTCTCATCATAAAGAATCTTCTTCAAATCTAAAGAATCTTCTTCCTTCTATCTAGTCTAAATCTACCCTTTTTTAGTTTAAAACAATTACTAGTTGTCCTGTCACAACAGGCTCTGCTATAAAGTTTGTCCTGATCTTTCTTGTGGCCCCCCTTTAAGTACAGGAAGGCCACAATAAAGTCTGCCCAGAGCCTTCTCTTCTCCAGGCTGAACAGCCCCATCTCTCTCAGCCTGTCTTCATAGGAGAGGTGCTCCAGCCCCCTCATCATCTTTGTGGCCTTTGTCTAGACCAACTCCAACAGGTCCATGTCTTTCCTTGTGCTGAGGAACTCAGAGGTGCATGCAATGCTCCGGGTGGGGTCTTGTGAGAGTAGAGTAGAGGGACAGAATCCCATCCCTCGACCTGCTGGCCATGCTGCTTTGGATGCAGCCCAGGATACAGTTGTGGCAAGCGTACATTGCCGGGTCATGTCCAGTTTTTCATTCACCAGTACCCCCAAGTCCTTCTTGGCAGCTCTGCTGTCAAAGCCTTCATCCCCCAGCCTGTATTGATACTGAGAGCTGCTCCAACCCAGGACCTTGCACTTGGCCTTGTTGAACCTCATGAGGTTCCCACAGGCCCCATTCTCGAGTGAGTCCCTCTGCATGGCATCCCATCCCTCCGGTGCTTCAACCGCGCCACTCAGCCTGGTGCCACCTGCAAACTTGAAAGTGCACTCGACCCCTCTGTCTGTGTCACTGATGAAGATATTAAACATCCCTTCCTGCTTGATTGCAACCCTCATTGCCCCTCATGTGCAGCTTCTGTCTCAGCCACAGGAGGTCACAAATAAGAGACGGCTGTGCGCTGGCAGCTGAGACGCAGGCAGTCTTGCCCCAGAAATGTGCCTCTGTTTCCCAGTGAGCCACAGGAACGTCTGCTCTGCCTACAGCCTTAATAACCCATTAGCAGCCTGGCCAAATGAGTGAACCTCTCACTGCTACTTCTCTTTGGAGTTCTGCCAAAGGACAAAAGACCTGGGGCAAGGAGGGTTGAGGCAAACTGAATCGGGTGCTTGGGTGGACAGGGGAAGGGGAAAGGGAGGAGAATTGGAGAGGAAATGTTGAGGCAGCTATTTCTTTCATTTTTTTCCCTGCAGTTAAAGCATTGACAGATAATTTATCACACATTTGGATGGTGCTCCAGCTGGCAGGGAAAAGAGCTATCTGTGTATTAATTCAATTAGCCTGCTTATTTATCAGCAGAGGGCTAGAAGGTGCAGTCACAGGCCAAATTGTGCCAGTCTCAGACCGCCTGCTGTCAGGCTGAGAGGATGACTCGAAGTGGGAACATCCTGCCCCCACCACTCTGGCCAGTGTACTCATCACCGCATTATCTCAGGCCTTCTGAGGTAAGAAAAGAAAAAAATAAAATAAAAAACCTAACAGCACACATTACACACACCAGTGAATGTCCAAGGCAGGCTTACAACAAAAGCCTCACAGCTTTGATGCCACCAGTTCCATGCCCTAAAAGTATTGGTTATGTCTGACATTCTGCCCAGAACTGAATTCTTTACTTAATTAAAACAGTTGAATACACTTTGAATTTTGAGTTCAATGGGGATAGTGTTCAAACCAACACATTAATACAGCACAGACCTGCTGGAAGGGGTAGGAGAGGGCAAGGAGTGTGCTGCCCAGATACTCACCAACACTTGTCATCTTTGAGAAAGGGACATTTGTGGAGGAGGAAGAAGACGCAGGGGGAAAAAGTGCTGGCTTTGGAACGGCAGAGAAATGCCCTGAGCTACGAGGGCTGGAAGAGGGGTGAGGCCACTTCTTCCTTCTGCCTATTTAGGACTATGAGTTTTCTTTGCCACTTGTTAAAAAGTCTCAGACTTCTGACTGTCGAAGCTCAGAAAATGTTGTGCAAAATGCTGCTTAGAGCTATCTGAGCTGAAGTGTTCCTAAAAACAAGCTATGTGGAAAGTCCACAATGCTGGAGTGCAATTTCCCTATAGCCAAAAAAATCCCCCAGCCCTAGAACCTGCAGACCATCATCTCTATGCGATTCCAATGCTGTCATAAACAGTGTTTATTTTTCTCTCGCTTCTCTAAGCCATCCCACTTCTTTTTCTGTCACACATAAACACAGTTCCAGTGTAGATGTACTGGCTTCCAGCTTATATGTGTCTTCATAAAGGGCACATGTGGCTTCCTGTTGATACAAGTAAGTCCTGCAGTGCTTTGCCTTAAAAATGAGACCGCTGATAAGGACAGAGGTGTCTCCTTGAGATAACGCTAGGACACACATGCTCTCAAATGCTCTTTCATTACTCTTCTCATTTTGTTCCTGCACCACCAGATATTTAAGGAAAATTGGCATTTTAATTTTTTTTTCTTTAAGTTTCTTTAGACTTATTCTTCTGCCTCCTGAATTCTTGCAGGATATTTCAAGGCAGGACACCATATCCAGTTAGGATGGCAGTGAATGTTTCCACTGCACATAAGCTCAAAGGAGCCTCTAAAAAAAAGGTTCTCTATAAATACATCTCCTCCGCCCCTCAGTTTCACAGCCAACTTTGCCTTTTACTTCTCCTGGCTGATGATTAGTTTAATATTCTGAACCAAGATCCTGCTTGACAGATGATTCCACTACCACTGATAGTTTAGACCACCTATCAACATTTTATAAATTCTTAATTTTCTCACTGCAGCCATATTGAACAGTTTTGTGCAAATGAGGCTTGTAATTATCCAGATAAATCAGTCCAAAGTAGTATTTCTTAGGATCTTTCTCCATTTTCTCCCTGGAGGATGGGATCCCATCTGCTTTGCTGCATTCAGGCTAATTGAAGGGCACTGACTTTTCCAAATGGATTCATTAATTACTCTCGCCAGATTCTCTGAGGGGTTCCTCATTCAATGGGTGACACTTGTGCTGTGCTACACCATCCACCCATGTTTAGCAATGTAGCTCTGATTTTCAGCTATGAGCTAAAGCATTTGCAGATGCGTTGGCAGGAGTGGTTCTGGCCTTTAACTGTACAGTGTTACAAAACAAATGTAATTCTGCTTCTCCTTTGCTTTTAATTTAATATGCATTCAGAATCTATAAATATTGTAACCATGACTGTTTCAATCTGTTTTACTCCTTGCCATCATAAATATAAGCAACTACCCCAAAGAAAAAACCAGAAGTCTACAGGTAATGCATTGCCAACAGCAGAAAAAGAAGAGAAATAAGCATCTGCTGTTGTATTGCAGAAAATCTGGTAGGTGTAGCAGCATAATGTGAAATTAAACTATTAAATTTAAATACAAAGCTGTCCTATATAATTCTGAGCCTTCCTTGGTTTTATTTAGTACAGCAGCAGCCTGGGTTGTCAATAAACTCACATGTAATCATATTGCTCACTCAAACATCAGGCAGACACCAAAGGAAAATAAAGACCCATCTAGCAAAGACCTAATTTAGGAGAGGATTACCACCACTTAGGTGGTGGCCATCTTCAGACAGGAGCAGGCAGAAGGGAACCTGCCAGCACTCTGGCTCTGCTGGAAGCTGTATCAGTATTCCCCTGCCTGATAGCAGGCACAATTTCACGCTACTTAAAATATTTTATATGTCCAAGTGCTGGGTTGGTTAATTCAGGTCTATGAGGCAACTGGCCTGGGAATTGGTGACACAATCTGCTGTGAGTGAACAACAAGCCTTCGTGCTTTCCAGGAATCCCAAAGCATTTTGTAAACATCGGACCCAACTGTGGAAGTTGCCAGGTCTCTGCATAGGTCCGTGCTGCCGCACCTCACACTGCTTTAAAGATGAAGGCAGTGTCACTAGATGTGGTGGGACACCCACTTTACAGATCACTGAAGTGAAACTCTGAGATTGCCTCAATATCAGAGCAACCCTTAGTGGCAGAGCCAGAACCACAGTCCAAGAGCAGACTTCCTTACAAACAGGCAACAGTACTGCTCCTTTTAACTCTTTTCTGCTGATGGTATTGCAAGGCTCCAGGATGCAAAAAGGGTCCATCTTCTTGTGCCTTACTAGAGGCAGTAACTTACATCTAGGAGCAGACAATAGGAAAACTGTATATATATATATATTAGCTTTAACTAGGTGGCTGCTTTGGGCAGTTAATACTATGCAAACAGAAATCCAATGATATAACTCATCTAACAAATCTGTGAATGTATAATTCTTCTCATGTAATGTGTCAAAGACATAATTATTCAGATAAATAGATCATGTACATAGGATTGTAGGTAGGAACACAGGGGTGTATGTAGGAATGTACTTTTGCTTGCAATTTAATAAGTAATTTCTCTTCTCTGAAGTAGAAGGAACTTCTTTTTTTTTTGTGACAGAAAAGTTCTCTCTCACAACTTTCCCCTCTGATTCACAGCTTATCTTTTCTACATGAGGTACCCCTGCTCACTCAGCAGCTAATAAATTCACTCCTCCACTGGCCAGTACAGCAAAGAAATGCACCTTCAAAGAGAAAGTCTGAAGCAACTCTGTCATCACCTGGCAGGACGGTGATTCTGAATTTGAGTGGCTGGATTTTTTTTTTTTTTTTTTTTTTTTTTTTTTTTTTTGGGTCTCTCATCTCTCCCTGGTTTTTAAACAACCATTCAGCGATCAAAAAGCAATTCATAAATTGTTAATTGTTCACAAAAAAAAGTAAAGCTAAGCAAGGAGGCCATATCTTTTGCTGCTTATTTGATTTTTTTCTGTATGGCCAGTGCTGGCAGACCAAATGCAGCAGACAGGCAGGCAGGTGGGCAGGCAGGCAGCCCCCTTCCCCTGCCCTCCCCTGCCAGCTGGATGGTGGCTGCAAGGCAGCTACACTGCTCCATGTCATCTGAGAACTGGGACACGTCAGTCCATCCGAGGCCACGCCAGCGCTGCCGGCTAACACCACATCTGGTTGAGTTTGAGTTCTCAGAAGGCAGCCAGAAATATTTTTGTTTAGGTTTATGTGTTTTATCACCTTTATGACAATGAAAATCTATAGCTGGAGTACTCCAGGTCCAAAGGGACCTGGGTGTCCACGACCTATGAATCATAAGGAACATTTATCAGTGAAAAGGACACTCAGTGTGTTTTGCAATGTAAGCAATCAGTCTAGACATTACCAAGTTTTAAAAAACAATGTTGAAAGCAGCCCACTAAAATTTTTCTGAATTATTTAAAAAAAAATTCAAAACCAGCTCCACATGCTCAAACTAACTTGATGACCAGCCCAAGACAGTGAGCTAGTCTCAGCCCTAACCGTGGCACTGCTACACCTTTTTAATCTGGAGCTGAGGAATATGACATATTATATACACCAGTGAATTGTAAAGTAGTTAATTTTCTGTGCAGCTGACAGAAGTGATCGATTGGCCTCACTCCTAACAAATGCCTCACCTTCTCTCTTCTCCCTCTGCTCTCCTCCCTCCCTGCTCCAGAAATGCCTCAGACCATAGCATCCATCAAGTCACATATGCTGTTTTGCAAAGAGCTTCACAGGACAGCAAGCAGGGATTCATATTTGCTCTGTATTTCAATATTACAGACAGTTTGGCCCTGCCCAGTTCTGAATCAGACCATAGTATTATTTCTTGTCACAAGCCCTCTTCTGTTTCTGCTGCTTGAAGAACTACTGTTATTTTATTTCTCATTACATTTGAGGTGGAAGGGAAAATGTAATGGGATATAGTAGCAGTTAAAACTGCCTGCAAGTTGTTTTAAATTTTTCCCAATTCTTTCCCATCAATTTTATCAGCAATTTTTCCCATTACAACAGCATTCTGAAATATTTTAGTAAGATTAAGGGACAACCTCACTCATTTAGCATTTTCATTTTTTTAAAGGAGGGCCCTATATAATTTCACCATTCTTCAAAGTCCATACTTTGAAAAGGCTATTTTTTCCATTATCTTCATCTGACTGAAAACCATGGAGGCACAGATGAATGTGTTTTTCTGACCTTAAAATCATTATATTTTAAGTAAGAAGTGATGTGATTGAGAGCAACATGCATCTAACACAAAAGGAAATAATGATTTTTTTTACAAGTGTTTCATAAACTGGTAAATGCTTGGGTGGACCAAATAATGTCCACTTAAACTAGACATATACTAATTTAAACTAGAATTAGACAAATCTCAGCAGCTCCTTCCAGAAGGTGTTGTTGTTGTTATTATTATTATTATTATTATTAGCCATGTTGATTTAAAAATAAAACTCATCTATACTAGATATACTGTGGTTTATTTTTCTTTGGTCTCTTCCTCCTTTTGATTTTAGGGGTTTAAATGACTGGGAAATAAGTAAGAGTATTCTTTGAAGTAACAAAATCTTCACCCACTACGTCAAACTGTGCAGCCAGTTTCACAGCCTGTCTGCAGTGCAGCATCTGATATGAGTCCTACTTTCTTCAGGATTTGTTTCTCTCACACTGTGGCAAAATAGAATAAATGAAATATACCACAGCAGAGATACTGGAAGAATTCACTTCACGTATGCAGTTGTTGCCGTGGGACAGCTGAGTAAACAGCTTGCAAAAGTCTGTTTGAAGACTGCCAGCTAGTTACACCCATAATTTGATCTCTATTAACAAAAACAACTCAAACTGTCACAATGCCCCAAGTTGATTACTGAGCCTCTAAATTATACAGTGTTGCTTGAGTAACCCTCTGCAGCAGCAGGGGCTGTGTTTTGATACCCATTCAATACTTCCCACCTTGCTGAGTAGTAGAACATTCACCAAAACCAGCAAATGCATAGGAAAAGCCACAGAGAGGTTTTGGCAATATTATCCCAGTCCTGACAGAAAAATAGTTGTGTAATACTGTTGAACTCAGTGAGTCAGAATAACAAGTCTTGTAAATATGTCATTCTGAGCTGGATATAGAACAATCCAGGGAGTGAGAGTGATCTGGGGGAGGGGAAAAATCCACAATAACTGTTTTTGCAAATAACGCCATGGTCATGTTCAAATAGCTGGTATTTCTGATTGATGCTCAACATCACATCGTCAACAAAGATACCTGCACTGACTTACTAAACTTCAAAGTGATGTGCTGACAAAAAACATAAGACTGCTTCTGCTGTGACAGCAGAATTAGAATGGAAAATAACAGCTTGATGGTGGCCATCCTTCTGGAAATCTGAGAGTCCTCATTGAGACTATCCAAGTGAGTTATTGCACACTAACATGAGGGTCAAACCATCCAAAAAAGCTTGTATGAGGACTCCACGGATTCACAGCATACTTCAAACTTAGGCCTGTTGATTCTGTTTGATTAAAAAAGGCTTCACTAATGCAACATCACACTAAATTATAGAAATAGAACTTTAGACTGAAGGAACCCAAATTTTTGTTTGTGGAAACAATATGATGGCTATTGTGCAACACAGTAAATCATACATGTACTGCAATACTTTTAGGGATGTTATTACCTTTAAGCCCATGTTGCATTACAATACATTGACATTCACTACTGCCCTTCGTAACACATAAAAAACTCTGGAACTGTAAATATCACACGAGCCATATGTTGGGAATCCCCGTTTTCAGTGATGGTTAACACAGCAACAGCACAAGCAATCTGTGCCTCAGCAAAATCCAAATGACCATCACTCTCAATATTTGTAGCGATTTCCAGTTCTTTTGATGAATTGCCATTATAAAAATACGTATTTTTAATCGTACTGAGTTTGATGAAGTTTTTAACTGCAAAAGGCCTGGCAAGACAGATGGAGACTTCAGACAAAGATTTAAAAATTATGCATTCAAAGAAACATGCTCTCTCCTGTTCAAATTTTTCTTTCCACATTGTCTTAACATATTAAGAAATCTTAGCACATTAAACAGAAATTGTGCAATAATTTTAGAGATTAATGGCAAGAGTGGGAGAAGACAATGACTTTTCTCTGAGAAATTATCTGGAGGCACTTTGCCTCCAGTCTCCAATTAAAAAGAAACCACAGAACACCTTTTATCTTCCTCTATTTCAATTTCTTCCTCAAAATACTGTGCTAAAGCAGTATCCTGAAAAAAAACCAAACAACCCAAAACTAACAACCCCCCATCCCCCCCAGGAATGAACGAGATAACATACGCAATCTGGGTAAGAGGCTTTACAAAGTACACAGAGTTTGAGCATGATTGTGCTTACTTCATAAAAGCTATGCCTGTGTGCATTACTCTGAATTCTATAGATTATATGCAAGAGGTGTGGCAAACTGAACAGAATTATGCATGCCCTTTGGTGTATCACTGCCACCAAAGCCAACTTTTCCACCGCGGTTAAGGTTCTTCAATACAGATGATCAACACAAGCCCAGTACAAAGTGCCAGCAAGCATCCCAGAAATTCCACTGTTCATAGTAGTGGTGAGACACAGAGTTTATACACGTTTTGCAGGTCACCTTGCACATTGCTCTGATGTGGTTTTGCATTAGCGTTAGAAGGACAGTGAGCTAGGATATGAGATTGCAAATGATGATAGTGGCATTTAGGACAGTGAAGGAGAATGTTTTGTTGAATTTGTGTTGTCAGTGATTGCACACACAGATTTCAGAGGTGAATTGCTGCATATGTGTCTGACAGTAGCTGAAGTGAGTCTTTCCCTTCATGCTGGACCACATTTGTACACATTGTGTGTGTCTTTTTCATTGTACTTACTTTAATTTTTCCCCTTGTAAATCCCTCCTGTGCACCCCTGGTCAGGCCCTCACAGGCCCTGGGGCACAGCTGCCATCAGCTCAGCATCCCACTCTGCAGCTGCTGCAAAGCAGTTCAAGGTCACTAGGTGGACAGCAAACTGCAAGCACAGTGTGTTATTGCTACCATGGCATTTCAAGTGGAAATATCTGCGAGGTTCTTCACAAACCCAGAATTTCCATAAGGTTCACTTCCAAGCGAGTATAGAGTATACGGATAGAGAATGAAAACAACGGGGGCGCTTGGTAACGTTTATAGTTGTGAAGGCAGCAGCTGAGTGAGAGCTCAAAGAGTTGGCACAGGATCTCCTCCTCCTCCTCCAGCCTAGCAAGGAAAAGACATTACTGGAACTGGGGGGAGAAGGCGGGGATCTAACACTGTGGAGGAGCTCAGTGCTTGGAGAGTTACAAACATGCCGCCCATAAAGGGTAGGACTCCGCTGTTGGACACAGGGATTGCAGTGAGTGAAATAATTTACCAAAGTTACAAAATATGGAAAGTAAGGCACCAAAAAGCTGTGACCCACCCACTCAAACCCATATGTGAAAGTATAAATCAAATACTAACTGCCCAGCAAACTGGCAGTTGGCACTATAACATTACATGCAGTGCCAGCTAAAGGTTTCCTTCTATGTTTTGGGGTAACTTTGGTTTTTAACATCTTTGCCACAAAAGACAAGACTTAAAAATACGTGTATGCATTTTTGCATACATGTAAAATACATATTACATACTTTTATGTAAAAATACATGTACATATTTTTATTGAATTTAGAAGCAGAGAACAAGAATAAAGAAACTCTAAGAAAGTATCAACGCTACTCTACATCTATTGGCACCCACCACTGATTCCTTGTAAAACCCTAATGAAGAAAGTAAAGGGAATTGGCTTCAACATCTCTGCCAAATCTGTCATTTCAACAGGAAGCACTTTCTGCCATGCAGTAATAAATGTTTCTTGCTGGCAAATTAACTTTTTTACCACCTCTAGCATCTCACTACAACTGGCAGCAGACACCTTCACCAAACTTTAAAGACAGCCTTTTATAACATCTACATAGTGTCTTCTATTATAAAAGCATTAAACCAAAAAAAACCCAGCAAACCTTTTAAGTCCACTCTTTCTCAGTCACTGGTGAGCTTTAATGAGATTCATGGTCCAAAAGGCAAGTTTTGTTCCGAATTTCCTACTGAGTATATTGGCAAAACAACAGCTGTCGTACAGTGCTAAGGCTGTCTCCCACCCACCCCCTGCTTTGGCACAGCTTGCTTGGATGTGTTGATTCATCCCTAGAAGGGGAAAGCACTGGACCCACTGGCTGCAGCGCGTAGGAAGGAGGTGCGTCTGCCAGCAGATCTCTAGACTTTGATCACTCCTGCTTATTTGCCTCTGTCTCCCTTCTGCACTCATTTTGCCTACAGTCATCCCACCTTGGCAAGGATGTTTGCAAAAGCTAATAAATAAGCCAAGCATAGTCAAGCTAGTTAGTATAGAGATGGGAAACCTCCAAGGAAAACCTAGCTACCGCAGGAAGACATCCAGCTGGCACGCTGCTTTCCCTTTTAGCAAATAACAGTCACCCAGCATTGCGCGGTAGCTGAGGGGTGGCAGAAATTCACTGGTGGAAAGCACTTTTTCCTTTCTTCTCTCACACAGAAGCCTGGGTCACTTATAGTAACTGAAGGGCCATAAGAATTTACCTAGAATGGTCACATGAAAAGAGATATCCAGGTAAAAATCTAATCTGGTTCATATTCTACCTCCTTAAAATTATGACTGCAAATATAAAACATGCATCCCCCTTTTGTTTGAAGTTATTGAGAGGATTTGATTCTCTCTCTAAGAAGCTACAACATTGTACCTCAAAGCGTTTTAGTATAAAAAGTCATTCAAGCTTACTAAAGGCTTTGACGTGAAATACAACACATCTAACTCTCTTTGCATCTCATGTAGTCATTGGGAGCCACGTAAAGTGCAACATCCCACCACCTGAGCAATGAAGACTGCACTTTACCTAAGTGCAAAAAGTAAATGCTAAATGCCTGTAGGGTAAAACCCAGTATGTCCTGGAGCAGTGCTGTCTACAAGACATCGGAAGGTGGTCTGTGAAATGTGTGGAAACTCATGCATGTGTTGCTGTGCAGCTGGGAGGTCACTGTCTAAAGGCAGGGTTCTAGCTGGGAGTCAGTGCCCTATTTGTGTTAGTGTCTAATCAACATGGTTGTAATTAGAGCGGCAAAATTATGATTTCAGAAAGTAATATTCAGTTTACAATAAGTGCTGCATAGCTCATCTGTCACACCCGTGACACCCCTGCCTTTCCTGCCCAACGTCTAAACAACAGTGGGATGCAACATTATCTGTGGAGTTTGTTCATAACAGCAAGATGCCCTCCCAGTTTTAAAGATGTGAAGGAACACTGCTTTACAGAAACATTCACGGGATGCTTTAGGAAAGGTTTGTGTTCCTGGTTCATACTTTCAGTATTAATATCTCCCATTTTAAGGTATTTTTACCTCTGGGTTTCTGTTCTACCACCCACAGTCACTGTAATTTCCTATTACTTCAGCATCCACCCACAGATTCTCCGAACAATATATTGGGCTCTTCAGGCACTATGACAATACTGATACATAATAATTACATTACTACACATTTGCATACCCAGCCTACATTCTCCAGCAACTTCTGAGCTGAGGCACTAACAAATCTGAGTTTTAGCAAGAGAGCCACACGGTGACCAACTAAGGATGCTGCTTTGGTCCTGGTGGTGCAGAGGGGATATATAGAGAAGCCCACACTGTTACCACTGCACCGATTTTCATTTCCATCAAAGTGGGAAACATTTCATTTTCAGCAAATCATGATTCAGGAGCCCACTTTTTGATAGAAAGGAGTCTTTAATTTTGGGGGTGTTTCCTAATCAAAACCATGGAACAGCTACGTTTCACCCAATTTGCTCAACATCATGTGAAAGTATTTGCAACTGTAAGCAAAACATTAAAAATATCAGGAAGATTAGGAAGGGGAAGACGTGAACAGCCTGGTAGGATGGTGGCCTGACAGATGATGTTTAATCAGGACTGGATGAAGCAGTAAGTTAACAAAACCTGCAACTTCAAACCAACCAAAAGAAAACATATCCCAAGGATCAGAGTCCTAACTGGGAAGGAAAGAGGGTGACAGAGCAGGCAACCCTTCCCTGCAACTGCTCTGACAGCTTTTGTGTTGGGATATTGCAAATCTTAACACACAAGGTACCAAAGCCTCACTATTGAAAACATCACAGCATGTTGAGTGTACTAGTGCATATTATGTTTATAGTAACTACACATTCCTGAGGAATTCTGAAAAAAATTGACTACAGGGGTTACAGACCTAATGTCAATAAACTTCCTAACTAACACGCCTTACACAATCCACTCCCTTTTAGTCTAACGCAGAGAAATGCTAAATTTGGGAATTATAATAATATTATCACTGTTGGTGTAGAGTAACAGGGGGAAACACTGACTTTTACAGATCTCAGATTGTTAAAAATCCTTGAGTAATTAAAATTAATGTGGAAATTTCTGCCAGACTGCTTAAGAAATAAAGAAGTTCATTGCTAACACTGCTTACTTTGATGATAAGTTACAAATTTGCTGAGGACATCAGACCATGAGAAAAAGAAAAAAAAAATTAAAGAAACAGCTTTTTTGGGTTTTTTTCAGTTGCAGATGCACAGCCTGTCATGGGCTGGCACACTCTCACATGCAGTATCATTTTTTAGAGGCTATAGTTTTCATTTATCTTTTCAAAATAATTACAGCTAGAATCTCAGTTAGAAGAAAAACTTTAATCATAATGAGCAAAAATGAATAGAAACGGAACTTTTACTGAATGATCCTGCAAAGTTATTTAAAAAAATAATTTGCTGGCAAATGTTGTTGGTTCTAGCAAAATCTTCCCATTTTAGTAGAAACTAATCTAATCACATGAACCAGAACCACAAAGAAAAAAACTTTTTAAAAATTAGCATTTCTTGGTAAGATTTACCCTTGCAAAAATTATTTGATCCAATTTTTAAATTTGGGATAATTCACTTGGAAAGAGTGACCTGTTTCTGCTTCTATCTAATCAAGGAAAAAAATTCCCAGTAGGGCAGGGGTTGAACCATTTTACTTTTAAGTTTATTTTTCCTTGTTGTATTTAATGTTCTAACCAGATGTCCTACAAAATAAACTACAACAAGCTTGTCTGGACATTTAATAAGGGCCAGATTCAGCAAACATCAGCTAGTAACTTTAGCGTTTAATGGGCACAATTCATTGGCCCAATTTTGTAAAAAGAAAGAGACATATCTAGGGAAAGATATTACATGCAGAGATGTCTCTGAGAGATACTGCTAAAGTGTACATCAATTTTCATTTATACGGTTTAATTCCTGGGTGTGATAATTTTATTCTGTGAAGACTTGCACCATTTCAACCTAACAACTATTTTTGAGTATTTCCAAATAGGTAAGTTCAGTAGACTTATTCCAACATTCCAGTTTCAAAGTCAGAGAGAGTTCACCCAGAGCCTTTTTTTGACTTTTGACTACAGAGGTCAAAGCAAGCAGGACATGGCAAAGACCCAAAGTACCCATTTCCTTTCTGAATGCCATTGGAATAGTTTTTGTACTTTATACTAGGATCCTGGAAGCCTCAAAGTTGGAAAAGACCTTTAATATCATTAAGTCCAACCATCAGCGTAGCAGCACCACCATGTTCACCATTAAACCATGTCCTCAAGGGCCATATCCACATGTCTTTTGAACACTTCCAGGGATGGTGTCTCCACCAGTCTGTTCCAATGCCTTACAACCCTTTCTGTGATAAAATTTTCCTAATATCTAAGCTAAACTTCCCCTGCCACAGCTTGTACTTAAACAATTGGATCATTATGTGGATACATTTCTTTGTTATCAGTAATACCAATCTTCCGCATTGGTCAAAAGCAGGAAGCTAAAGAAGGCAAAAACGACTCAGCTAATATTAAGGATGTGTTTTCTGTATTTTTGTCTCAGGCTGTGTGAAACCAAAGCTTTACAACTGGACATGAATGCACCCAGCTAATGTGGCATTGAAGACCTGATCCCACTCCCAGTAAAGGCAGTGGAAAGACTTCAGCAGTGCTTGGATCAAGCCTGTTACATGAGGTGAATGAGTAATAAGAATAACACACAGAATGATTCACATTTAATAGGACTATTGTCAAAATGCAGTGCAATCAGGAGTTTTGGATCCCTGGAATGTCTGTCAGTACATGTCTTTTCTCTCGATTCTCTCTCTTTATTTCTTTGCAAACTAGATGGCAAAGTAAGAGCTGGCTCAAACCAGCACTGATTGCCAACAAGTGACTAAACACACAGGGTGAAGGGTGGCGCTTCTTCCTCAGCCCAAGCCAGGTTTTGCAGATTCTGGGGGTGGGTAAGGGGAACGCAGGGATGTTGAACAGGTCCAGGACACAAGGTCAGACCTAGTTGCTGTGGTCAGTTGCTCTGGTGAATTGTGATGCCCCCACTGCCCTGGTGCAGCCTGGTTCTCCTAAGTCCATCCTTTTGTCTAGCGTTGGGAACATGAAGGAAATGATAAAGTTTGCTCAAATCAGGGAAGACTGCAGAACAGGACTGGAGAGGCAGTGCTTTCTCATCTCCTCTGTTTGCAAATGTATTTGTGTGTGTCTACATTGCCCCAATAAAAATTAACACTCCTTTGTGCCACAGTGTCTGGGAAAATGGTAGTAAAGTACAGCTTAGCTAAAAATTAGAGCCCAGGCCAAGAAGGACAAAAACATAAAATGAAATTGGTGTGTTTACTCACTTCCTCTGCTAAGATCAGAGCTATGGAAGGTGTTGATATCCAAAATGCAGAGGACATTCCTCTGCCTGTTTTAAGCCGTGTGACCCCCCTGGACAGGGTGTATTTTGACCTCTATCCATGGAGGAAACTGCCAACTCTTTGGGAAACTTTTGAATCTAAGATGGTTTGAACTGAATGTTAGAGTAGTTTGTAGTGATGTTCCAGAGTGAAAAATCTAGAGATTTTAGGATTGTTTATGTAGTGAATAGACAGTAGCTAAAAAAGCCAAGATGGAGGACAGTTGTTGTTTTCCATGCTTTTTTCTCCTTCTTCTACACCTCCATATTCTGCAGCAAAGTGATTTAGACTGATTGGACAGAAATATCCGCATTTCCTCTGGATATTCAAGCTGAGGTTATAGAGTAGAGTATTGGTAGAAAAAAGAAAATATGTTTCGTTTCAAACTTCTATTGGGGGATTTGCCTTTAAAAAGGGCAATAATTTAAGTTCTCCTTTTCCATGCCTTTCTTGAACTGCTAACAGGGTGCCACGCTTGGCACTCTGTCTCTCTGATAACGCTAATTAAAACAACTATCTGAAGCAAGAAATTCGGAGACTCCGCTCGTCTTTTCACTTTCTGGCCAGGACTCTTCGGCCTCCCCCAGGTTGGAGGAGGCCCTCTCTCATATCGCCACCAGCAATAGAAGGTATGGTAAAGAGCCTGAAAGAGACTTTCTGAATTCATTTAGGTAGGAAAAGAGAGATTTTCATTATTTATATTTAAAGGAAGAAAGAGGAATTTTAAAGGAATAACATAATGAAGTGTGTTGCACTGGATATTTATCAAAAGATATTCGGGGAATGATCACATACACTGCAGTTTACTATATTGTTTTGATTTTTAAAATGTAATTTGACAACACAATTGCTTTAAATGTCTCTAGTGATAGCAAGTGATTACAACCATTGCGTGTAGTACAGAAAGAGCCCTTTTAACATCTGAAAACAATAAATAGAGCACTGAAAGGCAACCTATGCTTTCAGTTCTTTTTTGATTTAACAACCCCAAACAGCACTCCAATGACTAATACTGGACCTCACATTATCTCCTGTTGTTGTCATGGTCTAAATGAATAGTATATGCTGAATTTTATAAAGAGAATATGAATAGTAACAGATGGTATACAATATTTATCTGTAACAGAAAAGGTAAAAGCCACATGATACACAAGTGGGTAATGGTGATTTATAGAATGCTCAGAGTGTAAATGACCCTACTAAATCTCATTATCCTAAGTATAGATATAAATTCCTAGGTGACAACTGAAATGTGGAAATAGCAGGAGCATTATAGATCTCCAGTCTCCAATTACTCTAAGGTAAAGTATGAATGATTTTTTTTATGAAAGACAAAAGTATCGGAGAAAATGGCAGGTAATATGGTAGGTAAAGACCTTATAAACTACTACTTCAAACTGCTTTTCATATTAACAGGAAGTGAAATCTGGGTCTGAACTCCACATAATAAACTTAACTTTGTTCCCACTGACATCAGCTTCAATTTTGCTTCCAACCTTCATGGGAATGGATGACGTGAAATAACATGTGAAACATATTACTTTAAAAATGTATTTGCCTTTTTTTTTTTTACATGGCCCTTCTTAGGCGCAGAGAAGTAATTAACAGAAGTACTGCTAAGACTTTCAACAGCGACAGTGACTCTCAAGGATGCATTCTTGCCTGCATTCACATGCATATATAGACAAACAAAAAACAGGTATAAATAACTTTTTATATGAACCTACAGCATCCACTCTCTCTCTGAACTCAGAGACAGACGAAATACCTGGAACTTCAATGCAAATTAATGTGCAATGTAAAATAGACTCCAGCAGGAAGCATCACCTGCACAGACATCTTCAGTATTACCAATCAGGTTGCATAGACGTAAAATGTACTCGTTTGGCCCTTTTTATTCATCAGTAAACCCATTTTAAAAAGTATTTATCTTACTTTACTTTCACAAAAAGAAAATTTGTTCAACCCTGTCACCTAAACATCCTTTATAGCCTGTGCAAGGGACAAGCCCTTCCAGACAGTGACTAATCCCACTGAATTTCTGACATTTCTTTCATCCCATCCTGCTTGACACATCAGCACTTGAAAAGCAGCAATTCAGAAGGTATGTCCAGGTCTACAGCAGTGAGAGGTCTAAGGAGGAGGACCTGGCGACTACTTTGGTCAGCTGTAACTTGCCTGCATCCACAAGCGCATAGAACTGTACAATCCTCCTGCATCATTGTCTAGTCTGATTCATTCTGTCTACTCTTGTAAGTATCAACATTTGTCCAGCAGTTGACAAATTAAAAGGTAAGGGAAATGTCACTTAAAAAAAATTATAATAGACTTTTAATTTTTTTTATTTCTTTCATATAAATTAGAGAGGAAAAACATCACTGGGTTTCAGTCCCCATCAAGTTTGATATGCATCAGCCTCTCTCCTCCTCCTCAAAATAAAGCAAGCAGTGATATTTTCACCTCAGTCCATATCACAAATATGATCTGAATTTTATGTAGGGTAGAACAAACCTAGAAGAACTGCAGCAAGGCTGCAAGCATGCAAAACCAGGGTGAGACCAAATTTTGTCTCTTCCTATGCTAGGGATGTAACTGACTACCATATACCTGAGAAGTTCAAATACAAGACACAAATGCACTCAGCAACCTCAACCTATATCCCATGTGCTACTGGGTCAATCTGTCAAGATCAGGATAAATACCCATGAGAAGATTGCTTTCAATTAAAGCGCCCAACAAGCTCTCCCAGGTAATTCTGAAACAGACACAAGAGTAATTCTTAAATTGAATTCTCTTCCTGGGTTAACTGCATTCTCCTCGATTAGCTTCTGTCTGTATCTCTACCATAAGCAGTTTGTGAAACAAACATCCAAGTGCCTCATTTACCATTCTGGCTCTTATACAAGCCAAGCCCTTTTCATTTGCTTATGCATGTTGTTTACATTGAATTAGTTAAAGCAATAATTTGCAGAGGTCTATTCAGCTCTGGTAATTACTTATAAATTTGCAAAAATGTTTGGGGAAAAGAAAGATGGGTGAGTATGTAAACAGATAAGGAGTCTGGGATTGAGAAGAGCAGAGATCCAGCCCCCAGCAGAGACTTGGGTCATACAGCAGTGACTGCCCTGATGAGGAATGGCTCAACCCAAGCAGCTTTACCATTTCATAAACCCACACCTCCATTGAGCTGTGTGGGGGCAGCGAGGCGGGTGCTGGTTGCCTGTGAGCTCTGTGAGCTGGCTGTGAGTCAGGGCACTACCGTCTGTCTGTTAGGCAGTGAGGAGCAAGCGATGGTCCAGCCAGGGCTTGCAGTCAGTTCTCAGAATATGATTTCAGAGACCTGCCAACTGGAGCCAGAGGCCAAGTCTCACTCAGTAGACGCCCCGTTACTTGCAGACTTTTGCCTCCCTTGTTTGATTTTCCCTTGAATCTCCTCCCCTAGGGGAGGCCTGAGGTATGAATACTCCTGCCTGAGCAGATTTGAAGGGAAGGGCCATGACAGATTTGTCCCTCGTCAGCTCTTTTAGCATCTCCCTCCCCAAAAGCACGCGGCTCTTGGCACGGTCCCCATCATGACTGCATGACAGCAGATACGGAAGACGCCCACTGCTTCAAGACCTCCCTAAGTATCCCCAAAACCACCAGCGGGGTCCCAAGGGCAGGAACGCCCCTCTCTACCTCTGCACCACCCCACCACTGCCCTCAAATCAGTGCTCAGCACTAACCTCATAGAGATCCCAGAGCTCCAGCGAAAGGAAGGGGCAAATGCAGGGCTGCTGAACCTCCCACCATCTGTGCATCCCCAGAAGGGAGAGTTGGCAATCAGGGAAAAGCATGGGATGGCCACAGTTTCTGTTTTTAATAAGGTGGAACTCTTGCTCAAGAGGAAATAGTTTTATGGACCATCTAGGCCTGGTCTTGAAACCCTGGCAATGCAGAATCACAGACCAACTTTCCTAACTTAAAACTTTTGCCAAAACCAGAGATGTTTCCATGAAACAAAAGGAAAAAACACACCTCATGCATAGTTTAAAACCACTTGTAAAGGGAATGTTTTTGGCATCTCTCCCAGTTACTCAATATGTGAGCTCTAAGACTTGATAGAAAAGAAAGAGTAGAGAAAAAAGGGCAATGTGTTATAGTTACATTCCTGCTTTTGCCTTTTGGGGCTGTAAGAAAGAACAATTCATAATTGCTCCAAATAACTGTTGCCAAAATACTTTCCTTTTTTTGGCAATGTAGACATTAATTAATTACATCTGTGATTGGGGGGGCTCTCTCACTTGCCTGTACTACCTCCATTACTTGAGCTAAGCATCATTAGAAAGACATCAACCCCTGTAATTTGATTTCTATTCTGGTATTGTGTATTTGTTCAGTAGCTTTGCAAATAGACTTAGGCTCCCTTGTGTTGGAAATACTATTTACAGAATGCCTTATAAGGGAACAGTTTGAACTGATGTGTGCAGAACTGCGTGAAGTTAAGTGATCCAAAGACCTCTGGTTGAAAACCAAATTAAACTGCTTGTGACATCTGTGTAAGTTTCCCCGCTTCCCACCTTTTCTAAGCTCTTTTCTGAAAATAACTGATCCAGGCTAAATCCCAAAGTCATGAAGTACTCCAAAGTCCTTCATGTTTCTTCACTGAAAGAGCAACTAATCCACTGACCTCTTAGGGCAGAGGTCTATGGAGTGGCAGGCAGAGGGATGTAGCCCATGCCCAGAAGGTGGCAATGCCCTCCTTCTGTCTCTGAGAAAGATACCAAAAAAAAAGGAACTGGTTTTTAAATGGCAGTGAACTGCTTCCTAGGGAGAGCTCAACAAGGGCTCAGTAGTCTAGAACACATATCTAGATTATTTCAGTAGAGGACCAACCATCCCATGTCTCAGGGCTGATTACTGCTTACAGGAGGAGTTCCATCCAGGCTGAACAAGATAGCTAACGCCTGGCAACAAGAGACAAACATTTCATAGCTCAACTGGCTTCAACCCTTAGACCCAACAGTGACAAGTTCCATGTCCCAGTACCCCAAATTACGCAGTCTGGAGGCCCATGCCATTTCAAGCAGTCCTACGTGCCGTAAAATCTAACCTGATGTTAACCTGCATGACATGACCTGATTTGCTGTGGTGTCTTGGCATACCTGCAGGCAGGCTGACATGCTTCATGTGGCCAAAATCATACAGTAACTTTTATTAACAAAGTTAATGCCAATTCATGACAAAGAACATTGGAACTATTACTAACACTTAGTTGAATCCCTTGGAAAAATATCTGAATTGTTCTAGTAATTAACAGCTCACCATAATGCAAAGTGATAACAAAGACAAGGTAGGCTTGAGTAGGAAATCATCCTTGAAATAAACTTCTCCTGAGGAAGTATGTTTGTTGTTCAAAACACATTTTCCACAAATAAAGTCAAAACAAACCCGGAAGTTCCACATGGGAAGAGATGAAAAAGAGAGGGAACATATCTGGCATTTACATATTGAAGCCCTTCAAATAATGGATGAGAAATCAGAGCTGACATCATGGCATAACCAGCAGTCTGGGACCTATTTGCATGTGGTTAGAAACTAAATTCTCCTCTGCTGCTGATGTCATTTGACAAACTTGCATTAGTGATGTGGATTGGCAGGATTTCCTTTTTTTCCACATAATAAACACCCAGGGCACACCGCAGGCCTAGGGGAACCTGGGCATGTCAGGAACACTGTGAGGATGCGCGGTGCTGCAGAGAACAATTCGCACTCCGGTGCTGCACACGGGAGCGATGACACCCGCTACCGTCCTCTGTGTGCCCCAGCCAGCACTCCATCAGCCCACATTCAGAAACAGAAAGCAGTGCGACATTTACAGAGTCAATACATTTAGTAAGCAAATACTACAGAGAGCATGCAGAAGAAACAAACAGGGTGATTCCTCTTCACCCCTCCAGGCAAAATAGCTTCAGCCTGCATGAATGCATCCAGCGTGTAAACCAATTAGGCACGTAGTGCAAAAGCTGTGGGATCCAAATATCCCTCTGCTTAACATAGGAGCAACCAATGCCAACTTACAGTCACATTTACTTTCCTCTACAATTAAATGTAATACTGTTTCAAGTTAAAACAATCAGCTAAAAGCAGAACTGAAGTTTAGTCTTCCTTGTTTATTTATAGCTTTATTTTATGCATGTGTACACAATGTGTATATACCTTTCTTCTAACATATACTAGAATTATACACCGAAAGCTTTAGAACATCCTCATTATTTCAATTTCAGTGTGCTGTGACAAGGAAAATCTATGCAATTAATCATGCTAATTCAAATGAGAATTATTTTTTGGTTGAAGTAGTGCTTTTACAATTGCCTCCAGACTTTGTGCTGTCCATTAATACTATTAATGCTATGGAATTACATACTCCTTATTTTATATGCTTTTCTGTAAGTCAACTAACAAAACTAATTAGTAGCCATGAAAGAGCATATTGATAGAATAAAAATATATAAAACAGTTCAGAGAATTCTCAGGCTGAACTCTATATATCATGGGGGTTTGCTTGGTACTCCAGGCCCATTTCCCTAATATAAATAAACTTTGGTAAAATTGAAGATTTTAAACTTGCCTTTAAAAGACCATACACTTCCTGAATGAACCATTTTTAAATTACACATAAACACATGCAATCAATCTTTACTACACAGCTAGGAATTTAGCATATGGTTTGGTGGGTTTTTCTTTTTTAAAGCAGGAGTTTGGCACTTGTAGATGAAAATGTACAATTAGCAAAAATAACCTGGACTAAGACAAAGAGCAAATTTTACAGCATCCTGCAATGACAGCACCACTGCAAGAGTTAAACAATCTATGAGCAGCAGCCATACTCGGTGAGGCCCAGGCAGAATTTGGCTTAAGTACTTCACAAAAGCAGATCAAAGGTGGGGAACATTTTCTGAATTTGTTTTTACTGTTTTAAAGATTGTGGGGCAGAACCACACCTGGAGTGAGTGGATGGAGGAATGCTGAAGTCAATCGAACAGTGACAATTTACATTCGCTTTGGGAATATGATTTGCAACAGCAGACAAAGCTGAGTGTATCATGTGTGATGCTTCCTAGTGCTCCCCATTTCTCTAACACTCCTATGTGACTCTTCCCACAGGCTGCTCAACCCTGTCCCTAGCAGGGCCCTGGAAGCTGTGGCAGACAAAACTGTAGGGCACCTGGGTAGAACAAGGTTAGAGTTCTCCAAGCACCCCTGAGATGAGCGGAGGACCAGGAGGCCACTGGGATTTTTTAGTTTATTCTGACGGCCTGGACATGGGCTAAGAGACCTGTACATCAGGGCCAGGGGAACTGACCCTGCTTTGCCCAGTGAGAACAGAGACTTGCTAGTTCCCAAGTGACGCAAAACTTTCAGCCTCATTTCCTGCTCCATTGTTTGGGACCACCAGGGTCTCAGGGAATTTTGTCTGGACACCACCGCATCTCTCATGGTCTGAAATCTTACCTGCAGCAGCTACCTGACCATGCAGGGTGTTGGAGCAAGAGAGGGACAGGAAGGTTATGCAGCAACCAGGCAGCACTAAAACACATCGTCATCCTCAGCAACAGCCTAGTAGCCTCTACCACCCCATCATCAGTGTGTTTGGAGGACACCAGCACACAAATCTGCATCCGCATGCCTGCCCTCATCACAGACCAGCATCACACAGCCTCATGCACCTGATTTCCAGGACTTGAGAGGTCTGCATAAATGCAAAGAAAATAAAAAGGAGGAAGCTGAAGCATACAAGTACACATTTTTAAAGAAAGGTTCCCTGAGGCTTTCAGAGCCTAATCTTTTTGGAAGCTACGATTTTTACGTAGAAATAGATAGATGATGTAGAAACATCACGGACCATAAAGACATAATACTGCTCCAAATTACATTCACTGATCCTGGACTTGCACAAGGGTGATTTCACCAAGAACAGGAAGGTATCATGGCTGGGATGCTTTGGCAGACAAAAATAATTTAAAATGTCCTGGACTGAGGCTGTTCCAGTAACTCCAGTTTATCCATCTCCACCAGCAACCCCAAAATGGAGTCCCTGCCTGAACTGCCTCTCTGTAAATTTAGTTCTACATTTCTAATCCATTAGTTTCCTCAAAGTGTAATTACTTCAAAGGTAAAATAAAGAAAAGAAAGAAATTAGTGCAAAGACAAGAAAAATTACCTTCTTAAAAGTGAAATCAAAGCTGCAGGAACAGCACTCAGTGATGAATATATCTGTTCATTTACAGAGGATGTACAACACAGACAACAGCAGTCTGAGCCCCCCTGGCTACCTTGCCAGCTTGCTTGGATGCTGACTTAGGAGGACCACCCAGGCGAGGGTATCGCAGGCTCAGTGCCCACACTGTCTTTGGCCCTGCCTTTGAAGCTGCCAGCAAAGACGCCAATTAGGGCCAGAAGTGATTTGGACACCTGTCTGCTCTGAACGCAAATGAGACCACCAACTAATGCTTTACACGCAGGCTCCGAAGCAGCTATCACTTTCCAACTTGACTTCTGCAGGCTGGGTTTGAACTACTGACCTGGAAGCAAAAGGCTCATTTATGCTCGGGCTGCACAAGCCTGAATTCCTCCCCCTCTACTTTCTGACTCTCAGCCTTTCCTGTCCTGACAAAAACAGGCCACAGACATTTGGGAAAGAAGCAACAGCCACCAGAAAATGTAATTAAAGCATAACAAGACCAGGCTTTAAAATGCTCATTAAGATAAAGGGAGGTTTTGGCAGGAGTGAGGATTATGGGGGGGGGTGGTGGTGAGGGGATGCTAACAGGTGGCCAAAGGCAGGAGGAGGAGGAAGGAGAGGGAAGGGAAGCAGACAGCCTGCTCCTTCCGGCAGCCCTGCAAGTTTTTCTTGCTTCCGCCCCATAATGTTTCCTTTGCTATAATAGAGTCAGATGCAAGTTGCACCAAAGGACAGAACTGGAAAGAAGCACAAGCATTTACTCTTTTGTGTTGCATTTACTGTGCTTTCCTAATTAAAAGCAACTTGTGGTGCATGTCTAGCTTCCATAGACTGAATGTGGCTATTTGAAATGCTACCCAGATACTTGTTTTTTGCCCACAGTTCTCTGGACACCCTTTTCCTTTTGCAGGGTCTTTATACAATTATGTTTTTTTAAGTTTCTGCTTCACTTATTCCCCTACTTTTATGCCATTTTACATCCCACCATCACTCTCCCTATCACCCAGGCTTGTACCCCTCTCTGTCTTCCTCTCTCTTGTTGTGCTGCCACAATCCCAAATGGGTCAGGGAGGCTGAAGGAAAGAGAAGATTTTAGACCAGGACCAACCAGGGACAGATGCCATTTTCAGCTCCAGCGCTCATGAGTAAGTTGGATGTTGTAGGGGCAGGAAAAACAAATTATTTTGGTGCTTGGGGAATTCATGGAGCCAAGATAAAAGAGCTTCTGAGCTGCTTTTTCTATGGAGACCACACACACACACACACACACACACACACACTGTCCTGCTTGGCAACCTAGGGTCAACAAGGTCTTGACTCAGGTAACCAAAAAAGGCTAGTTTTCACAGAAAAAAGACTCCAAGCTTCGCACACTGCCTTGCCAGCTCCTACCTGTTTTTCCTGTGCTGCGCAAAGATGAGGGTACCAAATGAGCTGAAAAACCTTTCTAAAACTTTTACAATTTTACCTTGTTAACACTCGTAGCTCAACCCACTGCCCATGATGTGAGAGGGAAAAAAAAAAGTAGAAAAAGAGCCAGAATTGGTTAATAACCCCTGGAGTTGGCTTGATCAGAACTGAGCCTGCTGCAGCAGGAGCATAGTACTGAGTGTCCTGTTTCTGAAACTTCTGACAGCACATCGGTCCGACCACAAGGTTATCAAGATCTGACTGAGGGAAGAGTTTGATAGGTGAGATAGAAACAGACTGCTCCAGCAAACCTGGGTTGGGAAGACTAGTGGGTTCATTGCTGCATGATGTGGCAAAGGCAATCAAGAGGGTATTTCTATTTCAGACAGATTTGTTGGGAATTCATGGTCCTATACTGGGAAGCCAAAGCAGCAAGAGGCAGCGTGGGATGAACACAGAGCCCCTTTGGCTCCCGTGCTGGATGGTGAGACTAGGATGGACAGTCTCATTTGAAGCAGCAGCTGTTCCAAGTCTACCCAGGTTTGTGAGCTTGGAGAATCTTGTGGAAAAAGGGCAAAAAGGGCTTGCTCACTAGGCAGGATTTTCCAAGTTTCCAGAATTCTAATTATGATGGTGGGCGAGGAAAGGCGGTTTGCCAGTGTACCCTTGGCAACCTGTTTATATGGCCTTTTAAGTTAATACAAGGAATAGGTAAAATATGAACTGACATACAGATTTAGCAAATCTCACACTCCTTTAAACACTGCTTTACCATGGCACCCTTCCACTGCCCAGTTCTCAGATGCGCACACTGGGTTAAGCCATTCTCTCTATAATGAGAATCCCACTAGGGACAGAGGTGATGCCAATAGGAAGCCATCAGTCTTTATAAAGTTGAGTCACATCTTTTGAAAAGAATGAGAGGGGAAAAGCCCTTTGATGGGCCAAACACTGCTCCCCCTGATGCTGGCATAAATCCTGAATATCAGTGAATATTACAAAGGGGCTGCTCAGGATTTACGCCACATAAGTCAAAGCAGAATGAGGCCTGATAACTGTTTATTTTTTTTTTTTTAATGAAGGGTTTAAAATAAACCATATGGATTTTCACTTATATTAGATGTGTAAAGAGGTCTCTGAAGAGCAGTTTGTAAAAGCAGAGGAAACTTATACTGTGCATCAGACCATACAGCAGAGCCAGGAATGCATCTCAAGCCCTGTGAGAGGCATTCAGCTCTGCAGGCAGTGCCCGCAGCTACTCTGGCTTGGGCAAAAGCAGTGTATTCCTTTAAGCACAAGCTGGTGCACCATGTAGCAGAGAGGCTGTAGATTCAGCTGTGTTCTTACCTCACTTTCCCTTCTGCAGTGACCTCACCCTGTTACAATGCCACTATTCATGCAGATGGGGTGGAAGACTGCATACAAAAGTTTCATTTAGGCACATAAACATGAATATTTAGCCTGTTTGATTAGAAATGAAAGTCAAATGCTTCTACTTTTTGCAATCTGCAAGAGACTTTTGTATTTTTTAGTAACCCTGATTCTACAGGCCAACACTGAAAAACAAGACAATGAACTATGTAATAATTTCTCTAATAACCATGTTAAATATCCTTGTCCTAAGTGATGGCACAACAGCTCCTTTTGCTTAAAAATATTACCAAGAGAGGGAAATAGCAAAAACTGCAAACATGCAAACATACCAAGAGTAGATAGAAGACTGATTTTTAAAAAAACAACCCTGAGTCTGATTCTCAGCAGGTGTAAACTGGTGTTGCTGAGGTCAACACAGCTCTATAGACACTACTTACTTCTTGCTGAAACCCTAAACCCAAGCTGCTAGCAACATATATGCCATTTCACTCAGTGGTTAACGTCTTTCTCTCTGTGACTTGCACAGTTTTTAATCATGCAGATAGTCATGAAAAGTATAGAATTAATTTAGAATTAATTTAGTGTTACTCCACTGTTGAACTTTCTGAAGTTTAGGGTCTGAGTGCTTATTCACACCACCTGAATCAGCACCCCCCCCCCCCCCCAC
>VZTH01000702.1:151305-328965 GCA_013397815.1 Aleadryas rufinucha
CCCGGCTGGGGCGCCTCAGCTGCCCCCAGTCCACTGGTGCCACTAGAGAGCCATTCAGAGAACCTCACATTAAGCTGTAATTAGCCCTTAACCTAAGTGATCTATTAACCCTGTTAGGAACTTTGGCTCCTGATTTAGACAGGTGCCTCAAATTGGGCTATGTAAATAAACCCCAGACAGTTTCCATAGTTAGACCTGACATTCCACCAATTTCAAATGAAGATAAGCAATTAAATAATTTTGCACCCTATTTTCTCTGCTCAGTGGTTCTCAGCCTTAGCTACCTCCCTGCCATGTCAACATCTCAGTGTTGATTCTGAACAGCTCCATGGGGTACAATCATTTGTGTTGACTGTGTTTTGTGTACTTGGATGGTTATTACTACAGGGCTTAGGTGGTCTGACTGAATTCTGCTGCCCATGGGTTTTCATGAGCTTTTCATGGGCTACATGTCTTCATAACAAAAGAGTTTCTATCACATGCTGGTATGTACAAGCAATCACACAGCACAGATAGTGGGAGTAAATTGCAGCAAAATAGAGCTATTTACAGAAATTGTGACACTTTTCACTGCTCCAGAATAAGAGCACTCCAGCTTTGCATGGGTGTCCAGTAACACTTAGAGTCTAAGTTCAAATAAACAGATCATGATTTACACACGTAGTGCATTCACCATGACAGCTATTGATGTGTGGCCTGAGCATAAACATATTACAAGTAAAAGGAACCATTTAATTTGACTTGGGTAATTCTGAGGGTTGTTCCCATCACTGGATACATAATTTTCTTTGGCCTTCTTCAAAATAGCCCTGATGCCTTTCTGTTCACCTCAGTTGTTGTACTGTACCTGTCTTTGCAAATTCCTGTCCTCCTTCAAAGGCCAAGTTTCCGTCCTTGGATGAGATTGTTCTCAAGTTTCTTCCCTCTCCTTTGAAAGTTTCCTTGGTTTATATCCTTCTTTGATGGTTATTTTTGGTCTTCATCCTCCCCAGCTTGTTAATAAAAAACAGAGATGAATTTCTGTCCTGTGAGCAGTTTGAGAAGGGACAGAACTGTCCACTGCAACTCAGGAACTGAGGTCTGTCAACACTGTAGGCGTTGCTGGCCAACACTGTCTATGGAATCAGCAAAATATTTTGCTACTTCTCCATGCTCTCCATCCTCGGTAATCTTTTATTCCCTCCCTAACCACAGTCTTGGATCCTTAGACAGCCCCATCAACATCTGGAATTACCCCATTCTGTACTGCCAAATCCCAATCTGGTGAACTGTCTCAGGTTTATGAGGACATTGCCCGGATCAAGGTAATAATAATGATACAAGAAGATAATGGTTAGCTCCCAAATGGGACCTTGGTGTCCATGGAGTCTTCTCTTAGCATCCAGTGAAAACTGAGGCTGACAAAGGGTAAGCACCAATACAAAGTAATCCTGGGAAAATTATCTCCCTTGATTCACCTGCTAAATCACTGCTCTTTTGTCTTGCCTTTCCTGCATTTGCAGTTTTCCCACTTGCTGTCAAGGAGGGACAGGGTCACCATGAGAAAAGGAAGCAACAAACTTGGACCCTGCAAAGCAGATCTGAGAGGAGATTTTTGCTATAAATTTATTAGCCAGTTACTTAAACACATCTTTACAGGGAATCTAATAGCTATTAATCTCAAACCGATGATGTTTAGAATTTTACAAGCAATTTGTGTTGATAGTTTACACGGACTCCTTCAGCTGTCCTGCTGAAGCAAAACCACCAGTAGCATTTATGAATTAACATTTATGGATGGATTATGGATCCCCCTTACCCCAGAACAGTGTCACAATAGCCTAGTTTTTCTGTAATTTGCTCTCACCAGCTGTGTTGTGTGACCCCTCAAACACAGCAACACATGATAATAACTTTTCTATTATAAAGAGGTAGAGTCACAAAACCCTCTTTTCTTTTCATACTTGCAGGGTATGCTGAGGGACACCTAAGCATGGGGTGTGTGTTGCAAACCATCTCTCCTTCTTCACTGGCTAGTGGGAAACATTCACACACATTTTGGCATCTGGTAAAGGTTTAAGAATTCTTCATCTTCCACCCAAAGAATCATCTTTCAAATCAAGATGAATGCTCGAAAGATGACAACTCTGACCCAAAACACATTTTAAATGCTGCACTTGCAGAAAACTGATTGTTGCAAGATTCCACTGTGATGACTAAGCAAATGTTTGGAAGACCCTAAAAACTGCAGGAAAGAAAATTTTAGCATTGTTATTCAGTGTAAACTCATCCCTGACAGATTCGATTTTACCCAGTGGCACTTTCAATTACATGCTTCAAATAAGGTTTTAATTTAGATTTAATAAGACAATTATTGCATGCTAATTAAATACTAATGGATTATTAAAAACATATTTTCTGCAGGTCTAACAATCCTGTACTAAGCACATCAATCTAAACCTGAATACACATGGTTTTAATCAGTCATTGGAATTAAGTTAAAACGTAATTGTTGGAAGTTGAAATATGATTGGACTCAAGAAGACAATTGCAGTATGTCTATTACACAAACATGGAATTGATGGAAGAATTAATAGGGAATAATTACATTTATCTACTAAATAATGGTATTGATTTTAAAGTATTCAGGTCATACACATTAATTGTATTTAAAGAGAAAAAGGATATAGAAGAACAAATACATTGCATTAACAGACTCATACACAGGACAAGTCAATAAATTGCATTTCTTTGAAAAATGATTCTTGACTAGAAGATATTTCATTTTTCTTACACACAGGTTTTTGCTTAGAAGTAGTATAGTGCACTTTTTATATAGTGTCTGTTAACAAAAATATCTCTGTGACTTGCCAAGAATGATGTCACATTTTTAGTCTTTGGCCAATTCCTTAGCCAACTGGAGTCTACTTCTGAAGCATGTAAAGCTATCTTTCAAAAAACCTGGCAGTGTCATTGAACACTTCTACACATATTGATGCATTAGGTACCCCTAGCAACCCAGTAAACAGAAAATAATCTGGAGATTTATATTAACTAATGAAATAATTAAGAAATTGCAGGTATTTTAATTAACATTGGTAAAGACATGCTTAAAAAAAATTGATGATTTAATGACCAACCATGCTCTGTTGCTCTAGATCACAGAAGTCACTGTTACAGCAAAGTCCTTACCATGCCTGAGTCCATGTCAAGAGGATATGGGCACCGGAGGAAGCCCTCATCGTGGCACCTGTAATTCATACTCGGAACTCCAGAGTGACAGAACTGAGGCAAACTATATGCACTGAAATTATTACCAGCTCTTTAGGACAATCTTACATTTCTCTGGACTGCTGACACAAGCCTGCAAATACACAGATATCAAGTCCATCTTTCTGCAGTGCAGGGATTACCAGCATTTGTTAATCTATTCATACTTTCTGCTCTTGGCAGATCCCTCTCAAAATCTTTTGCAGAATGGTCATCTTGGGAAGGGAATAATTTCCCTTTAGTTGCATCAGCGGACAAGTGGAAATGAGGACTCTCACAGCAGGAGCCCCCTGTTAAATACCTTGGCACAAGATATGGCAACATAGCAGTCAAAAACTAATCACATGAAAAAGGAAAATTAATTTGGTGGTCTCCCTGCATACGCCAGTTGTGAGTACTTTAAAGCTGCTCTCTGGGTCTATGCTACGGCAGCAGGACAACCATTGGGGAAAAAAGAAAGGTGCTGCAAGCCAGACTAGAGGTACCTTGGCAGGCTGTGTGGGTAAACTTGCATTCCTCCTGCCAGCACTACAATTATTAGATGCTATCACCCCCTCGCATTCACCAGTACATGCAAACTTTTAAAACAAACAAGCAAATCAACCACACAATGAAGTAATGTGCTGTTTTGCATCTCTCCTGGCAAGGATTCAACCTCATTCATCTGATAGCCACGCTACTGAAACCAAAGCACAGAAAACTCAAAGTCAAACAAATGAAAACGCATAGACTTATTCTTGTACTCACTCTCCCAGACAGCGCAGGAAAGGAGAGACAATACAGAACATTTGCAGCAGTATCTGTGGGATGACAAGCACTTAAAGCCATTCCACAGCACAAGCTCCGACCTAGCGCTTGTGCCAAGTTTCAATGACATGCTTCGGTAACACGAATTGCTTACTGTTGGGCTTCATTTAACCATCCCGTTTCTAGCAGATCTCTGAACTATGGCTTCTTCTCCCCGAGAATACAAAAGCCCAAGGTATGAGTTCATTGCTAAAGAACGAAAGCATCTCAGCAGCCCGGGCTGCCTGGTGATTTGCTGAGCTCCTCTGAGCCAGTTGTGAGTTTTCTTCTAATTTAACTGTTGAGGTTTAAGCCTAAAAGAATCCACTCAGTGAAGCACTGTATCTGTGCAAGCATGACCCTAATCCAAGCCAGGAACAACTCTCCAATAAGATTTTTTTGTTGTTTAATTGGAGAAAAGTAGTGCTCTTAAAATACTGCAGTGTTTGCAGTAAAGACTGAGGTTATTAGGGTTTTGCAGAAATGCTGTGGTTTGGTCTCACCTTTAGAAGAGATGCAGCTAAAGTGCCTTTTTATGCTTTTTATGAATCACTAGACAGGCAACAGGCTTTTTCCCACAGAAAGTCGCATTTGCCTCAGTGCTCCAAAGCAATCTGTAAAACTTGCCTCTATCGCTGACTAATTATTACTGTTGAACAAATGTTTTTCTAATGCTTATATCTGAAGCCATCAGACAAACTATAATTTGCGACCAGCCTTTGTATTTGGTAATAGCCTAACGTGGCAGAGTCAGAATCCATTCATTAGCTCTGGCAGGCAGCTCCAGCCTTCTGTGCAAGGAGCAAAGATTAATGCAGACATTGTACTCAGGGCGGCCCTCATACTGCGAACCCCTTGGTTTCGGCTTCATTTACAAATCCAGAAATCTTTTTTTCTTTGCTGAGGAATAACACCATTAATGAAATAAAGCAGTGATATTCATGAAGAAACGTAACAATATGAGACATCCCTGATTTTTACTTTATTTACACATAAACTAGGATATTCCTCTTACTTAGTTTAAATTATATGCCACTAGCTGTTTCTTGTCCTCCCAAATGCACTGGGACAATTTTTTGACTCAGATGTGACTGACAGGTGAGAAAGAAAATGAATCTACTTAGTAATGAAAATAACACCCGCATGCAAAATAGTACAATATTCCCAGAAAACAATTCAGGCATTTAGGTACATCTTTTGCTCTATCTTCTTCACAATAAGAAATCCTGTTGTATAATGTACTGTACTTTCCCACATTTCTGGTTTGCATTTTATGTTGTTAGCTAACAGTTTATTTCTGGCTTTTTGAGGTGGTTTAATTGATGTCATTCTTTTCATCCTAAATATTTGTTCGTTATTGTAAATTTATCCTTGACACTTGACCTCATGCTGATAGGAAAAAGTAATTTCATAGAGCAATTTAAGGCTTGGATCTCCAAGCTGCTTGAGCATCTGCTTAATTAGATTCTGAAATCACACTATGAAGAAGCACAAAGACTCACAGTCTAACTGTGAACTGGGATGTTTATTGTCTGGGTTCCCTGTATTTTAATTTCATTCTATATCTGACATCTATTAGCCAGGCACTATATGTAAACACTAGTAAACATTATCTAAATTGAACTGTAAATACAACACACAATTATTCTGAATTAGTTTAGTAGATTGTAAGGAAATAAGATATCCTGAGAATATGATGCTTACACTATCCATGCCTTCTGAATGTATTCATTTAGCTTAAAAGCAAAACAGAGATAGCATGTCTCTTGCAGAGCTCCTCAATGACACCAGACAGACTACCCAATGTCTTCAACAGCATCTTCTTTTACTGAAACAAAAGGCTGAAAAAAGAAGGCATTCAACTCCACTCCTCCTTCTAGATAGAAAATATATATTCTCAGAATGCATGTTATTTGGAAAGAAATTTTTAAGGAATTAGGAGTTTGTCCATAATTTCTTAAATGATATGTTTTTCATAATTCCTTTATATGTGGGATTGACAGGAGTTACACCACTGTAATAAATTTACTTTTTCTCTTTTTTCTTCAAAACAGAAGAAGTTAAATTTCAGTAACAACAGGGAATGGCCTCAGGGAATCTAGGGTTTCACTAACACAATAGCAGTGAGTTTGTACAGTCCAAGACATCCCAGGAAAGCCATGAATAAGTGTCAAGATATCCTATTTCTCTGCTGTGTATATTTCACCATCTCATAGTAGCTTTGTTTCAAGTACACTTCGTTTAGAGGTTCCCATTCCTTTGAACTCAGTTTGCATCACTAGAAGTGTATCTGAAAAGTCTAGAGTCCCCTGTTTGTCCTGCATGCACACCCCCAGCAGCCCCCTGTCCCTGCACATTAAGACTCACTCCATCCTAAACAGCCTCCTGTGAGGGCGGGGAGTCTTTCCATTGCTCAGGGCAGAATTAATGTGTTTGCAAGGCCAAAAAACCCCACACACCTTAGTACTACCCAAGAGTAATGCCTAAAGAAGTAATAGCTGCATCCCCTGTGGCCATATGAGATGACATCATGGGTCCTTCCAGCCCCAGAGCTGCCGGTTCCCCTGGCCCTGCCAATTCAGAGGTCTTCCTGACTTGAACATACAAGTGATTTCTGCCCTCCAAACATCAGCAAAGCCATTAATTATGATCTCATGGTATACACAAGGAGGAGAAAGAAAGAGAGTGGCAAACTTCTCTTTTAAGTGCCTTCTGCTCTTTCCAAGTATTTCAAACAGAGACATTTCTTCAGTGCCTACATGTATATGCATACGTGTCATTATAGAAAGGTAAGAGGACTGATCTAAATGCATCAAAAGCTGAGAAAGCTGTGCTTTCAAGCGGATGAGGTATCAAAGCCTGCTGAGCATTTACACACTGTCAGAGCAGAGCCTGGAGTAGGGACTTGCTCAGGAGCAGAGACAGGAAGCAAAATGAATCTGGAAGGAACACACATCTAGTGAAGTTCATAGAAAGGCTTTGTGCATGCCACAGTGCATCAATAATATACCTTTTGTTAGATATAATAAAGTCTTGGCAAAGACAGGTGGTGACTCAGGAAGCACAAACAAATAGAGAGAGTCTCTGAAAAAGTAAGGAAAACAACTGTAGCCCGTTTCAAGTTTAAAAGAAATATTACCAAATCAAAAGCAACATCTGGCAACTGGTCTCCCCACCGTCCCAATTTAATTCTTACAGTGCTCCATTAGTGTTCAGCAAAGTCCAAACGCCATGAAAGGACAGGCATTTAGGAGCTCCTACCCTCACAGACAGATGAGGGATCATTTGTCCCCTAAGGAAGCTTCTGAATATAGAGCAGAAACACCCTCTATGAAGTTTCCAGAATGGAAACCAAAATATTTCTCTGAGGATACTTTTCCTCTGCTCTTGGGCTGGTAACCTGATGTGCACCTTCTCTCTTGAACTTGCTTCTCCGGGCACCGGTGTGGTCACAGCCTGTCGGGTTGTAGACCATGCAGAGGGTCCCAGAGCAGCCAGGAGGCTGGCTCACCTCAGAAAGCAAGGCAGGCAAATCTGATTTACTCTGCATTTTGGACAAACCATTAACATGGACACAAGAAGCTTGTCTTAGCCAAGGGAACAGATTAGGCTGTTCAGCTCCCATCCTTGAAGTATGCTGGGCTGTGCCTTTACAATAGGGCTTCCTCACACCATGGGTGAGCACTGAGAGCCTGACATTTTGCAGGCGCTGTTAGGAGCTGACACAGGAGGCGTCAACCTCGCCTGTGCTGTTGGGTCTTGAGCTGCAAAAGGGTGTGGAGATGGCAGGCAATGTGGAAAGAAGTGGTCAGTGTTGGGCGTTCTCCATCTCATAAACGTTGCTAATGCATGGTACTGCAAGTAAGGTCACACACATGAAGCCAAAGGACACCATTTTTCTGTGTTCTGCAGGGGGCTTTTAGGGTTGCCCTAAGTGAAAATGGGGCTTTCCATATTCATTTGAAGAAAACAACACCCATAGTACTAATAACTTAGAGTCATCAAAAAGTACTAGGCTGCTAATATATCACAGTGACTTGTCTCAGTAAAGCTTTGGAGACAGAGAGAGAAATGCCAGTGGAAGACAGGTTTTATGGTGGTGATGTCCCTAGGCCAAATCCATCCTTTGCAAAAACTGTGCTGACACCATTAAAGACACCCTAAGGATTAATTAGACTCATTACATCTTACATTACATAATGAGAGCTGTATAGGGGATTTTCTTACAGTTTTACTCCTACAGCTTCTAATATTAAATAGGATTTGTACACTCCTAACTTTAAATGAAGCTTCTAAAGCATTTCAAGGCATACATCACCTAGATTATGTAAAACTAATTTATGAAACAGGTTTCCAAAACACAGATGCTTCATTGTTTGGCTCAGGCTGTTTCCCCACATTTCTATCTGCTGTTAAACTGCAGTTGAAGCCCCACTCAGGACAAGACTGCACTTCCCAGCAAGAAGTGAGCCCTAAGAGATGAGAACATAAAAGTTACTGGGACCTTGTGATCTCCAGTGAACAAAAATCTCTGTGGCCAATGATAAAATGAGCCATTCACACACTGCAAAAAACTCTTCCCAGAAAAGCCATCTTCAGCTATCTTCTTTGAGGTACTAGAAAAATAAAATTCAAGGCAAAGGCCTTGTCCTTTCCACTATGGATTAAACATGGGTAAAATGCAGTACATGCAACAAAGCTGAAGACTGCCTGTATGGTTGAAAGTTCTGTGCTGCTTTCAAGCCTCCAGAATAGAGCTCAGCTTGACATTGAAAATCTTTGTAGAGGTTGGTCATTCTCTCAAACTTGACAGAGTCATAAATCCAAGGCACTGTGCAGCCAGGCACAGAGTTGGTTTTTTTTCCAGGATGAGAACACATCTGAAACAACACGCTCAGACAGTATGGTATTATTTACTTACAGCTGAGGTTAGGAGATCGGGTAGCAGCCTCAGAAATTATCCCAATTATTTGAAATTGCAGTATAGTGTAAGAATTCTGTCAAAAGACAGGAGTGCAAGAGGCAGAGCAGTGGGAAAAACTAAGAACGCTTTTTTTTCTTAATAAAGCAAAATGAACCGAGGCAAGCATTCAAAAATAAGTTACTGAAAACCATTTTATAAACTAGCTTTAAAATCTCTTAACAGCATTAGCTTACCTTTTGTTTTGTCTGAAGAAATATGTATGAACCAATAATGTTCTCATGAGATTTCATTACTGAAAAGGCTCATTAGAAAAGGCATTAAAATACTAATTACCTCATAAACTATTTAGTTGTGTACCCACTGGGATAGTACTTACGAGTGCTCGAGCTCTTCATAGATCCAGCTAATCAATTAATGCTCATTACAATCAGAAAGAGTATGCAGACTGCAGCATGCAGGAGAAATAAATAAGTCAGAGGTTAGCAAAGAAAGTGATTTGGCTGTAATTGAGCCTTCCTTTGTAACACAACTGTTGTCTGCTACGATTTAATTTTAATCAGCCTTTTTGGTACTTCTGGTAATGTGACTCTTCTTGTCTCAAGAATCTCAGCTATTGTTATTGCTCCTTAAAGTACATAATTTATTATGGGAGATACATCAAATGCTACACGGAGATTCAAGTGGACAGGCAGAGTGCTCACTGATACCATGCTAACATTACCTACTGGGTGTGTAAAACTAGAGGAGAGGGGCTTGGGGGTGTGGCCAAAGAAGAGGAGCAGCCACAGAGACAGGGTTGCACTGCTGGCTGTCCTGCAAAGCAAAGGCCAACACCAGCCCCTGCCTATCCTACACCAAGGCTTGGGAAGGGTCAGGAGATGTCTGCTGGTGAGAGCTGGGCTCTCACAGTCTTTTACAAACACCGTGGGGGAAGGGGTCCTGCTTTACTGCCTGCAGAGACCTCAGGAGCACCAGGACTGTAGTCTGTCTCTCCTCACTGGGTATGGTGGCCCAGTATCGGCACTGGAAGCACCTGAAGCCTGGATAGAGCCTGTTGGGCTCCTCTCCTTCCCTTTTTCCTTGGCCTCTGCAGGGAGGCTCCTGGCACAGTGCTGTCACCACCAGTGTGGCTATGGTCCATCCCTGGTGATGTAACATCCCACTGAGAAAGAAAGGATGGAGAGTGACAGGAGGCACGTCACGACTTCAGTCAAATGCCGTTTCCCAACTGCATGCACATCATGATTTATCCTGTCCTGTAACTGGCAGGAGGCTCAACAGAATCTACAGCAGATTTTTTTTTAACAGAATTTAGAATCTGTTTAAAGACATCCAGGACTTAATTCTGGTTGCTTATAATCTCCTTCACACCTGCAACTGAAGAGAGCTTCACTTTTGCTTCAGACCTGAAAAGTCCCTGCAGAAGAGATCTTACATGCTCTAGAAAAATGCACATTCATGATCTTTTCACTATGGAGGGAAGAAACCAAAGATGGGAGGAAGTTTAGGGCTACTTGATCCAGCTGGTCATCACCCAGGCTGCAGTGACCAGGAGCCCTAGGGATAGGTTTCCTCCTTCACTCCTATAGGAGGAAAGCACATACTGGATGGATACTGCAAGTCATAGCTATGTTATTTGGATTTTTGTGGGCAGTGTTAAACTAGCATCATGAGTCACATATACCAGTTTTACTAAGACTAGCATAAACACATCTTGAATTTCAAGTGTAGTAGAAAAGGAAATTTTACTTTCTAAAATCTTTAAAATGAGATTAAGCTACCTTATTTTCTTATTCTTTACTTAAATGAAGGATTTAGGTATCCTTGAACAATCTCAGTAACCACAAATTTCACCAAGGGCAATTAATTCCTATTTTAATTCTCAATACTGACGTGGTTATATACCTTTTTTCACATAAACTCTAGATTACCTCTGGGAACTCGGTATGCAAGTAATTCAAACTTTCCTTGGATCAAGTTTCCAATCAAACTAATCCACCACTAACATGATTTAGAAGACTGACAAGCCTCCGCAAATTCATGTAGCCAAACAAATTGCTTTTTTCTTTGTGCAAATGGTAGTCACCCTAAGTGTTAGTAAGTGTTCTTTGGATAACACACATGGATTTTCAGACATTTATTTTTCTTCGGCATTTTGAAGTATTTCAGGAAAAGCGGTTTCTAAACAGAAGATAAGGTAATACACAAATAAATAGATGGACAAAGTTAGCCAAATAGACCCAGATAAGATTATGCTTGCACAGTAAAATTGCATGGAATGGAGGAGGAAAAAGGACCCACTGTAACCACAGGAAAGAAATATGGACATGTGCACAAACATGCACACATTCAAACATCTGACCAATAAACCTAGGGCTCTTCAGACTGTTAGCTCTTACTATGGCCTACCACTGCCTCTAGTTTAAATGAAGTACTCAAAACCCCAGGTTTTGTACACATCCATATATTAATGTTTTGGCAGGATTTTTTAATTTAATAAAATTTCTAGAAGATGAAGTTAGGGCAGTATCTGTTAAAAACCTCCAAATAAATAGTTTTCTCTCTGACACAGTCACACACTGCACACCAACACCAGCCTGCAGAGCAGCTGCACACGTCCATGAGATGGAAAGCAGATCAGGACTTATCCTGGGTATCTCCTGGCTGCTTTGTTGGCAGCCAAAACAAAGTTCACGCTTAACCTCATGCTAAAGAGCCTCCGTTAACATTTGGGGAACACAGTCCATCCTCTTTACATATATTTCTCCTGAACTACAAGCAGCACATAAAGCAGACTCTAGTCAAATCCAGTAATGACGCTAGGTATTTTGGGAAGAAAAAAAAAAAGGCAAAAAGTTGGCACGGTAAGGAGAATGTCATACTTCAGTGTATAGTGGTGTTCTGTCAGAAGCCAGACATATTAAAAATATTTACATAATTTAAAATAATTTGTACAGGTCTAGTAAAGTCTATTTTGGGCTTTGGGCTTTAATAAAAGTTTAAACATTTGCTAGATCCCATTGGACTTCATGTGTAACCTTGGCATTTGAGGGCAGTATTGAGGATATGCCATTACTAAACTTTTCATATTAGTATGAGTGTGAACTGAAATACCAAAATCAAAATATAACAATATTTCTCGCGACTTGCAAACACTCCTGGACTTTATATGTATTTCCAGATGGGAAACTAAAAATGTACTCTATGTTTGCACATGTATATTCAGAGGTGGCTTTTAGTCTAATTTAAACATTCTAGAATAATGTGACCTAAATATAACAACATGAATCATCCATCACTTTCAAAGAAATATCTGGCAATTTTTTTCATTATGAATCACTAGGGGCAGATACCAATACCTGTCACAAAACTGCTGGTGATTGTTTGGTATGATGGATCAATTACAAAAATCTTCTGATATTATTTTGAGGATTAGAGAAAATAATGTATCTTTAAATATTATGTAATGAACATCTACAGGAAGCAGGCTTGAAAAATGAAGTCAGATAAAGTTCATATAAGATTCTGGAGCAGTTGTCAAAACACCAGTGTGCAAGAATAAGAGGCAAATATGTACTAAATATTTAGTGTATAAAATGCTATGAATAATCTTCCCAAATATGCTCCGTAGTCAGACTGTATGTAGTCTGTAGAATATTCTGTAAAATACAGAATATGGATTCTAAATAAAATAATGTTAAAGCCAAAATAAACAAAATGCTTACCTGGCAGTATCAAATTCTGGAAGGGCCAAATCTCGCCTAAAGGAAATTTTGAGATTCAGAAGTATAAACTAGGTCCTCAGCTCATGCAAAAACCACAGAATTCATTTGAAGTCAACTTATACAGGTTTATAGCTGAGGATCAGGGCTAAATTTGAAAAGCACTCTTTGACTATACCTAAAATCTTGACTCTGATGTTTTAAAGGTAGAGGGTTATTGATGCCTTAGGTTTTAGCTTTTATATATTTCAAATTCTGTATTCTCTGTATTCCTAGTGTGTAACACTGATCTGTCTTGCAGCCTGTTAGCTGCTGCTCTCTCATGCTAAGATAGACATAACAAAGCCTCTCCAGGCTTGCTCTTCAAGGACACTCAGACTGTCCTGGGCCAAAATGTGTAAACCAGCATTTTGAGAAAGGGGGGCAAGTTGGGGGGGGGGCGGTTACATTATTAGCTAAAGTTTAATTGGCGAATTTATGCTGATATACAAATGGACCAAACTTACAACAGTGTGAAGAACTCGTGACTGGTCGTCCATCTTGGTAGCCTTTGGCCTGCCAGGGTGTACCTCTGAAGGCCTTTTGAATAAATATCTCCTTTATTCCTTTACCCCTGTCTAGTCTCTGTTTCAGGTTGTCCTTTTTAGGCATCATTATGAAATACTATTTTAAGTCTCTTATGGGGCTTGTCTCCTTTCTGAACACTCATTTTGGAAAACTAAAAGGGAGAGAGAGGAGTTGCACTGAAAAGGTGGATGTTTGGTTTTAAATCATTTCCAGTAGACTGAACAACAAAACTGCAGGAATCCTGTCTGCTGTTTTCTATTTCACAAAAGCTTTCTTTTTTTTCTTAACAATATAATTTTAAAACCAAGCTTTCATGAATGAAAATGTATATAATGAAGGTGACAATCCCAAATTAAAGTACTTCCCCACTGATATTGTTACTGAAAGAAGAATCTGATACCATCTTAAAGTAAGATTTGTGGAACATATTTCAATATGAAAATGAGTCGGTTTCAGTGTGATTTTATATAAAAATGGGATGAAAAAAAGCACATCTGTGACTAGAAGAGGAAGGGTTTGCATAAATTGAATTCTATTCCTAAAAAACCTGACAGTTTTTTAGTCAAATCTTCATGCTAGTTCACCTTCAGCTGGTCAAAATCCCCCTGCCTCTGCAATATTCCAGCTATGTCCAGTATTTCACTGTCTTCTTTGTAATATAAGTTCTTTAAAACAAAGGAAACTATCTAAAACAGAGTAACTTGGATGTGCCCACGTTGCTAGAGTCAGTCCTCAGTACATGAGGAAAAAAAGGAGTTAAGGCAGCCCAGGTCCCCGGGGGTGGCATTCCATGAAGTGGGCTATGCAGCAGTCATAGAATGAAGGGGATACAGAATGCAGAGGACACAACTAACTATGCTACAACCCATGCAGTCTGACTACAGAGCACATTTGGGAAGATTATTCATAGCATTTTATACACTAAAATCTCAGATAAACTTTACTGGCCAGCAATTTGCTAGTAAAAACCAGAGCTGAGCATAGCTTGCTGCGTAAGTGTTTCCAGGGTGGGAGACCCAGCCCATCCCGGTTTTTAAATTACCTCTTCTGAACATAAATGAGAAGTTGCACTAACAAACATCTGGAAGACAGGATATAGCCTTCCAGCACTTGAAGGTGTCACCGGCCATATCTGACAGAAGAAACAAAAAATGCTGTGAACACTCCCTCGGACTGCACACAGCTTGTAGCAGTGTTTCAAATATGTCAGTGATCTTAGAGGGAGCTCTGTAGGGGTATTCGTTAGTCCTGGTTTGGATATGGTTGACACTATGTGAAAGTAAGTGCTCTCCTGAGATTTCAGTGAAAGCCACCATGCCAGGGAAGCTGATCTCACAAGGCTTCCATCATCTCAGATGACAGAAGTCTCAGAAGATCAGTTAATTTTTGTCATTGTGAGCCAAAATCTCATCAGTAAAGTTCAGGAAATTTCAGGGGCATTAAATCCAAACACAAAGTGCCACCTTCATTCAGATTTGAATCCTAAATTTGAGACTGCATCCCCTGTAAGCTTGAGGAGTTCAGTCTTCCTACTCTTTCAGTAGTCGTGAAAAAGCAGTGTATTTCAACAATTATATTGATATTACCAACCTTAATATTAACTTGAAAAAAATATACATAATTTTTTCTCAGACAGAAATTGTGTTTTCTGGAACTGGCAGCCAGAAATTCTTCTGTGCTTGTTTCAGCTCTTCCACTGACAAATTGTGTGGCCTCTAGTGAGTCACTTCAATTTTCTGTCTCAGTTCAACAGTCTGAAATTATTTATCTCACAGGAAGACTATAATAATTAATAAACTGCTTCATTAGCTACGGCACAGTTTTTAGAAAATGCTTTTTAAGCCAGTCCATAAAGAAGAGATTTATTGCCATGAGAATTTTTCTTCCAGCTCTTGTGTCCTCGGTGGTTAAAATATGGGGCTGATAAAGTGTGTAAAACCATCTCCTGCACCCCAAAGCCCATCACTTGTCATAAGATGCACTAGCATATCCCAATCAAACGCTGGGCTTAATGTGCAACAGCCTGAAGTGCAAAACAATTTCCACTATTCATGGATCTTGCAAAAATCTTGGAAAATGAAAGCTGTACATATTCCAAGCAAGAGACTGAAATATATCTACATGAAGCAGAACTTCCCTGTAACACAACCATGTTTTTATTTTTACAGTTTCCTTCCCTGGCTTCACTACCATGAGGGCTTGCTTTTATTTGCACCAGCGCCCACTGACACACAACATTACACAAACAAAACCTTTTCTGTAAGGGACAGTTGGGAACCAAACAATTTACCCTCACATATATGGAGGTATCTGACTTAAATTTCAAAACCTTATGACAGGCAAAAGCCAACAGTTCATCTGTTGGGCTAGATGATAGCTACAGCAAGCAAATATTAGGATTGTATTTCAGTTATTGCTATGGTTTCAAAATCAGGGTGGACACTGGGGAGAAAAGGAGAAGGAGAAACAAATCTACAAAGACGGTAAATCCTCTAAGGAAAGAGGGTGGTGGAGAAACAGGGAGAAAGGGTGAGGGCTGGTGGGTGGGGGACAAAGCGAGGTCACTTTAACACCCAGCTGAATCAAGGCAAACAGAATAATAAAAATCCAAGTTCTTCTAGGGAAATAGTGCTGATAAGATCACTGCAGGATAAAGTTACACAAAGAAAGAAAAATGCAAGGAATTGTTACAACTTGTGCCTGCAAGAAGCAACGCAATTCATATGCACTCGGGAGAAGCAAGATCAGATATTCGGCACATATTCGCAGCAGCTATGAGTAACTGAACCGCCTCGCTTCCCTAGTGAACTTACTGAGCCACTGACAGCTTAAGAAGAATTAGTTCCTACCCAGTCTAGTACATAATCCAGAATTTAGGCATGACGGCTGCAAGGTCCTGTTTCAGCAAACAAACCAGAATATGATTATCTTCACCCATCATGATAATACCTTAATCCACAGCAAAGCACACTGTCTGCAGGCAAAGCTACTGCCCAGGAAAGGTTTTAAATCACAGATCAGGAGCACATTGAAAGTTTGGCTTTGGGAACTTTAAAACATAAGCACAAATGTAACAGGAGATACAATTTCAATATAGTGAGTTTTGTCAACAGTTGCAGAAGCACCATGGGTTTTAACTATACAATAGTCCCTTCAGTGAAAACACTTCTCAGTTACTGATACAGGAAATTTCATCACAACTTTATTTTTTATTTGGAAGACTTTGTTTTGCACTTTTTTTTTCTCTTATGCTGCTTTCTTTGCTTTTTTGTGAAGTACAAGATGAGCAATTGCTGTTGAAAGCTCTGCAGAGATGCAGAAATTTTCCTTCTGCTCAGTAGTCCAGAATCCACGCAAAGCAGAGCCTTCTGGCCCTGGAGCAGTATGTGCTGTTCTACTAAAGTGATTCCATTCCCAACCAGCTTGACAGGAAAACATGGACTTCAAACAATTTATTTTGTTCAACAAAGTATCTTCAGTTACAAAGTGTGAAGTATCTAAACCTGGAGCTTCAGTGGCTCTGATCCTGCCCAGACTGCCTATGTCAGCCCCTTGCCTGCAAACAGTATGGAAACCTTGCAAACCTGGGCCCGGAGCTGAAATCCAGAGGGATGTCCTTCTCAAGGCCTCCAGCTGTCCCAGCCACTGCTGTTTGGGCAGCACTCTTTGCTTCCACATCCAAGAGCTGCTGCAATGGCTGAGCCGAGCACCAAAGCGGGGCCAGGGTAAGAGCTTATTCCAGCTGCTTCTCACTTTGCACCAGTTGCACCACCTCAGCTCAGGGCACAGGAACACATGTTATTTGTAAAACAAGGAGCATCAGAAGACTCCATCTAAACTTAGACCATAATCTGCATCTAATGGAAGCCCCCCACCTTTGTGGCCGAGCCTTTCCCATTTGGCTGACATGTTGTGTTCCTGGAGATAGCGAGACGTGCTTGTCTCAGAGCCACACGAAATGCACCCAGGTCTTTGCACACAGCCTGGCCTTTCCTCTGGGATAGTGTGATGCTTCAACTGAGATTTACACAGCCACCAGCAGGATCTGGCTCCTTACCTCTAATTAAGTTGAATAAAAATTAGGGCTGATGACAACTGGCTCACTGTAATTTCTTTCACTTCTCTCCTCCTCCTCTGCCAAAGCTGTCCAGCATTCTTAAGTAAATTAGGAGGTTCAGTTATTTTACTATTATAATTAGGAACATGCACTCTACCAATTTATTACTTTTCTTTTCTGGTTATGTTTTCAGTCTTTCATCTGACAGACACTTTCAAATTTTTTTTTAATTTTTTGCTGTTCAACCTAGTAATGCTTACAAGACAAAAACACCAGCCCACAGTCCTACACACTTCTGACACAGAAATGATTTCTTTTTTTTTCTAAAGAACCATACACGTTCTGTCACGATCACAGGCACAGCCAAGCCACACATACAATATTTTATTTAAATGTTATAAAACTACATATCCAGCAAGTGGCAGACAGAAATTGTAAAAGAAAAAAGTAATAGATTAAATTGAGAACTGTATTTTTACGTTCAATCCTTTCATTGCCAGCATGCTTTTTATACCTCCTTTCAGAGGCCATAAATTTCTACAGGTAAAGATCAATGCCTTGCAAAATTCAGATAGAAAGGCATCAGCTCCATCGAAAAGACCTGCTGTCACACAGGCTTCCAGCGGTTCAGTGCACACTGAATTTTGCACTCCAGTAATACACACGGTATTGCACTTCTGAGTTGTAAAACCTCCAATACTCTGAAACTGCAAAACCTAACTGTATGTAGGCAGTATATTAAGGCAAAGGCACCACCAACAGTTCCAACTTCATAATACTTCCAGCCTACTGAACCACATGTTAATATGCTACACGTGCTACTCTGCATATTTTTACCATGTACACTTAAGAGCTATATGTATCCTCCTCTTTCCAATGCAATATATCTTAATATAAAATCAATGTGTGTTTTTGGTGGGCAGCATAAGAGTTTTATCCACTCAGCTGTGAATCTAAGAAGAAAGCAGTATTGATTTAGATGTTCACTCATTCATTTACTCGGACAGTTTTAAAGTATTAGGTGATAACCTAATTGAGAGGCATACTGTGACGGAAACTGAGATTGCTGTGATAAATTAAACCAGTACTGGGATGTCATCTACAATACCTTGATGGAACGTTCTCCTGAAAAAAATTTAAACCAGGAAGTGAGCATCTTGGGTGGCAGAATGTGGCTTTCCATAAATGCCAGGTGATACAAGGTGATTAAAATACGTATTGCTTATTACAGAAACATTACATTAATGCCACATTTATTCTCTACATGTGTGTAGATGTACTTTTATATCAGACAATGTATATATTTATCATACTGGTTTCCATTTCCCACTATAAACAAATTATGAACCAATCAAGGGTATGAATCTTTTGCCGTCTATCTGCTTTCTTTAAAAAACCCAGTGTCACACAGCATCCCTACTGATATTATTTATTCAGAGGCAGAGGCAAATTAAGTCACATGTGTCACCAAACAGTGTTATGACAGCTGCATGCCAAACTGTGCTTGCATTGCTCAGATACGTACTGCCATGAGGCCAGAAGGATTTGGTCTCACATCTGGGTCTCACATTTAGAGGAGCCTGTCCCTCATTCTCTCACACAGGCCTCCCAAAAGTGCTGATACTCCCATGGATTCGGGCACCTGTTGAATCAGGCCTAAAGTCCACTGGACTTCTCCAGCTACTTCAGTCACCAGGTACAAGCATCTTAGATGACCCTGTCTGGTGTTCGACACATACATTCTCAGGGTGGGGCCAGCCAAAAAGAACATAAGCAATGCTGAATGCACCAGCAGTAATAGCATTAGCAGAATCCAGGGAAATCTGAAATTCCTTCCTAATGCAGGACACAGTCAGACAAGGTACTAAGCACCCTCACTTATAACTTTTTAAAAAAAGTCACCAGAGTCTGTGAAGTCTCATGCTTTAAGCATAAAGAAAAGTGAAAAAGTTAAGAACATCCCTGTAATATAGATCATTCTGATTTTAAATCCACAAACTTCCACATAAGAAATAATTTCGCTCTGAATGTTTCCTATATTTTTTCTACTTTGTATTCATGCAGAGTATTGTTAATAGATTCATATTCCTCAAAGCAGTGGCTAAATGAAGAGGCTTTTTACATTACATGTGTGCTCATACAGAAACAAAGTATAAAATTAGAATATAGAAACATAAAATATTTTAAAAGCACCAAACCTGCATTTGAAAAGAGGAAAAGTCCTGGAGCTCTGAATTATACCTTTTAAGAGTTAATGTGGGCAGATTTTCTTCTACCCTTGGAAGGGTGGCAGAAAGGCCCTGAGAAGTGAAGGCTCTGCTTGTTCACTACACCATATTTTGGAAGTGATAGCAATTTCTTCGTACATTAAAATGCCTTCATACATTAGATTTAGGGACAAAACCTGTTTACCCATATTAAAAAGTAATTTGTATTAATGTACAGTTTCAGTATTAAAGCACAGAATTCTCACCATATGCACCAATAATTTAATCTTGTACTTAAGTAGCCTCACACTACCAGTAAAAAAGAGGCAGGGGGTGTGGGGAGAGAGTAAACTACAGAACCTTTAGTCCCCAAAACAGATGCCAGTTTTCGATTTATTCAGCCGAAGAGTATTTTGCTTGGCTCAGCTACACTTGCATTGAAAAAACACTTGCCTATTCCAAAAAGTTTTTAACAAGCTCTGCTGCAGATGCTGTTGCCATTTGGCATGTCACCGTCACTGTGTGGTACAGCAGAGAGAACTCTCGACCACAGGTTTTCCTTGGCTGGGGGAGCCAGCATTTTTGGCTATCGTTCTTCTTCTGGCCAACTGGCTGCATGTTTACGGAGTGTGGTTTTAGACAGAGTGTTAACAGAGGTTGGGTTAACAGCCTAACGCAGACCAACAGTGAGGCGGAGGCATGACCTACCCAACCTAAGAAAACAGAGGTAGAATAAGCTCGTATATGTTGTTGCTCCCAACCCAGAGTCTCCTGTGTGCACCATACCTATAGACAAGTAGATATTTTTCTTTGCCTCAGGACAGATGACAACAACTTTAAAAGCTGTACCAGTCATGCAAAGTAGAAATACATAAAAATATGTGGTTGCTTAATCTTTGTTGGCTTGATTTCATTCTCTCACTTATGACAATTTTACCTTGGCAAAATGCCACTGAAAGAAGTTCAGTGAAGTGACTCCTGTTTTCCACTATGATGAGGTATCTCAAGAGGATAAAAAACCCTACAGAGTTAAAACTAAAAACTTCTGTCCTCATATTTCCATTAGACAGCAGCAAATGGCAGTTCTGAAGCTTAAAAAACTAAAGGATTTCTACACTGATAACTTGATTCCAAGGATATTCCAAGTGCCAAATACCTCCACAAGAGTGCACATAAAGCTGAGGAAAACTAACGAATGTCCACCTGTAGTTTAGTTTACCTACAATAATCCTATACCAGTACCTACGCCTGAGAAGTTTTGACCTTTTAAGACGTAGAACAACTTTAAAAAACAATTTTGGTTTTTTGTTATGACATTTGACTTGTATAAATAAATTACATTTGTCCAAATTCTGACACTTCTTTTTGATGGGAACATCTTTGTTGCATTCCAGTAAAAGAAAATATCCCAGTTCTATATACATACAATGTTTGGTATACTTCTCTGACACACCATGCTCCTATCTGGAAAAAGCAAGGACTATGTACACTCCCTCCACAGCACACACTTCTTACTGCATTCTTATATTAACTGACAATTTTCTTTAGGTCAAGTTGTGGAGCACAGACACCATTAGAGAAACAGCCAGATCATTTGCTTAAATTCTACTAATCTGCACCAAAACTCCTATTTAGCACAGCATGGATGAGACAGCTCACCCTTCGGTTCCCTCTCACCGAGAGATCAGTTAGGACTAGGAACATCTCTTGAAAGTTCATAGACACAAAGGCAATTTACTGCAGCATATTAAAAAAGAGTATAACATATGACTAAGAATGAAGTAAGCAGTGTCTGGCTACATCCCCCCCACTGTCTGGGTAACTGGTATGCAACAGCAATTTGAGAAAATACAGTAATTTTTAAAAATTCTCTTTTTACCATTTTGGCTTCTGAATGCATTGGGGGAACTTGAGGTGAAGCACATGGATTATTGAGGTTCGGCCCCTGCATCCCCATGATGTTGGAGTTCATTGACATTTGTCGCTCCATCTTTTGAAAGGAAAAAAAAAAGGTTTGAAAACATCTGGAGACATTTGCAAGAATTTACTCTCAGTTTCTATTTAAAGGGACTCAGCTTTATTTCTTCAAGTCATGACTGGGAAAATAACAATCTGTGTCATGAATTGCATATGTGTATGCACGTAGGCGTGTGTTTCATCAGAATTGGCCCTGAAAACTCACAGCCAATTATAAAGAAAGGGGGTCTTCAATAAACAAATGTAGCAGCCACCCAGGTTTGCACTTTTTTGTAATGATTTTCTCCCTTTCAGTATAACAACACTCAGAGTTAAGTGGTTTTAAAAGCATCACTGTATAAAATTGTAGCTTCCCCTCCCAGTGCAGCCCAACTTAGCTTGTTAAAAACATAAATAAAAATCTACAATCTCAAGCATATGGAAAACAAGTTGGCTGTTTTTCCTTCACTCGGACTGCTCAGCTGGGAAGAGTTTTCCATATGTCTTGTAAGGGAAGCTTTCATGCACTGCTGAGATAGCAAAAAACAAAGCAAAACTTCTCCTGGCTGTTCAGAGCCCTTTCTGCAAGCTAATCTCACTAGGCTGGGAGGGAGCGATACAAACAAAACCCAATGGCAGTAAGTCCTCTATAAAATCATTTCCTGGCGGGTATTCCCCAGAAAGAGACAAGCCCCGCACACTGCTAGGTTTTGTCAGGAGCGGTAAGCAGGGTTATGGTGCTGCTTCCAGCCAGAGCTGAGCATCCCACCTTGCTTTGAGCCAGTCTCCCGAATCTTTGGCTCCTACAAAAAAGACGCTTCTGGGTCCTTCTGACCAATCCAAGCATGGGAGCTATATTTTATACCCTGTGGTGAGGTGTTGTCTCCCACCCTCCATGATGCCTGCAAGAATGGGTGCTGGGCTTTGGGGAAATATGAATATCCCACTGTCTGCTGGCAGGGAAAAGCTGCCAAGGCCCCCTTACCCTCTCTCCATGGGGTAGGAGCAGCTCTCACTGCCATTTCCCCTGCAGCCCTTTCAGGAGTGCTGTGAGGCAGGAGGGGCAGCCCGCACTGACAGGGTCTGTCTCGCCTCCATGCTCATATCTCCAGGGCTCACAGCCAGAGCACACCTGCTCGTCTGTAAGTAAAGCTGCCCAAAGGGCTCCCCAGCAGCAGATTGAAGCCACTGAACTTACACTGTTGCTGGATGTTTGCTGCATTTCAGGTTCCTTAGGAATCATGCCAGAAAAAGGCTTCCCACAAAGACATGTCTTATGTTTTTTTTGTTGAACATCCTGATCGATATTCCAGGAGAGCCTTATTGAAAAGTTAATAATTAATAACTTATTCACGACTGCTCAAATAGCAGCCAAACCTGAATCTTTGTATCCTTGTGGAGTGTTCCCCTTGATCCAGCAAAGCCAGAACAAGCAGTGCTTTTCTCCCTCCCATGGTCAATTGCTCTCAGGTTTGTCTTGCAAACTGAACACAGTGAAATTAAGCAAAAACTTCTTTCTCCATCCCCTCTTCCCCATGTCATCCTTACTTTTCTCCACCCCTAACCAAATGTCTCCTACTGTAAAGGTTAAAAGGTTAAAATCATTAAGATTTGAGGTTACAACTGCAAAGCAGCCCTTTGGCTTCCATAAGATGGGAAATATTCCCATCCTCCAGAAATGATGAAAGATGAGCAGCAATTGTTACCTAGCTCTAAATAAGTGCAAGTTATTAGGCCAGAGAAGTAAGTCACATTTCTTTCTTGTTAACTGGTTATCTCCCACACAAGAAGATCACTTAGGGTTCACTGACGTAAGTTATGTACATTGCTTTTCCAGTTTTTTTCTGAATTCATAAAAATCTTTTTGTTCCAGCACAGACATACTGATCTCACCTACATGACTAAGTATGAGACTCACAAATTGTAGTCTCATGTAAACTGCTTCTAATCACTCTCACACTAATTAGCATGCCATTAACTTCATCAGAAATACTCTTGTCTAAGATGAAGCACCATAGAAGGTCCAGCTTCCTTAACTTATTACACTGGGTTTTTAGAAAACCCAGCAGACTTTCACCTCTGCTTAGATTGAATCAAACACAACACAGCTTTCCTCCCTTCAAAAAAGCCAAACCAGAAAACTTACAGGCATGAGTACAGCAGAAGATCCTGGCATGGTAGGGTTGGGCAGGGTGCCGGGCATAGAGGCAGGCATAGGCTGTCTTTGTCGGTTGTGTAGGTGCAGTAGTGAAGACAGAGAACCTGGGACAGGCCTAGAAGAAGAGAAAAGAAGAGAAAGCTGTCATGGGCTGTGGAGACCAAAACAAGCCTTACCCTGCCAGCCATTGGTAGGCACAGGCAGCTCCAGACAAGCAGGCGCAGATAAACCAATCCAAGATTTGTCCTTTCTCCATAAATCAGTGGAATATGAAGTTTTCAACAAGAAGGTGAATCACCTTCCTTCTTCTCTTTATCAGTTAAGGCACCAGTACAGTTCATCTAATATAACATGAATGTAAATGTATCAGCTGGTCTCAGTCTGAGCACCTCTGCATTGTATAGTGGCTAGCAAAAGATTTCTACAGACAAAGCACGAAAATTTTCTGGCATCAGTGCACTGCTGTAAATTTAGCCCTCAGGAACAAAAATATCTGGATGATAGTTTTGCAGACTATGACAGAAAATTGCCTCTCAAGTTAATTTTTGAATTTTATCACCTGTAAATAAGCTACTCTAAAATGAGTATTTCAAATCACCCTTGACAATCTCTCCTGTGAAACTCTACCAAGCCTTTGTTCCAAAGCACAATTACTAATTTTACTACTTAGCACACCACTAGGACACAAAAAATGGGGGGGGAAAAAAGGCAGAAATTAAATTAGGAAAATTACATTCGGATTAATCAGTTCATGAAAGCAAAATGTATGGACTATAGAAAAATAGAGTGAATTCTTTTGGCAAAAGGGGTTCAAAAGACTTAGAAGGATTTTTTAAGTACAGCATGGAAAACTGCATGTGAGAAAGCAGACCCATTCACAAAGAAGAATCATAAAATTAATGGATTAAACAATGCTGAGACTACACTGAAAAATGCCTTTAAGAATGTGGTCTCGGGAGTTATATTATCAGGTTTTTGTTGTTTTGGGGTTTCTTTTAGTTTTGAAGAAAGTATAAGTTGCTTGAAATTTTGGGTGAGTGTAACTTGTTACTTTTTCAAAAAGCTAAAAAATAAAGCTAACTATTTTTAGCTCATGTGTTGTATGAGGCACACACGCTGTATGTGCCTCATGTGCTGTATGAAGCACATACAGCACCTCAACAAATACTGACAGTACAAGTAGGTATGTTAAATTCTCAGAGAACAGGATGCTCTTCTGTATAGCACATGGTTTAGACTGTTTATTGGGAAGAAGAGTTGCCCCCAAAATGTATGAGAAGGACTGGAGAAGAGGGTGTATAATCTGGGATCTTGAAGAGCCTCTGCAGGGGGGACCATGGAGTCTAAGATGCTTAGAGCCTCTAAACATCACGGTTGATTTACAGCCTTGGCAGAAGCATCCTTTGCTTCACTGATGAATCTACAGCTAGCCATGAAAACCTCAAAACTGGGCTGACCTGGTCAGGGAACCAGAGTCATAACCCTAGAGGAGCAAGGGGAAGACTATTCCACTTGGCCTGAACTGTGTCACACCAAATTATGGGTGATACATTTGCCCCTCTAACTGCAAATGGTACTGGCAGTCAACACAACCCTTCTCACCCTTTAGCTGTTACTTACAGTTATCTGAAAACATGCAAAAAGCCCAAAGGCTGTGAGCAATGGGATTCACAGACATCCAGCATGGAGGACACCATATCCAAGGTCCCAAACTGTAGTTGCCTGTCTGATGGCAAAACCACCTTCTTCTGACATATAAGTCTCCTTCTCTTTTGCCAAGACTTCAAATCACCTAATCCCCTCTTCTTTAAAATTCCCCAGTATTACCCTTCCTTGGACCTGCAGTCCTTCAACACTCATCTCTTCAACCCTGTTTCCACAGACAAATGCCACCTCAAAATCTTTGCCCTGACAATTCCCTCATACTCAGACACTCTGCTCCTCCCACCCTTCTGCCTTCAGCTGCCCTCTTTTAGCAGCTGCACACAACTGAACCCATCCTTTTGTCTTGGTTCTCCGTGGAGAGAAAAAGCCTGTGTTTTGAAGGATGTTTTAAAAATCCTCCCAGACACATACAGTACTTATTCAGAAGGGGAAGAAAGAAACCAAAAAATAACAATAAATGTATCTCAGATACAGACAAGGAGTTCTTCCTATGCCTCCCTGGTTATCTGCTGATGGAGAAATATGATGTACTTACATCTTCGTATCATCTTACAAAAATCAAGACAACATTTTCCAAATGTGTGGTGTAATCCTGTGAGAGAGAGCAGTAAGTTCTGTGAGGGAGCATGAATGAATTTCTGGGATATGCGACTTCACAGTCAGCTCAGTACATGGCCAAGCCTCAGGAGCTATGGAGGTGGTATAAGTGGAATGGATGCAGTGCAGGAAAAATGAGCTCAGAAAATATACTCAAAGTACACAGACCCTGACCCATTCTACTGTCCACTTAAACTCAGATGCTCCGTGTACCAGCACTCATTCACACATGAGGACTGACAAATCAATAGGACAGGATCAAAATAGCATGAAAAGCAGATTCAGTGCTCTTTTGAAAAGAAAAAAGTGAGGAGATATCAAGTTGAGTGTGAGGAGATCTTAGTTTGGTTTCTAGAGGCTGTGGTGACACCCACAAGCAGGGTCCACTTCCCACTGGCCCATCCTCACCAGAACTACTGCCCTGCAGAGCAGCAGACAGCAAATTCAAACAGGTCTTCTCTACCTCATGCTTTAAAGTCCACGTGCCAGACAGCAGGGCTGGGACCCCCATGCTGGGGCATTTGAGGGGCAGAACAGAGTGTGCTGCAGCCCCTGCTGGGGATGCATGTGGGCTTTCCTCCTGGACAATGGGAGGGAGGAGTGGGCAGGAAAGGAGAAAGCACTGGTGCACTCTCCAGCCTGGCCTGGAATGAGACTGAGGTGTGCACCCACCTGCCCACTCTGCAGCTCTCTTGAGTCCACCAGTTTCAGACAGTATCTATGGGAACAGCACTGGCCAGAGCCACGTGTTCAATAAAAATACGGCTTGAGTTGTCAGTGGGGTCAAAGTAAAACAAGTACTGTGACAAGAGCCCCCCCCCCACCTTTATTCATTCTGAGAGTGCCCCACATACAGACCCTTTGTACAATTCACCAGTTTCATAATAAGCTTAGGTGTTAGGCTGTTTGACAGAAACTTATTTATACAATTTGTGCAAGTGATTCTCAAGGGACTGCATGGTTTGGGTTTTGCTTATATGTTCCAGAGCCAAAAAATTTCCAGAATTGCTTTAATGAGTTTGGGAATATGGGGCTTGAGCAAAGGGGAATTTTTGGTATTTATTAAAATGGAGAAGAATCTTCCTTGCTGTCCCCAGTTTTACCTCTAACAATGCTTCATTTTAGGGGAGAGTACATGCTTTACACTTAGCTAGAGGGAAAAAAATCTTCAGTACTTCAGGTGGGTTTTCTTGCTGCACTCCTGCTAGTCTGTTCCCAAGTCTGTTTTTTAAAAGAGGTCCAGAGCAGTCAGAGAAGCCTTGCACTACAAGGTTGAGCCTCTTTGTTGAAAAGCCTGCAGTGCTCCTGCCATCAATAAAAGTGCTACATAACACACACTGGATTCCCCCCTCCTGCATCAGGGAAATTGACATTGGCCAGTACCGGCGGATACTTCCATTGCTCCTACACTGAACACAGGTCATGGATTTTGCTCCTGCATACTCATTCTCACAGAGCTCAGGGAATGTGTACGGCACAGAACCATACAGGCTGAGATACTCAGTTTGTCTGAGACATTTCTTCCAAGGACAACACAATCTCTTTTGTTGTTGCTTTCTATCTGGCAGCAAAGAAAGTGAGCGAGAGTTTATAACTGTTATTTTTAACGTTGGACGTATTGAATCTGCTCCTCTCTTTGTAAATGCTGAGGAGGTACTGCCTGCAGCCTGTCAGTCAATATTGCTGACTGAGAGATTTTCATTCCTTGGGACCTGTGTTGCTAGATAAATAGGGCTTCTGGGCAAACAGCCCACAAATAAAGGACAGATAAGATAGAGAACTGGCAGGTGCTCAACCTCACTAAAAATCTGGCTATCCGTGGGGTTTTTCCAAAATTTAAGAATTTTCACTGTGTTCCAGCAGAAGCCTGCTGTTGGACATGACGGGGTCTCGGTCCGCATTTGCACGCTGTCTCTTTGGGCGTGCGTGGCCTGGATAGTCAGCGTTATGGTGGCTTAGTAAAATACCACGTTAGCCAAGCTGCTGTAACTGACCACGTTGGCTCTTCTTCCTCTGCATGGTCATGCTAACGCCATGAGTCACCCTTATTAACATTTAAACAGATGGGTGGTACCCTGCTAAGCCATGGTGACTCGATCATGTTCCATCATATGACCCTACCCAATGATTAAAGATAACTCCTCTGAAGCAATCAAATATCTATGATATATACTTCAGTATGTGCCTCCTAGATTAATGCCAAATACTCCGTCTGATATGATACAACTGATTGCCTGATGACTAAACTCTATATTCACCTATTAAAAGACTAGGCTTCCCTTAACTTGAAGTCTTCAAGGATAATTTGGGCAGATGACAGTTTGCTGCTGAGGTCTCATGAGAGAAGGATCCTACTGACCTAGACCATGTGGGGCTATGTGCAAAAGGACTGATGCTATTTAAAGTATCACTGCAGAATGTTTTCTGTTATGGTAAAGCACTCTGGGTCAGTGGGTCTTACCATGACCTCTCTCCTGCTCCTTACTCCCCTGCACATAGCATTCATGCAAGGTCATCAAGAATACCTACACACAACCCCGTTTGTTCCACTTCAGTTAGCTCTAGTGTGGAAAAAGTTTAGCCAGAAGTATACCAAGTTGCACTGGAGTAAAGGAACCCGTCCCTTGACTTTCCATAGCCTTCAGACCCAGCCAGCTCACACTAGAGCAGCTCCCAGGTGGCTGGTTGTGCTGTGGCAATTTGCCATGTCAAGTCAGCACTGGCTGAGGGATTTCTGTGCCACACTGCAGTTACACAACACACTCAATCAGACTTTCATCATTTTTATATATATGTATAAACATGTATGCATCTACATATTTATTGCAACAATTCCTGGAAGCCTTGGTTTAAAATTTGTGGGTGAGGTGAACTGCTGCCCCAAAAAGCTTGGAGATCAAGGAAAAAAAGAGTGAAAGTCAGTGGAAGCAATAGGGAGACAGAGGTGAATAAGGCAGCAATGACATCCTTATGATCAATGTAATGAGGAGCAATCACTGCAGGCCAGCAGCCTGGATTTTTCAAGGGATGTCAGTATTGTGCATGTGGTTTGGGTGGCTTTCAGGCTGAAGCCCCCAGGTAGCCTACCATACTGAGAATAAGCATAGCTGGCTGCAGTTCACCCTCTGAAAGTCTCACTGACAGCCAGGTACTGTCACAACTAAACTTTTCATTGCAGAAAGTAAGCTCCCTGATGCCTGTGGTTCCACAGACCAACTGCAAGCTGCTTTTACAGCGGCTACTGCAGCCAGACTACCTGGCCCAAGTGCTGTCCTGGGCCTTCAATATTTGAATAATTCAGTCAGAGGCAAAGACATGGAGGGGATGTTTTAATCGGAGAAATGTGTTCTGGCTGGAGGGGCTCCCTCATTTACTACTGGTCTGCTGGTTTTTGATCTACATTGCCATTATTTAAGCCTATCAATCTAACTAGACCTTTCCTCATTTGTGATCCATTATTTCCCACCCTCAAAGTAGGGCAGTTCTGTCTAGTTTCAATTCATCCATTTGTCATTCAGAGGAGGAAAGAAAAAAATAAACACAAGGGAAAGCAACAACAAAGCATCAGACCAGTACTTGGAATACCTCGCATAGTTGCAAGGGACCTCACCTGACCTGCTGTATCCCACGTTTAATCACCACGAGAGAGCCAAGCTTTCCAAGAAGTGGGAGGTTTGTGTCACCAGGTTTTTCAGGGAGCCAAACCATATTCAGGGGAAAAGAAAACTGGCACCCAGAATTCATGGCTCCCTGCCAACCTAATAAAGATTCTTGTTTGTATTTCTCAGATAATTCAGACATCTGCATGATGTTGGTAGATTATTATTATCAGTAGCAGACATTTATACTGTGGTGGTGCCCAAAGGTCCCAGTCGGGACCGGGACCCCATTGAGCCTGGCACTGTACAAACACAGATAAGAGACAATTCATACAGAGTGTGTTTACATTCTAGAGACACAAACCAGATGAAAAGTAGAAGATGGAGATAGAACACACAAGCAAATAAATATGCTGAAGAATTGGAGACAATTTAGAGGCACTACTGTGGTTGCTTTTTTGTTTCTTTGTATGTTTTTTATTTAACTGGTATGCTCAGAAATGACAGGACTGAGGAAGTTTGCAAGAGGAAGGGAGTAACTAAGATTGAGACACAGGAAGGGAAGCACTCTAGAGAGGGAAAATTGTAGCTCATAACTTACAGGATTTGGGAAGCATCCAGACAAAGCTATGCTTTCTATAGAGATTTTTAAATGGAGTGTGCATGTATCTTCATTTATGTGTTACCTTTAAGTATTTTCCCAGTGTTGGACAAGAAGAGATTTCTGCCTGGGGAAGAGAAACCAGCTGATGGTAAAGACACTGACAAAGTGAAAGTGATGCTTGACACTGTAATGAGAAGCTGGAGGACTGAGATAAGATAAGGCTAAGCTGCAAAAAGTCTTAAAGACAAGAAGCTTGATTCAGAAGTGAAGGGAAAGCCCGTGTAAGTGTCTCAGAAGAGCCGGCGCAATTAAAACAAGCTATATGTTGGCACAGAGGAAAAATGAATTCAGCAACAAGCATCACAAAAGAAGCAAGATGCAGCATACAGATATTAAATGATATGGAACAAAGTCAAAAGCAACTAAAGAGATGTTACTTCTCAATTCACGTATCCCTTGATGCCACTTGAGGAGAATCTCTTCATTTGGAAACAAAGCAACTCCATCAGAAATGCATTCTTGATCACTTGTTCAAATACACATGGACAGAAGACCCAAATGAAGGGAAAGAAAAAGTAAAAAACCAAACAAACAAAAAAAACCAGACTGAGGATGGAGAGATATATATATATACAGTAAAATACTATCATCCTGTGGAAAAATGCCTTCAAAATTTGTTAAGAATTCTGTGCTTTTCACCTGAGTTTGTAGGAGAAAAGCCCCACAAATCAGCAGCCCCATCATGTATTTAGTGGGCCAAAGTCTGTTTAAAGGTTTAGTCAATGATAAATCTTGCCTTTAGAAACTCCAACTGTGCTAATGCCACCTATATTTCCTGAACACATGTTTAAGGAACCTCTGCAAATTCAGCACAAGTACAAGGACCAGCAGGTCCTTGGAAGCCTCACAAAACCCATTAACATTTGCCTTTTGGCTCTTACAGGTCTTAGAAACTGCTGGTTTCAATCTTTCTTTCCCTCTAAATATTTCACTGGGTCTTATTGCCTGACCCATTACAAGAAAAATAAGAAAAGCTAGAATGGTTTCTTAGACTATAACCTCCTCAGAGAAGTTTATGTTCTGCACAGTGTTATGCACACAGCTGGAACTCACAAATGATATGTGAAGGATAATGGCATAGTTAAAGCAAAACAGGGAAACACTGCAAAAGGCAGGTTCAAGGGATTATAAAGCACTAGCCCGTATAAAAACACATTCTTGCATTAAAATAAGAAAAAAAGAAGTGGGATAAACCCAAAAACCTGCAGCATAAATATGATTTGATCATAAAAGCAAGGAACGATGTCAGACTGATTCCACTGCCATCGCAGTCTCTCAGCTCAGACAGAAACAAGCTTAGTTCTTCAGGAAAACAAATTATTTTGCAGCACCGCAAATGAAGTTGTATCATTTTTCATTGAAAAAATAGGTGGCTATAATACACAAATGCATCAAATGGCAGCAGACTTAAAACCAGGAATAATAAGAGCAATAAAGCTTACACAAACCCTTTTTAACATGACCATCCTTTTTAAAATCTAGGCTTAAGATTCCAGCCTGGCAAGCAAAATCAAGAAAATTTGAAAATCTGAGGCTCACTGAGGGAAAATATCAACAGGTTAAACAGCTGGAAAGAAACCTACCCCCAGCATCCAGATAAAGTGACAACTGAACACCTTCTGCCAGGTCTGAGCTATCTAAAGGTGCTGGAGCCCTCATTCACTCGAGTGACTCCTTTCACACATGTTATAGCAGTGCAATGATTTTATTTGACCTCCACAACTTTTCATCTGAAAGGGATAGTAGGTTGAAAAAAGGATGAAGAAAAAACCCATTTTACCCTTAAAGGGCTGAGAGGGTCTTTGGAGAGCTCTCACTGAGTACTCACTACCAACTGATTCCTATGCTGGAAATGAGGTAAAACAAATTTCTCAGAACTGTCTTTTTATTTACCCTTATTATTTGGACCAGTGCAATTTAGTAAAAATACTAAGATAAAAGAGGTTTGTAAACCCTCTTTATAATAAAAATGGGAAAAAAAAATCTTTTTGAAGTGATTTATTTTTCTTTTTATTTTTTCTTTTTTTTTTAACTTCCCAAACAATGCAGAAGTTTGTCTCTGAAAATAAGACGGTGAATTACAGCAAAGTTATGAAAACAAAGAACCAACAGTTTCTCCAGTGCAGGCTTGTTACCATGAGCTAATAATTCCAGACTTTAAGCAAGCTGAGCCTCTTTTTTAATAACTGCATGCCTCTAGGCAAAGTATTTCTACTAAAAATTATTGAGGCATGGAACAAGGCAAGGTGTGTGAGCTAATGTTGGATTGTTCAGTTACTAAACCAACTCCTATAGCAATGAGCCTGCACTGAACTGACAGATTATTTCTCTGTATACACTTGTATAAACATACTGCTTAAGGTCGAAATCTGTGTAAGCTTTCTTTTCAATTAAAATGTCAAAGATGACAGCACATGTTTTCACTGTCCCTCACAGGATGATGGATGCTGCGGCAGCAGTTTCATGCCCCCGTGTTTCAGAGATGTTTGCCTGCCTGGGTGTCTAAGAAAGATGTACTTGCTGATGTCTTCATGTGCCTGCAGGCAGACAGGACTGCTGTACTTATACTTTGGGTGGCTTTACCTCTCTTGACTTTTTCTTCCTCAACATTGCCCCCGTGGGCCCCCACATACAATGTTGTAGAAGTTAGAGCAGAAAGGTTTCTACGCACAAAGAGGTTGGGAAAAGGGTCCTGCATTAACTAATCAGATTAAGATTGCTATTTAAATGAAGGCTTTAAATTGAAGGCCAGTTTGTGATCATTGCTAATTCAGTTCAGGCATCTAACTTAGGTCCTCACAAAAAACAGCTGCTGTGGGTAGTCAACAAAAAGACATAGTAGACCCCAAAAGAAGCTTACAGCAATTTAAACATAAGATAATATTGATTAAAAGCCAGTTAATCTGAATCTTTGCATTTCTCCAGCTCCATATTAATAAATTAATAAAACTGTAAACATCAGTTTCTCATTCATTTTCATCAGTCTAGAGCTTGTACAAAGACAGTGGCTCCAAGTGTTGCTGAGTCTCAAGGCCATGTGGCAATACAACTCACAGCACATGGAGCCGCAATGCTATGGTTGGGCACGGAGCAGGGATTTGATCACAATTTTGCTAGAAAATATTTTGACTAACGAAAACAGCCAAAATGAGAGAAAACCACTCCAGCATCTGCCACTGGCAGATTCAGTCTGTCTCATGCTGACAAGACACAAGTCTTCTGTACGCGCTATGGAAAGCAGAGTTTGCTCTGGTTAGCAGAGCACAGTCGCTAACGAAGACAATATGTAGGTGTATATACATGTGAGATTGTTTATTTACTGAGATTTAAATTCCACACTCAACACTAAAAATACAATAAAAGTAACACATACTGTAGAAATCTTTAAGAAAGGCATCATATAAGATAATTCTACATGATTTCCTAAACAAAATAGGAAGTAGGCAAAATTGAAAATTAGAAGCTTGAAAAACTCTCAGATGATACATGACATCAGCAGCAGACCAAAATCCAGCTCTTAATCCTATCCTTTAACAAGAATACCATAGAGAAACTCTGTGCTTTTTAACGCTCAGTGCTTCCCAAGCACTTCAGTCATCAGCACATTGTTCCTGCGGTGCCAACCTCTCTCTACAGCCCAGAGGAAAGTTAGCATGGTCCACCATGGTCTCAGCCATGCTCAGTGTCTCAAAGCTGCTGGTTGCTTCAGTGGGTGGCAGTGGGGGAGGAGGGAGAGGAGCACATACATGAGGGGGTACTCTCAATTATCTGTTCAGCAAGTCATCTCCAGGTGTAAAAATATTTTAATATTTTAATATTTTAAAAAAAGTTTTAATATTTTAAATAGCTATGTGTCTTCAGTGACCCTCTTCCCACCCCCAACCCACTTCACTGATTCCCTTCAAACTTTCAAGAAGATCAAAATGAATATATGCCATTTCTTGAGAGGAACCTTTGCACACACTTCATCTCTTAAACATGCTAAAAATCCCAGCTGACAGCTATATTAGTACAAATGATGAGAAGCACAGGGAAAAGTCATGGAGAACTGCTGCAGCTGTACTTCAACAGAGATCAGCTCCAAGCCAGTGTTGTTTGCTCTTGTTATTTAAAGGGTTCACATTGCCTTCTCTGCCTAGCTCTCACTGGGAGACATCCACTGATTGAGAGCATCAGTTAAAGAAACAGGAATCCCAAACACAGTTTTTACATAGCTAAGGCAAATTTCACTGAAGGGTGGAAATCATGTTAGCTGCTATTCACTCATAAATTCACCTAGCACAACCCCTAAGAAATGTGTGCTCCAGAAACGCCCCATGACAACAACAGAAGCACTACAGGTAGTGGCTGTGGGAGATTTTGCTGACACTGAGCTGCTGACACAGGCCAGCAAAAGTTTCCAGCAGCATGCAAAGGGAAGCAGTGATAGCTGGCAAAAGCCATTGTCCACTCATGTGCAACCACAGATACATGGGAAAATTTCTCTCTCTACGCATGCATGCATGCTAAGAGAGACAGCAAAAAAGAGCAGGCACTGAAGAAAGGTTATTTTATTCTACCAACAAAGTGTACATTGTCATCGTAATTCCCAGTCACTATCTCTGCTCACTCTCTCTCTTTTAAGTACTGGTTCGAGCAGGAACCTGCAGCTGATTTTGAGGTTGGGGTTCATTTGTTTTCACATCAATGCAATTAATTTCCACTGGAAAATGCATCTCAGGCATTCAATCAAAATAGGCCTAAAATAATTCTGAAAAGCTCATCTGTCTCCAATCTATATAATGTTTTAAAAATTGGATGCATGCCCTGCAATAACATTGCACTTCACAAAGCTTAAAGCTCTAAACTTGAGGGTATCAGTTACAGTGAAACTGTGGTAAATTAAAACATCCAGTTTCTGGTTTGCACTGATTTATAAATATCGACAAAACTACTATTGCAGTCATTACCACTTTAGGTGCTCTGAGCTGAATTTTCAACTGTTCAGGGTTATTTTCATTCTTATTGTGGCTACAGTAGCCTTTCAAGCTATAGATCAAATTCTAGATAACATGTAAATCTTAAATCTTGGTTTAAAAAATATGCATACAAACCAGCCAATGTACATGACAAAAAGCAGCAAGTCTAAGTGACCAGTAATGTCAAATACCAAAGCACACTTTTTTTTGACTCTCTAGCTTAACACAGAAAGGATACTTACTGTTATGAAATGTTCTAAATAAAAGCAAGTGGAAACGGAATAAAATATGAAAAGGTAAGTATCTTTAAGCTGGTTTTTTTAACCAGGAATTTGATGTTCTCTTTTGGACTGTTCTTTAAAATGAGACAATCAATATTCAAAATCATATTCAAAACTTTTCTCCTAAAAATCTTTCCACATTAGTCTATCTGGTGATCTTAAAAATGTGCTTATTTATGACCAAATTATCACTGAGAAAATATAAACTTGAAAAAAAAGACACCTCATGAGCTGTAGCCCTGTTAACACAATCATTTGAGAAAACAAATAAGAATAGAATGAATACATCAACAGCAAGAGAGCCAATTCCCCATGGTGTACAGCACACAGCTTTGCCAAAGACAATGGATTTAAACCAATTGGGAATCTCACTCATATATACACACATGCATGCACACTCCATAAACAGACAGTATATAACATGCACTACATCTAGCTGTAAAACAAGCTTTGACACTGATCTGCGTCTTATGCTTCAAAAGAAAACAAAAACCCCCATCTTCCACCTTGACATCTGTGGACTGCTACCAAGGAAGTTCTCCTGACCCCTGGTGGTGGTTAGCTTATGAAGTGAAGCAGAGGGGTCGCCATAATAGTCAGAAAAGTTCTCCTGAAAGCACTGGCCAAATTCTACCCTTGCTCCTCTTGACACCATCACTGAAGCCTATGCTGACCTGCAAACCACCTTTCCACCATTCTGTTCATCCTATTTGCCTTGTGCAGCCCATACTGTTGAGTTGAGAAAGACAAGGAGAGGTGGCAGATATTTTTTTTGGGCATGATGCTCTTGCTGTTGAAGTTCACAGGAGTGCTGCTAATACAGTCATTTTGAGCAGAATGAGACCCACAAAAATGTATGACCCCTATGAAGACATTTTCCTAAATTATACCCTGAATACTGACTTAATGCCTGCTAATGACATGCTACATCATACTAAGAGGTTATTTTAAAAAGGTTATTTTACATCTTTACCTTCCAGTTTGTACTGATGTGTTTGGTTTACTGTTTCACAGATGGGGTTTTTTTGTTTGTTTGTTGTTTGGAGGCTTTTTTATTTTATCTTATCTTTGTCTTGAAAGACATGCTGCGTTAAAGAGGACACATTCTCCCAAACCAGAACTTGGTGTTGAAGGTTAAAATAACATCCTCTTCACCAGTTTAGAGTAAAGGGCTTAATGGTCAGTAGACAGTCATGTAAAAAAAGTTCAGGTCATCCTGCCAGCTTCCAAGAGTCTGCAGTATGAACTAACACACTGCTAATTATTTATTTAATGTCTTTACATGAACCGTAAGTGTTCATGCATACTCCATGAATAGTCATGGTTTGAACTGCTTCTTTTTTTCTCCACGTTTTTCCCTTTGAGAACTGCCACTGAAACAGGGCTTTAACTAGAAAGCTGCCATGCCAGGGGAAGCAGAAGAGCAGCATTATGATCAGCAGAGACAAAAACTGGATCAGGTGAATTTTGAAACTCTGAGGGTACTGAATAACTTTAAGATATTGTACCCCATGTTTTTCAACATAACAATTCAGCAAAGAGGAAATAATCTTTCCATAAAATAGTTTAAAAAGGCCAGGCTGACCAGGCTAGAAGACCTCTCTTGCTGCATTTAAGTAAGGCCACTGATCTAGACATGGCCTGAGTCTTCTGTAGACATGCAGGACTGAAAATAGCCCTTCCAGAAACTCAAGCATCATTTCAACTCCCATCAACTCCCAGTGCTGCAAAACCCAACTCCAAAGTACCACTTTTCAGTGAAGTGCCACTGTAGCCATCAGAATCAACTGCGGCATTTGCATCAAGAGTTTCCAGATTTAAACTGTGGGAACGGGTAGGCTGGAGCTGCCAGTGGAAGGCCTCTGACAATGTAATTTGTTTGTCCTGCTGGCCTGACAGTCAGTGCATGCTGACAGTCAAGAAACATTAGGTTTTTTTTCTTTTTTTTAACTGCTTGGAGCTGCTGGGAGGACAGAGGAGAAGGACTCTCAGCTTAGGGAAGGGACAAAGCAGAAGATGAATAATGGAAAGATGTGTCCCTTTCCAGATGTCTCCTATAAAATAAGTGTTTGTCCCATGCACCCTGAGACACGTCAATACATTGCAGATGAAAATGTTAAAAAATGTTAACTTTACCTAAACAGCAAAGTGACAGTTAGTTTACACTAACCCAAGATCTATTTGATTTGGTCACAGGCAGCCAGACATTTTACTGATCTGGTTAAAATATCTCAACAGTCACATAAATAGACCCAGTCAAAGCCTGTTGCATCACCTGCATTTATTTTTTACTGTTAATATTTAGCAATGGAAGAAAGATACAGATCTGTGCTCTATACACTTGCCATCTCCAACAGTATGATCTCAGCTCAGAGAGCAGCAGGAATTTGCACAGCAGTGAGTATGGCCAATTTCCAGGGGTCGGAAGCCATGGCTTACTCACTCCGCTCCACATTTTCTGCTGTTGTTCTATTTCTTTTTTTTAAATGGGAAAGGCAAATATGATGAGCATAAAGAATAGTGGCAAAGTCAGATTGCAGGTCAGCATGTTTGTATTTTATTTTCCCTTGGTCTCTATATTTTGTGAAGCATGGATTTAGACCTTGTATTAGCCTACCTGATAACAAGTCCTTAAAATGGCTCATACATAAAATTTGACAAGAAACTGATCATTTAGGAATATGTGTACCTTTAGGCCAGAAATCTGCCTTTATCTCTCTCTATAGCAACAAACCATCTGAATCAACATTGCACCTCGTATAAATCTGACCCAGTCCATGCAGGATATGTAGCAAAGGTAATCTGTGACTTGAGAAAAGAAAATGCAGCAGTATATATGCAAGACACTTCGTATTTGGCAGACACATACAACCAGCTGTTTATTCTTCAGCTTGGGGCTATATCTACTGGGACATCCCCCACCCCTGTAAACCTTGCTTAGGTCCTGGTCTTATTTCCAGTGTATATTTAACCCTAAGTTATGGATAAACACAGGGCTTGGGATTTAAAACTAAGTGTCATTTAGTATCATTTTTAACATCTCCACACATTATAATGAGCTTCTTTTTCGCAAGGGACTTAGGATCTGATTTTAATTTGTAGTGGGGTTATGGTCACAATAAATGTCTATTTCAAATATTCATAGGAAGCCTCTAATGCAAATGGAAATAGAAAGTGGCTGTTTTCTTGTAGTTTCAAAGCCATGTATGTAAAACACACAGTACAGATCTGCTCCACATGCAAACCCAACATCGATTCACCACTGCACCCTGGCTCCTGCCCTGGCAGCAGGCACTCCCGTGCTGAACAGTCTCAGCAGGTATTATAGCTTGCACAATAAAGGAACAGGTTATGAAATCATTAGCACCTCAGCTGAGACTGCCACAGGGATGCCCCTCTGTGTTCGTTGTGAAATGTTTCTTTGGCAGCTGCATCCTAGAAGCATATTTGGATGTTGTTGCTTCAGCCTTGCCACACAGAGTGGAAAGTAAGCCAGTATTTTCATGTTCTGAACTTAAGAGCGGGGGATGGAAGTCTCTCTGGTCCACCTCTAGGCTAATTCTCCCCATTTACACATGCCTAATTCTAGGCTTGAAGACCTCTAGGAAGCCCAGCTGTTTGTAATCACACTCCCAGATCTATGTAGCCAGTGCTGCCAAGGACCTGAGCCATGCCTAAGGAGGCTGGAAGATACTTCAGCCTTGTCAAACACTACGTTCCATCTCTCCTTGTCCTGCAGGCAGCTGCTGCTAGCGGTGCTTCAGAGCAGCCCAAATGCAGCTGAGGGCTGCCCTCCCCTTGGCTGGAGTCCTGCCTTGGGGTACAATGCACATCCCGCTGGCATTTCCTTCTCCATAAATGCAAGCTCGGGTGAAACTGTGCCAGTTCAAGCAGCTGAAGCTACACTCACTTGTCCCTCCGCAGGAGAATCCATGTCCCCAACAGAAAGAAACAAAATCCACTTCCGGTCACTCGCTGAGCAAGGCATCCAGGGCCCTTTTTGTGTTCCTTATGCCAACCTTGAGACCCGTCCTGCTAGTTTCATAAATATTTGTGAACCGTGCCCTTGCCAGTGTGCAAGGGAGCACAACTGTGATCCGGCTCAGGACAATTGGTGGCCCTAAATACCAGAGTATTTGGATCTAAGAAAAGGGAAAATTGTGCCACTTTGAAGGAAACCACTAGCACCAGGTACTGAGGAGAACTTTTTGAAAGCAGTGTAATTTTACTGACTTGAGTCACCCTGGGGTCTGGTCCACTGGTATTTGCAAAACTTAAGTCAGTTTTACCAACGGTATGAGGGAGAGCACACAAAGGAAGGACCCATGTCAGGTTCCTGAGCGTTAAGTCAAGCTAGCTTGGGTTGCTGTCTTTCTGAATCAATGCACTGGGTCATGACTTAAGTAAGTGAGGGGCTGGGGCTTTTTAAAGCAGCATAAGTAAATAGCTAAGCTTGATGTGATATAAAGAGCACCACAAGAGAAAGGAGAACTTAACTTAGTAATGAAAATCACTTACCCTTAATCATCCCTGAGACAGTGTTTTTACAACGCTACTTGATTTATCCAGCAAACATGCCTCCTTTGACTTTTCTAATAACAGGCCACCTCAGCCGTGCTTGTCGGGATTTGAGTTCAGAGATTTTTTTAATTAGCATGCCAAGTACATTATTTAAATGTCTTTGATGCCTTTTCTTTAAAGTTATTTGCTAAGCAATGTCATATTTATTTGCAAAGGACACACCCACCCCCCCCCCAAAAAAAAAAAAGGGAAGGAAAGAAAAAATGAAAAAAAAATCAAAACCCAACTCAAAACATTACCAGGGAAGCTTGGAAAAGTAAGAGGCTTGGTCACAGGTGTGTAACCAGTGTTGCACATTGCAGAGCACATTATTGCTTAAAGACCTACTGAAGTCCAGATTCATTGCTGCTGACAAGCCTGCCACTTAGTGTACGACACTGTATGAAAGGTTGTTTGCTGCGTGATTTACGGTGGTGCCCTTACTGTAAACTACCTGCGCTCTGCTGAGCAGCTCCATGCTTCCTCTCCAATGGAAGGGCCTCAGCTTTTGGAAAAGCTGGACAATTGCTCAAGTGAGTACACTCTTGTGATACTGAGGCTAGCCAGACCACAAACTATTTTATTATGTTGTGCAAAAACCTCTGTGCAAAAAACCCCTCTTTAATTAAGATAGAGCAACCAGCACTGTGGTTGTAATTACCTTGGACTGCTTTACCCACGGGCATAATGAAATAAAATTGGGCCCGCTATATTTTTGTTTTTAAACTAAGCAAACCCAAATTAATTTATTCAACTCAAACCAGACAGGTTTCTCTTTAAAAAGAAGGCCTATATGGTTGGAGAGGCTGGTGCAGCAGGGGGAGTGACATGCAATGATGACTGTGAACTGCAAACTGCTGGCAAAACATTTGGCTTGCCGTTGGTCCGTGGCCAGTATTTTCCTTTGTTAATGAATCCCACATCTTTTCTAAGTTAAGCATTTTTTCTTCTCCCCCTTCATTTTATTTGAAACATATTTTAAATATTTTTGTTTTTATGACGTAGTGGAACATGATACAGCCCCCTCCTAACCCTGAATATGGGAAAATCAATTAAAATTTTGACATCAGGAGCTATAAACATATGGTTTAACTACTCGGACTTTTTTTTAAGCCACATATCAAAGATCAGCACAAAGAGAAACCACAAAATGAGAGCTCTGCATTATGGTATAAAAAGTATACCAACTGAAAGTACATCATAGCCAAACCTTGCTATTCACCGAAAACAAAAATCCTGAAAACTTGGCAGGTTTTGATAGATTTTCTCTTAGACATAGGATTACATATTTTTAATTTGCGCTCTTTTCTGAAAAAAAAGGCCATTAAATAAAAATAGTCATTCTGAATGATGTGTTTAATATTTAGTACATTTTGTCTCACCCAAAGGACCTTCCTTTTATGACTTAAAGAATGCAATCTTAAAATGGAGTTTTATGGGCTTCCTCATTAACTTCTGACTCTTACCTGAAGAAGAAAAAATAATTGAGGAATATCCCATTGGAACAAAAATATGATTTTCAAATGCAATTATCATTGTGGGCATCCAGTCATACCTGCCCTACTGACCACCAGTCCTTAGGACTATGTGAAAGTGAAAATGCTTCCAGGTCCCATTGGTATTTCAAATCATCAAAACCCCAGACAGACAAAATAACAAGTCACTGAAACTCCAGGGAAGAAAGGCACCAAAGAGAAGATTTAACACTCTATTTAACTCTCTAGGTCACTAGATTTCCACAAAAAGAAGCTCTTTCCCAGAGGTCTTGAAAGACTGGAAATGCTGTTAAAAGTGGAGAGCTATTTTTAATCTGTCACTGGTGAAAAAACAAGTTTTTTTCAGTCGTCTTCTAAGGATATCTAGTCTCCAATCCTGCAGTCATCCAGCTACATGAATTTACATGCCCTCCTTTAATATTCCTCAGTTTTACAAACCTTGCAAGATTTCTTCAGCCACACTTACTTGTAGTTAGTTTTACCGAGGGAAGAGATGACGAAAGTATAGCACAATGCATTGCTGGCCCTGAAATCCACACTGGGAGAGGACAAAGATATACTGGAAAAAATTAAGTTGCAAAAGCCTTTTCTGCACCAACCCCCTTACTTTTCATCACGAAAACGGGGCCGTGCTTGTGTTAGAAAAGACAGAAAGCTTTTTCTAGAGGCTCCTGATAGCAATTCAAACCCCTGAAGTTGTACGAGGATAGAGACTTCAATTATCTATAGAGTATATGCAAATTAAATATACTCTATCACAGTGAATTCACTTGCACTGTAACTGCTGTGATTTATGCAGAAAATTGCAGCCAAGCTCAAAAGCTAGGGCAGCACTTTCAGGTTGACCAAAATTATTAAATTCACTAACAAATTGTATTTGATAAATCTTGGAAGTGGAGAAGAATAGAGTATTTGAAAAAGCAGAAATTTTTAGCATTTCTAAACATTCCAGTTTGAAATGCCATATTAATCTGAAAATTTACCTATTTTAAAAATGTAATTGTCTTGAAAACCTGAGAATGTCTTTGTTCTTTATTTGCACAGAATAATTAAGAAATTAAATCATATTGACTTAATCTAAATTACTGTTTTCAATTTCAGCCACTAAGTCAATAAGCTTGTTATTCACACAAAACCAGTTACTGTTACAGCTCACCTGCCTGAAGCACACCAATGACACAAAAGAAACCTTAAATCTGTCAGTTTTTCTTCATTTCCTGCTCTATTAAAAACAACCCAATATTCCAACTCATTGCTCTATTTTATGTCTTCTTTCCTAGATTTTTCCTAATTGATTTTAACAACTAGTTAGAAACCTGAACATCAATATCAATGTATTAATGAAAAACAGAACTAACACTGGTGTTTCAAAGCTATCTTAAGGACAGATTAGATTCAGTAATAAATTAACTGGGTAGGAATGCTGTTTTCAAGGGAAAATACGATATTCTACAGGAAAGTATGGGACGTTTTGTTTTGTTTTCCAAGGGGATTAGCTCTTCCAGCCAGGAAGTTTTTACCACACGTCCAGATTCCGTGATTTGCTCTGCATCCAACAGCGGTGCAAAATCATCTTTGACATTTACCGAAGCGGCAGGCGTAGCACTTTAAAAGGACAAAGCTTGTCTTGATCACAGGAAAGGAGTTTGCAAACAAGGTGAATGCATGACAATAAAGAAGGTGCCAGTGGTGTAGTGAGAACAGGGCTGTACACTCTAAGACTGCACTTTTAGAAACTTCATAAATATGAACAACATCCTTCTCTGAGCCTTTTAGCTCAAAAGAAATATAAGACTGAGTCAGTGTCACTCCAGAAGCTTTTGTCAGTGAATAGTCATATACAGGGACTGCTCCTCAGTCTTTATGTTCTATCCGATAATAAATGATTAATTTTGCAATAATAAAATAACTGAGCATGCATGATTTTACATGTGATAGTAGTGACAGCATATTGGATAGTCATTAGCTAATGGACAAACATGAATGCAGGATGAGGTATACAGGGAGTTCACTGCAAAAAGGCATTAATGTGCCATTACTTTTATAGTGGGAACAGCTTTTGCTAGCTAAGTTCCTGTAAAACATACATTTGAGCTTGCAGGGATATTAGCAAATGGATCCCTCACACGGTTAGGGACAAAGCTTTTCTCCTAGTTTTGTAAAACATGCTGAAAATTACTATGGGGGGGTTCCAAAGTTTTATTTGTTATGGTTTCATTCCCTTACTTTTGTAAAAATAAAAAAAAGGGTGGGGGGAGGGGGAAGGGTACTTTTAAAGAGCCAACTAGTTTGGAAATCGGAGATGGATTTTCTCACAGGATTTCAGAATTCTCTTGCAATTCTTCACTATAAGCAAAAACTTCAGATGCTTAGTCAAGGAGGGAACAAGATGTGTTTAGCTGTTTATAAACTGAAAACATATTTCAGTTTATAAACGAAAATGTATTTTGGCTCACATTTCAGCCAAAAAATAGCTGGTTTTCATTATTACTGTTTTATCTTTGCATGTTTATCAGGCATCTACTGAAACTTGAGTGCCCATCACTTACAGTGTGATGGGAAAGTTAGGAAATAAAGCACCTTGAAGCACAGAGCAATTCAGAGTCCACATTTAGTGTTACGCGAAGTGCATACATTCTTTATTTATCAAGTCAAGGTGGACACAAGCAGGCACAGGATATGCTTTAGATGACATTATGTCCTTATCTCAGCTTTTGCTTTTCTTACTGCTTTTTGCTCATCAAAATTCTTCCTGCTTCCACCCCCTGTACAGACAGCCTGTGCTGCCATCATTGCCCAGTGCAGGTCCAAAGAACAGTTTCAGTCAGAAGGCACCTCAGAGGGTCACCTTGTCCAGCCTCCTGCTCCAATCAGGACTAAATGCAGTACCAGAGCAGGCTGCTGGGGGGCTTTTTTTAGACAAAGTGTGAAAATCTACAGTGGCAGAGACTGACTTCAGCCAGTTGCTGTGCCTTGCCACAGTTCACCTGCTGGAACCTTTCTTTCTTTAAGTCTCATGGAACTTTCTCTCACTGAAACCTGCGCCTGTTGTCTTCCATCTTCGTGCTGCAAAGTGGGACAGACCCTGTCTCCTCTGTAACTACCCTGTAAGCAGCTAAAGACTGCAATCAGATCCCCTGGTAGCTATCTCTTCAGGCTAAATAAACCAAGTTCCCCTGCTCTCTGCTCCTCTGACTACTCTCTCCCTTCAGCCAAGATGTCCGTAATTCCATCTGTCCTCCGTGCAACTGACCCACCTTCCAGTAAGTCACTGCAGACTCACACAAGAGCATGTATACAGTTTTGGGGTGCCCATTTGCCTGAAGTTATTCAACAGTCCAAGCAGATTTCACCCAAAACTGCCCCAGACTTTGGCTGGGTGCAGAAATTTTGTATTCCCCTCACAACAGAGATGTTTCTAAGTCCTCCAGGGATTATTTGGGCAAACCCAAATATCTGACCCTGAGCCAATCAGTTAATTACTACATCTAATGTTTGTCTTATTTGATAATTCCTCTGCACAAGAGACACATGGCAGTGCAGATGTGCTGCTCAAATTCAGTGCTCCTGTGCTCAGTGGAAACAAGAGACATTTCCTAAATCCAGCCCAATCCAACCCATGCTCCAAAACATCCCATTAGTGGAGCATTGCACCTTTAAAACAAATCTCCCTGAGATAAAGAACTGTCTATTAGGGAGGAAAAAGAAGGAGGTATTAGAGTTCCAGCTGGCTGTGCTTTCAGTCAAGAACTTGTTCTGGGCAAGACCAGGTGAGACCAAAATTTAAAACTCTGGAATGTAACACATGCAGATGCCGATTGCCTGTTTTATCATTTGCTACTCTTCACACTTTCTGGGCACTTGCCCACAGAAACAAATCAGAACTAACAGAACCATTTAGAAGTGACACTGAATATCAAACAGAAAATAAAATGTACAAAGTTTAATCATCTTTCAGTGTATAGCAAGTGAGAAACTTATTCTTTTTCAAGATCTTTCTTAAATAACAAAAAAGGTATTTCTCAGCAAAAACAACTCCCAATTTCTCGTGAAAAAACTGTTGTCAAAAGCCCAAATTTTAACAATTACTGAGTCTAAATGGAAACTTTTCAATCAGCCACACTTCACTCTTCTGAGAAGACCTTTATAAATTCATGCTTTTCCAACAATCTCTATACTCTTTTTTTTTTTCCTGTAACATTCACTTATTTTTGCATATTTTTACAAATTTTGCTGGTAAGGTTCAGTACTTTTCCTGAAGTATGTACTGCAGGTTTTTTACAGGGCACTACAAAGTCTTGTCAAAATAGTTTAAATGAAAAAATTAATTACTAAATATTTGAATATCTACTGAATTGCAGTAGCTGGGAAAAGTTCCATACTGCACAAGATCAGTAAGTAAAAAGCCAAACCGAACACTTAGCGATGCACAGCAAAGTCCCCCTTTAACTGTTGCTTAAATTTTTGCCCTAAATCTGATTTCTCATTCTTTAAGAAAAACTTGAAATGTGAGGGAGAACTGACAGGTGCTAATAGAGTGTCAATTTCAAAAAGAAAGAAACCATCAATCAAATTTATATACCAATATCATCACCTTAAGTCACACAACTTGAAATCTTACTCAGGTGATAAATTCCTTCTGGTATGATTGCTTGGGAATAGCAGAAGTTAATTTTGCCTTGCAGTCTCAAAGATGGGGACAGACACACCCACACCCACACCCACACCCTGCATACACAAACGGATCCACACATACAGAGATCTCAGTACCAATCTGCACTTTGTGCGACACATCCCTCTTTCATACGAATGGCCACAGGAGATATTGTCAACACTGGGTTCCAATGGCAAGGAATCTGGTGGTTCAGGCAAACTGTAAACTGAACCTTAATCTAGTGTGTATTTTGACTTTTCAGCCAATCTTATTTCTACATGAGTTTTCTAAAGAAACTCACTTATTCAAAGTATATCAGAAGACTGAAAAGTATTCAGAGCAATGAGAATTCCTGCAGTCCTGCGATACAAGAGAAATAGAGCTCATGTCCTTAGCTGCAGTGAAAGAAAAGTTCATTTTGACCTGGAAACCAAATGATAACAAGGAACACAGAACTGGAATTTTTCTGACATGATACTGAATTGCCTTAAACTGAGGTCAAGGAAGAATCTGGTCTAGTACATTTTTTCTGTTCTGGTTTATAAGACTTCATTTGGAAAAAACTAGCTCGTGTTAAATCCGACATATAAAATCACTGGTGCTGATGGGCTTTTCCAGTGTGGTAAAACATTCAATTGACATTACTTTTGACAGGGCTTGTGATAATGAACTTCTATTATTATAGTTATTATTTTGCTGCTGCTCATGGGCATAGATCTATTATCTGTAGAAAACAGTACCCATCTGAAGCATATTGCCTGTATTCTTTATGGTCATGGAGTAGCACAAGAGTTGCAGATATCTGCAGTAAAACTCTCCATCTTGTTATTTACACAAATATGTCTTGTACTCACACTAATAAAGAGCTTTAATGTGTTTGACTAATGGTTGTGATTTTCCAAACAATGTTCTTGAATGAAAGATATGATATTAAAATAAAGACCACTGCAGAAATACAGCTTGTGCTGATCTGAGAGACTACAATTCTCACTCTCAATTAGTAGTTTTTACCAAGAGAATGGCTAGTTTTACTATAATGTGCAGAAATCTTTCAGTAAATTAAAAGTTGTATGCTTTCAATGGAGATACTCATTTTAACACTGGAAGTTGATGCTACAAGGAAACATCAGGCCATAAAATAAAGAATGGAAGAGAGAATGGAATAAACAGTATTCTGTTAAGTAAATGATACTTTCCTGGCTCTGTCAGGATTCAAAAGACCTAAAAAGCAAAATGTGTGTCACTGGGACTGAAAAATAATTCATGCTATTTGACAAACAAGGCTTTAAAAACGTGTTTGGAGGAAGCCGAGAGGGAGCAAGCACCACAACACAGAAATTCCATGCCATGTTTAAAAACAAACACAAGCACCCACATAGAGAGGAAATCACACATTAATAGAGATCCAAGGTTCATCAGTCTCTGGGATCACTGTGGCTGAACAAGTAGTTTTTCAAGAGGGCACATTCCAAAGCTAGAGATGTTGAAAAATACGTGGGTGCTCAAAGGACTGAAAAGAGGATAGTTCCACAGATTTTATCCCGAGCCCATCAACTCAGCTCTCCCATTCACTGCAATAAGATTTGGATCAGGCTCAACATACAAATGTAGTCCTCACTCACTAAAATTGGCTGGTCACACTGGAAACTGTTTGGGCAAGTTACCCCACCCATAAACAGAGCATTTGGGGAGAGCACGGTAGTAAGCAACAAATAATTTGACACTTTGCCAAGACTAGGGGTTATGTCTCTTGCTTGTTCACCCTCTGAGACAATAAAACGAGGGCTATAGTAAGATAATATCTCTGAAGCAATCTAAGAAGGAATGCCACATGAACAAGAAATAAGAGGATAAGGGTTCCTTCAATTTTGATGTTGAAAGTGGAAGAAACGACTAAGCAACAGGGTACAGAAAGCCACTAGCAGATGGATGCAGTGTTTCCAACAGCCCTTTTGCTCTGAGATCTTGTAAGTAGGAAGAAGAATAGAAAGGAAACACAAACCTGAGTGTGGAAAGAGAGTTCCACTGTGGGAATTGCCACATCATCTAGGTGGAAGACTAAGATATGCAAGTCCATTTGCAGGAGAAAGGAAGCATAAACAGAGTTAAGTGGATATTAATGAACGCTAAACAAGGATGGCAAGCCTGCTCTGAACTTACAAATCACATCCGCATTAATACCAAATGAGTTCATTAAGATTAACATTATTATGATGAGTATCAAAGGGATTAAAAGAGATTATGGTAAATAAGGGAGTCAGATAGGAATGAGATGTAATTACCTTCCTATCTGGTTTATCTGTAGCTGCAGAGAAAGACCCAGCATTCACTTCACACTGGAGGAACCTAACTCACATTTTGATCTGAAGTGCAATTTTCAGCAAAGCTGATCTCAACAGTTTGGGCTGAACACGGCCCAGGCATGTGCAGGACGAACAAAAGAAGGGTGGGAAGGTGCGAGTAGAGATGGGGAAGGGCACAGGAGGCCACTTTGCCCCAGCATCCCCACCCAAGTGCAGGAAACAACTTGGTCTTCCTGCCTGCTGTGTCCAAAACTCGATGAGCTGCCAGCCCTGCCACCACATCTGTCCAACACCTGACCTGCTCTGATCCCAGCACTCATGACCCCAGCTCTGAAAGCTTTGCTGGACTTCACAAACATCAGCCAAGTCTTCCAAAACTGCTAAGGGAAAGGTCTCAAGTTAGAGCTAGGAAAACTGAGGAATTCAGGAGCAGAGGGATCACATTCAGTGAAATAACAACAAGCTGCCTGATATTTACCTCTTCCTTTTGTACTGCAACTACAGAGGCAATTCTTTTGTGCATACAGAGACCAGCTAAGGACCATCAAATTATGGCTTAAAATCACACAGCTTATAGAGTGGATATTCTGCCAAAGCACACATTCAGCAATGCAGGCGGAAATGTTACTTGGGATCTTGGTGGGGAAAATTTACTGGGACTCGTCCAGCCGGGCTCTGCTCGGAGCAGATTGCCTTTCTTCACAGGCCGACCACGCACAGTTGGCTCTCCAGCGCAAACATCACTCCCAAGCTCTGGTGTGTTTGGCCTCTGGTTTGTTTGACAGGTTACATGTGCTTCTGAATATATCTTCTGATGCTCATTTTCAGAGCACTGTTAACATTTCTCTTGGCTTCTGTTTAAAAATTAGGTCCCTAAAGATACCATCCGTCAACAAGAAAATACTCTTGCCAAAAGACCCAGTTTCAAACGTGGAATTTGACTGTCAGGGCTGTTGACCTCTGACTGTGAAGCTGCAAGTCCACTGGCAAACCTGTACACTGGGTCCCAGCAACTAGCAGCAGGGGAATCCAAATGGACAGCTACTTTCCTCTTTTTTTGTTGTCCAAAAAGAACATGCATTTCAAAAGCACCTTTCAAGCACAACCAGAGCTGTCTGACTCTCATCTGGACAGTTATACTTCCTCAATTATATGTTTTGCTGCTTCAACAACCAATAGGTGTGTGTATATATGTGTGTGTATATAGGTGTGTGTATATAGGTGTGTGTATGCATACGGAATTCACAACTGAAGCTTTTTGAAAGAAGCCTTTACAACTGTTCTTTCTGCGGTGCTGTGTTGAAATCAGTGAAGCAGCAGCAGTAAATTGTAACTTAGAGTTGCAGTGCACTTCTGAAAGGCAAGAAGGATTTACATCTTTATACCCTCTACCTAACTTCACCGAGCGTGAATCAGCAGGGTGGATAATTTGTGAAAGTTTGAGTACACAGCAGGGTCATCAGTCAGTCCACACCGTCTAGAGCACCAAGATGTTCTCTTTTGCTGCCCTTCCAGACAGGTGACATGTTAATAGCTGGTACCAGACAAGTGAGACTCTGATCCCCTGTGGAATGCAATCTGATACTCAAAGGCTTTCAGGACACGCCACACAGCGTATTTTACATGTGTTTTTAGAAAAGAAATAGCAGGGATGCATTTCTGCAGAGGAAAGATGGAGTGTGACAGCCTGTTATCCTCTGCCCAGCATCTTGCCAGCATGGCTAGACACTATCCTAGGACAACGCTGACGGACTTTTCCTGAACAAAATCTCCAGCCAGAAAAGGCAGGAAGGGAAAGAATGAAGACGAGTCCATCCCAGCATCTAAAGCAGGCAGGCAAAGGAAAGAATCTACTAGGCTTTATTCTGATGGTCCGTGGAGCTGCACTTCCCAACATTTCTAGGAGAAAGTATGAGTCAGAAATCCTACGGGAACTCCTGCAGCAGCACAGCTCCCTCCTCAACCCACACCTCCTCAACAGAGCACTGCGCAATCCAATCCATATGGTGTATCTGCACTGCAACGTGGGCCAGGGCCGGGTCCGGCCTTATGTTGGGCTCTCAAATGATAAAAGTTTGGCCCATGAGCAATTGTTTGTGCTTGAGCAGTTGACTGAGGAGCTTGAAAATCAAGGCATTTAGGGAAAAGCTGTGAATAAAGTGCAGGAACATAACAGGTAGACATGAAACAGCTTTGCAGAGGACTACCAGAGGGAAGGGAAGGGGGGAAGCTGGCCACAGGGTCTTGTCTTGTTCGGGAAGAGAGCAGGAGGTTTTGCCACCAACCGCAGAACAACACTGTTTTGTTATTTGGTTCAGTCGGTCCCCAACACAGGTTGCAAAAAAAAAAAATCACTACACCTTCAAAAGCATGTTTAAGGCTATCTTTAGTTAACCAAGCAAATCTGTAGTCCCCTGCAATTCCAGTGGATACCAATACAGTGCTTCCCTGAGAGACCAAAATTCCCTTTGAAAGAGGCACTTCCGAGAGTTGTACCTTAAGAGCAGACAGCTCTTCGCACAGAAACCTGATGCAGAGCTCCTCCAAGCAGAACAGGTATCCTCAGGACACCAGCACGCACCTGATAACTCGCATTCAGCCCACATCTAAACACAACCAATGCCTCAGCACGGGCTTAGTGTTAAACTCTGTGGCCCACCCTAAGGGCAACGTACTCACAGTGCACTCGGGGAAGAGCTACCTTTTCTCCCTCCACACCAGACCTAGAGACAGTTAGCTATGTGGAGAAAAGACTAAAAGGTCTGTAGGGAGATTGACAGACTTAATAAGACAAGCACAGTGCTCTGTCCTGCAAAGGAAATCCATGTAGGCAGGTGCCCCAAGACCCTGGCAGTTCTAGAGAGCAGAACCGTGACAGGAGGGGATCTGCTGTGCAAGGTCGGGACCTCTGCGGTCCCAGCTAAGGCAAGACAGCCCCGAGCCCGGGGTGAGCTAAGGATCAGAATACTGCTGACAAGTGTTAGGAATGAAATGCTGAGGCTCGTTGGGATGAGCTCGGCAAACTGCCTCCCTTAAATGCTTTTTTTTCTACAGCGCATTTCCAACAGTAGAAGCTTTTACTCGCTCTGCTAGGCAGAGGCTGAACTGCTTTCTTCAAACAGTTTCAAATTCACCAGCCACGCTCAGAGAACCACCCCTTTTTGCCTTTCTCTTTTCTTTTTGCTTTCTCCGGGCTTTTTGTGAAAGAGACATCCAGTTTCAAGCCATTTAAAAAATATCAAAAAACCCCGGTGGAAAATAATTCGCAGCTGTGATAATATCACATTTTTTAAAATACCATAATATAGTTTTACTTTTAATAATAAAAGATAAAAAAGGGGAGTCTGTGAATAATTAGAGAGTGCAGTCTGAAGCCAGTTACAGTCACTGCAATTGATAATAAACTTAAAGCCCCTTGACAGCAGGTAAATGCTTTGCAACCCTGACCCCCTTCCTCTCACATTACTTAACAACCCTGCAGTTCCAACATTACATCACCGTCCAAGCGATTGGTTCCTGCATTTTAACTCTCTCCCTGTCTCCTCCGATTAGGAACAACATAATGATGGAGGGGGGGGGACACCAAACCACAACAAACTACCAAACTTCTCCCAAGTTTGCTGTGCTCCTTGTTCGGGTTTGGTTTGGTCGAAAAAAAAGCTTCTGCTCCTAAGAGCTGAGGTTATACGCACCAGAAAACAAACTCTGTAGAAGTAGAAAAGAGTGGGAAAGGGGGACTCGGGAGGGGAGGAGGAGAGGAGGAGGAGGAAGGCGAGGAGTGGGGGGGAACTATATAGAAATCAGAAAAGAAAATTAAAAACAAACCTCATGGACATCACTGAGCCTGAATTCCCTGCTGAGGTGCAGAACATGAGAGCCCTGGAATGAGTGTATGTAGAACTTGAGCCAAAGCTTAACTAGCCCGAGTGAGTCATATCCTTCCCATTTGATTCCCGTCCAAGCGATGATGTAATGCCCTGGCCCTCTCCCTCGCTCCCGCTCGCTGCACTACCTCCCTCCTCCCCTTTTCTCCTTTTTAGCTCAGTGCTGGTGAAGTCACCATTTAAATCTGGCAGCGCTGAAGCAAAAACTTCAATGTAACCAAAACAGCCCCAGGCCAAGTTCCAGACGTACTGAGACTCGGTGGTGCAATTGCCATTGGAAACGAGTAAACAGAGAAAGAAACAGTGCTGCCTGTGAAGGGCCTGCGCAGCTGCCTGCCGGAGCGCAGGAAAACCCTGGGACCAGGGACGGGGCTCACACGATTGGCCGGGGATCACCACAAGATCCCGCATCCCTCCCGAACGCCCGCACGGTCCGCGCTTCGGGAAGATCCGGCCATTGGAAAAGGAGGAGAGCGAGCCTGAGTTGAGGAGGGCAGAGGAGAAGCCTGGGAGCAGCGAGTGTGGGGGGGGGGGGGGGGGGGCNNGGGGGGGGGGGGGGTCTGGGAGGATGGAGAGCGCTGCTTTGCAGGTTATGCCTTAGACTGGGATTCCTCTGCCTCAGCAGAGCACAGTTGGAATTGAGCCCCGAGTTTTTGAAGGAAAACGACGGGGCTGTTTCTTGCACCGTATTCCTCCATAAGCACAGACACAGGTGCAAGGCACCTTCTTTCCCCTCAACGGGAAAAAGTACCAGAAAAGCCATACAGCACAGCAAGCTTATAACTAAATCACTGCTGGGCTGCTCTTACTGCCTTTCCGGTGTTTCTCTCCCAAGTGTGTTTTTTTTAAGCATAGAGAATGTTTCTAAACAGAACTTATAATCAACTTTCACGCACGCAGGGATAAGGTATTGTGGTGCAAAGTGCTCTGCCTCATCAAAGTCCTCCTGATGTTAAATGCTGCAGTGGCCGTGGCTGAAATACCTCTCATGTCCTCCCTCACAGAGGGCTCTCTCACTGTTCATCACTCCCAAATGATTGTAGTCAATGCAGTACCAAGCAGTTGGTCCACAAAAGAATGCAAAGCCTAAGTAATAATAATAATTTAAAAAAAAAAAAAAATGAAATTGTCTAAGCATATATAGCATCCCTGAGCAATCCAAAGACTAATAGTTTCAACATAAAACTGCAGATGTAAGTATTAATGGCATATGAAACACCGTAGAGGTATTTAAAAGTGTATCGTTTCTTTATAGGTTGAGAACTATTTCACAAAGCCATTTCACCTCACATCTCAGAGAGCAACTCAGTTTTCCAACGCTCAGTGGATGCACTTATGCCCCCCAAATTTAGAAAACAGAAGGAAAACAGCAAAGTCAATGTGCTTTCTTTTCTTCTTTATGATGATGTGAGTCTACGGAAAATCAATTTCTATTGCCTAGCAGCATTTTACCACATTAGGGGTTTTTTGGGGTGGGTTCTTTAATTGATCACAGCAGCAGTGCAAGAGAGATTATTGTAAAGTACCAAAGTCTCCTCCTGAGGATACTCCTTTTAAATTATCTTTAGAATATATTTTTATGGCTTTAGAATATATTTCTATGACACTACTAACTTCTGTCATGGTTTGGTCTTGAATTCAAGTAGATTCAGTCATGAATTCAAATTTTTTTTTGTTTAAGATATGTATGATTCTTACAGATGGAATGAGAGGAGGAGAAAACTAAAGGTTTGTCCTATTCAGTTAAAAAAAACCCCAGTTCTCCACAGCAGCCTGACCTGCTGGATGACATCCTCAATTGATATTGATGCTGCAGCCACTCAGAGTGACACCTTTATCAAGCAAGGCAGCTCTGAATTAGAGGTGATCAGCCATAATTATTACTGGCGCCACTGAAGCCTGTGGCTTGACAGCATCAGATGCGGCTGTTATAAAGTTTGGTCCATTGTGTCAATGGCCTGTATAACTCATTTATGTCTGAATTACCAGCTATTGATTTTTTGTCTTCTGTCATGTAATAAAATAAAAGTTAGATCATTCCTAAAGCCCTCTTTTAATTCCAGCCTTGCTCATAGTTTCATTTTAAGCTTATCCCCCTTCTCCCTCTCCATTTAAAAAAATGCAACTTCCACCCTTTTTTCTGTGCATGTCTAAGAGGTCATCTTCCCTCCTTCCTTCTTTTTATTTTGTCTTCTTATGTTTACACTGCTGGATTACATAACTTCTGCTCATCCAGTTATGCCACTGACATTGCTATAAACTTTGTCATGGGCCCAGGACAGATCCCTGGCTTAGAACACGGGAATGTGGCTACAATCGAGGCACGACTTTAAATACCCAGGTCCAGTTTTGCAAAGAAGAAAGCTGCCACCTGAAGAGAAAAAGGATTACCCTGAGCAGCTCAGGTTACAGTGGGTCTGCTTGTGCATATATATCCATTCCTGCAGTCTTTGGGCCTCTTCTCACTCTTCTGAAAAACCCATCCTTCTACCACCATAGATATTCAAAGCAAAATGCAACCAAAGAGATGATGCAGGAGCTGCAGGATAGTTCATTGTCATCCTGAGGCTTTGAACACTTGCCTGGCAACTATGCTCTTTCCAAAAGCAAATTTTGTTCACCAGAAGCAATAGCAGATCCATTGCCCATCTGTGAGCATTTTAACCAGAATATCACAGGAGTGACTGCATGTGTATGGCAAGCAGCCTTTTAAATTATTACTGCTTTCATAGACACAAACTCAGAAGAATTTAACTGCTTTCAAAATAGTGTCTTATAGAAGGTATTTCCAGGAGTAAGAGCATTTTCTGAAATGAACAAGAAAGATCAAAGCAGTCTGAACTGCTGATAATTTCTAAATTACATGTTTACACTGAAGTCCTATTTCAAGAAATAAACTGTTTTAAAGCAGACATCATGCTCCAAAGGAGTTAAAAACGTACTTGTTCTTGCTGATGGGAAAACAAAAAGTTCTTTCCAGGCAGGTATTTCCAAAGGCTATTGATTTTTTTCTTCCCCCTAACAGGAAACACTGTTTTCCCCTTTTCCTTCCTGTGACAGACCAGTTAATGATAAAGAATGTCCTGTGCTCAGAGGAAATTCCACTTGCATGCAAGAGCTCCCTCTTTATCTGTTTACTTGTCTGTCTTTTCATTCTCCCCCCATTCCAACCCCAGCCTTAAATTTCCATGTTCATCAAGAATAGGGCTGTTGTGATGAGAGTTATGGGATGTTTTAATTCTAATGGGAGCCTTCTTCAAACTAGGGCCCTGGCCAGGACAGTTATGACTCCAGCTTAGCTGTCTAGCTCAGGAATTCTTGCAACACCCTCCCTGCAGAATGTTTCATCCTTGGGGAAAGGGTGGTGGGGCACACCACAGATGTTTGGTGTAACTGAAACTTGACAAAAATCACTGCTTCTGTTGAAAGTTTCCAGTCTCAACAACCAGAAAGCTCTGACTTTTAGGAGCCCAAACGTCAGAGTGCACTGGGATTATCCCAAATGCGTATTGCAGCAAGGAACTGGGTGTACTGCAGTTGAGATTGTGGATGGACAAACCACAGCTCCTACAGGCATTTTAGGTGAGTGTGTCTCATCCAGCCCTTGGGACTGACTTTTGCCTATGTCAATCAGTGGTCCAAAGCATCACCAAAGACCCTGTGGATGAAAGCAGTATAACCTGATTTTTTTTTCCTCCACTGCTTGGCTCTTAAAGAGGCTTGATTAAGAAAATATTCTGTAATAATGGTCCTGCACTCAGGAAAGTCTCATTTTCATTCTGACATTATTTTTCATTTCTAACCCAAGAGCCTTACAGTCCCTGTGGAATTAAAGAGGCCAGATAATTTCAGGGTTAAATAAGCTTTAATGACTATCACATGTATGGAACCTTAAACCCAGTATTAAAAAAATTTTTTTTTAAGTGGCATCTCTTCCTTTTTTAATTTAAAATAACCATCCAGGTGGTTTCCTAAGGATTTCTTTGCAAATTGCTTCCAGTGAACCTTTTCAGTTACAGACCACTGCAAACCCATGTGGTGGTATTCAGCATTTAGTTCAACTTGGGTGTCCCATGTTTTTGTAGTGGACAGAGGGACTGTCTGCACAAGTGTCTGCACAGGGAGGCTGTCTGAGCAGGCTAGCTGTCACTAGCAGGGACATAAGGAAGTAAATACCCACAATTTCAGAAAAAACTAAAGGACAGCAGCGTTAAGAGTGGATTCTTCAAGTTACTCATAAGAAAATGGGGCACATGTTCCCAAGTCACTTTGGTGCTTCAGAAAAAGACATTCTTTGTTTAAGAAGACGCAGATCAAAGTGCTCAGCATTGAGCTGTATCAAAGGTTTTCCTATGTACTCTCCAAATTGTAATGGAATAAAATATCTGGAAATATCTTTAGTGAGAACTGCCCCAGATTTCTTGAACATAAGCACTCTAAGACACTGGATTGGATGAAATCTAAATGAAACCTTGAACAAAGATCTCCCACTTTTCTCTCACACACATGCTCCAACGTGCAGCTACACTAGAAACACCTCACTGAAAATATTTAAGGAAGAGGAACTGCCAAAATTTGGGTCCATCTTCTCTGAAGAGAGAAATGTGCAATGGGCATGATGGCCAGTAGACTTCCCCAAAACATTTTGGCAATGAATGTTCAAGAATGATCTCAAGATAAGAAACGCTTTCCCATTAACGGTTCTAAGCACATTAAAGCCACTTGGGATCGTGGGGGTTTTGTGCTGGGAACACTCAAATACTAGGAAATAGAATTGCCGACAAATAGCCATGGGCCAGTGGCAAGTGGCTGACCTGGAAGTGGAGAGCTTTGTATCCAGTTACATATCACTGAGTCATGCAGTGTGAGCAGCCTCCTCTTTATTGGAGCTGTAAACCACAAATACCTAAGACAAATAATGTAGCAATTTATGCCAAATAATTAATAGTGGTTTATATTTCAGTAGAACCTTTTACCCTGAAAGATCCCAAAGCATCTTGCAGGCCAGCCACTGAAAGTCATGTGGTGCAATTACCCCCAACATGGGAGATTGCAGCCGGCCAGCCAATGGCACAGGAGTGCAGGGGGGAGATGTTGACTAAGGACAGAAGCAAACAGCTGCAATCAGGTAAAAACCATCGTGTAATCTTTAATATTCATGCACAGTGAATAGGAGGTTCCCTTCCCCCACTGTGATTCTAATTACTCTAACAGATAATTAATATGTGCTGGTTAAAATGTGGAGCCACTGCTCTTTTTAGAATTGCTTGAAGAAGCTTTGCCATACATGTATACTAAATATTTTGATCCTAGATCTCAAATATCTTAATCTTTAGTCAGAACTCTACAGGCTTTGTCTTGGACACAGCAAAAACTTTATCACATATAGCTGCATCTCAAAGATTGTAACAGGAAAAAGGATCTGGTTTTGAAACTCTTTCCTCATTTTACTTCTAGCAGACAGAAAAGTAAGCTGAAATAACAAAATCTGGATTAAAAGAGCAAACTTATATGCTGTAATTAAAAATATGTGCTCTGAAGGACTGTGTGGTAAGCGCTGAAAAATAAATAGTACAGCTCTAAAACAAATTTTAGCACTGAACCAAATTTTGTTATTCCCCTAAACTGTCATCTCCCTGCATTTTTGTTAGCTCTCATCTTTATTTTTCAGCATGATAGCAATAACCAATATTCTAATGAAACTTTTTTTAAAATAGGCAAGTATCTGCAACTCAGTTCCAACTGGAAGAGGAGAGTGCTCGGACTCAGATCAACCTCATTACAGCAGGAGAAATTCATAGTGCTATCTGATAAAAACATACACAAGATAACTTCTTTTTAAAGATACGCCCTCTTTTGTTAGTAATCCAGCTGATAGTACAATATTTCCTCCTTGAAAATGAACAGCTATAACCGTCCACTAGGAAATCTTTTCTGGACTCTTGCTGAACAAACTGACTTAAGCTTTGGAGTTCCATGAATTACAAGTAGCCAAGTAATTCTGTTGATCCTGGCTCATCCTCACACACAGGCTTTGCAGCATTCAATCACTATCAGGATGATGAAAATTCATGATCCAGGAGGTACCATTTTTAACTTGGTTTTATCCAAGAATCTGAATTTAATTTACATCCAGAATCTCGACACCTAAATGCCAGCCTCTTTTTGTGCGATTTAGAATTTTTTAATGTTTCTTGAAAACCACAGAGGTCTGCAGCACAGAAACTGAGATGCAGCCACAACCAAGGGCCAGCCTGCAATTCCCTATATGCAGTGACTCTTGTTGAAACATAATGTGATGTAAAGTTTCCAGTGTCACAAGTCAGCCATAAGAATTAAAACTCTGTAGTTGCTAACATAAAGCTATTACATGACTAGATCTTTTTAAAGGGAATAATTAATGTATTTTCCTATTTTTTTTAATAGGAGTTAACCAGGAAATCCCATTTCAGATTCCTTCATAGGAACTTCTCCAGCCACAGATTCGTTATCTGATAGATCCTTTCTGAAATCAAGTGAGGTCCATCTGTACCCACTTAAGGTTTTAGGATTTCCATAGTTGTTTAGTCTTCCAGTGCTTTTCTTCTGGAAAAGAATGGCTATCTATTAACTTCAAACATATTAAAACCAAACAGATCTATTTCAGACACTCAAATACATCCTTTCATGACTGACTGGAAAGCATCTGCATTTTACTGACATCAGAGTCAGAGTTACACCACCAGTTTTACTGTGATGATAAATGAAAGAGAAATAATTTCTTAACTTTACTTTTACATTCTGTGGTGCAGGATGCTGCTTTGGTTTCAACATCAGTTTCTATGAATCAAAACAAATAGTTTTTCCATTCTTGCACAAAAAACCCCAAACAAACTCTGGAATAAAAAAGTATCTGTACAAAACATGCATGTACTCTGAAGTACACAGTGAGTACGTACACATTCCACACAAACTGTTTCTACTAGATTTACACAGTCTTCTGCTTGGATACCCTCTAACACTAGCTTGTTCCTGCTGCTGTACAAACCCAAATGGTCATGCTTGTCCTTAGTGCTGCAGCCCATGCCAATAAGGCACTTCCATAAATTCTGTATTGGAAGAAGTGGGCCATGTTGAAAAATAATCCACAACTCAATTTATAGAAAAACAAACAACAAACAAACTAGACTTTAAAGTTGTTTAAAGGGAAAAAACATATTTATTATGGAAACAGGATAAACAGATTAAAACAATGATGACTAACTCATCTGAGAACCTGCAGAGTTCACTCACAGCCCAAGAGAGAATGTAAGTGAACATTTCTGTGATTATAACTGAACAGTTTTGATGCAAGAGAAGCAGCCCTTCAGTCAGTTTCTCCTCTTAGCTGAGATCTGTCCCTTCAGTTTTTAACCTTCCAAACCCTTAGCCTTTACTCTTTCTCTCTTGTCTGCCCAAAACTTTCCCTTTCTTTCCTCCTTCTGAGTAGCATGAATTTAATTTCCTAGGATTTAGAATTTTTCTACTATCTTCGTTCTTTATGTCCAAGCTTTTGTGTGTTAATTATTCTGCATGGAATGCCAACCTGAATTTAGCTTGAAAACACTTCAGGGCTTATATATTCTTGTAATTGCTTCATAACCGGAACATATGTCTCACCACCCTGCACGTCAATAGTTGCAACATCATTTTCTCTGGCTTTTACCAGTGTAATTGTGCCTCTTTCATATCTGCCCAGACTTCTGCTGCAAGGACCTTTTTCCCAGCCCTTTCTGCTGAACATGCCAAGCCTCTCTGTGTAGCTTTTAATCAGCTAAGTTTTCCTCCTGCAACTTTCCCCCACCTTCCCTCGGATGTTTTCATCAGTATTGAAAGTTAGCTCTAGATGAATCCACCATGCCAGTCTAATACCTCCCATCCCCTCTGGAAAGCCATGTTCCTGATGCAGTGTTATTTACAAGTACTAGTTCCTAGGAAATGAGCAGATCATCACAGAAGCTTGCTGCCACTCCATGATCACTTGCCACGATCCATGAGCCCTCCTCCTACACAGACATTTCCAGATGATGATCTCCCAGCTTCTTCTTCTGCTTCTAGAAATTTTTATTAGTCCCCACAGGCACAGCCTTGCATTTTTTAATACTGAATTTCATTCCATTGCCATTACTTCAGTACTCAAAGCTCACCCGTGTTTTTTGGGTTGGTTTTTCTTCTTTTTCCTTTTGTATGATATCCAGGTCCGTCTCGGTATTGCCAATGTCTCCAAACCCAGCGTCACCAGCACTATTCGTTATACTTTCACTACCATCATTAATGATAACACTAAACCAAATCAGGACTATTCTGGACACTGTGTAGCCCCACAAGCAGACTCCCCCCACCTGGCACTTTCCCTTTCAACACCACCCCGTCCTCTCCCCTCCAGCAAACCTCATTTTTAAGCACAAGTGAAACCTACCTGTCCTATTTCCTAGGACAGACTCCTCCACATTAGCTGTAGTTGTCGAGCAGTCTGCAGCTGTCAGCAGCTTTTACTGAGTGGGAATTCGTCAGAGTGAATAAGAGTGCAGGACAAAGTTTACCCTTATTTACAGGTTCACTCTCAGCCCTGCCTGAAATTTCTCTTGGCTGACAGAGTGCGATAAGCAACTTTTTGTAAAGGGGAAAAATGTTTAAATTACAATGGAGATAAGTAGTTGCATTAATAGTACTAGAATATTTAAGCAGTATTTCAGATGTCTGCTGGCACTCAGCACGTTTTAGAGAGGAATTTTACATCTGTGCTCCACAGTCCTGAGAAGCTGCCTGCACTGCGTACCATTTTGCTCCAGTTATGCTTGTTATTAGGCAGTATCATTATGTACAATTTTCAGTGTTCCTAAAAGGGATTTCAGTAATGTCACAGGAAAAAATGGATGGTTTGTTTACTTGATTAATGTCGCGATCTGTGATTACAAATCTGTCTACTGTTGCTTTCACAGGAAATTATTTCAAGAACTTCACTTCTGGGTGTTGCTTAACATCCAGCACTGACTCCACTATAAACTCATACACATGATTTATCTGGTGGCCAGCATGTGTGGGAGGAAAGATCTAGGAGTCTGACAAAACTCTTCACTCCCTCTAACTTTCAGGCCATCAGATGTAGAAATCTAGGTTATTACACTCCTAAGCCTGTTTGTAAATCCTCAGCCAACGCAAACAATTAATATTGAGCTAAGTGGGTGCAAAACGAAAGTGATTAGGCACATCTTATTTTTAAAAAAATTATATGCACATATTTTACTAGCTTTAAATGTTAAACCAGCTGATTACATCATACCAACACAGTAAAAAATTACTCCAAGGTAACCTAGGAAACTGTTTTTAGTAAGTAACAACTGAGTCCCTTCATTTAATCTAAATTCACACAGAACACAAGTTTAGCCCAGTGTCCCTTCCCAGCGATCTCATGCCGTTTGCTCAGACCGGCTGGGATGCTCTTGCTGTCGGTTCATAGGGCAAAGCTCTCTGGAGACTGCAGCAAGGCTCTCTCAGATGAGGGGCCCTTGTCTGTTGGATGTGCTATTCTTGGTGGCTTGCCAGCAGTCCCAAATTTGGCAAGGTTCAGAGCACAAGCTACAGTCTGGTTGCTTGCTTATCATGAATGTTATTATTTTTATTGGTCAGTTAATATGTCTTCACTTTCTCGTGTTTTTATTTTGCTTTGATTATCCATGTTGGCTATTCTGTGTTTCCAGCCTAAAGAGACATAAAGATGGGCAGCCCTCACTGTTATCACCTAACTTTTACCCAGGACAGTTTATAAGATTCTTGGTCCTCTATATTTTGGAGTCAAGTCAGAAAATCTCTATTCAGTTGCATCTCATTCCTTAGCTGGTCAGCATTTCCATAGAGCTCAAACAAAAACATATTAAATACTTGCAAGTACTTTAAAAGAAATGCAAGCTGCAGCTACCAAAAAGCAGCTCCAAGGATTTAGTCAGTCGAGAGCCAATCAGGTAATTAATCAATCAGGATTAATTCTACGTTATGACTGCTTTGATTTCACCTGCCTCACTTCTGTTCTCATAATACCCATATGTAGGGGCATATCTCTCACAAACACACACCTAGATAACATATATTATCATACAGAAAGCATTACACATATATAATAAAGGTGATCATATAAAAAGATAAGTCTGACTTTTTTAAAAGATGCAGGATGAATGACATGAAAACTTATGTTGACAGTTGTATCTTCATTTTCATTCTATCTCCCTTTTTTAGTTACTTTTAAAAACTTCCAAAACTTTCCCTTTTTAGGCTGAAATACTGCAGGCCTGGTCTTTGCCAGATAATGAATATTTTTAAAAATATTTCCTTAAACCATTTTGTCTGTCTTTTATAAGGATAGCCAAACGTGTAGAAAGTTGTACAGTCAGAAATCCTGGAAACAAAGTTGAACTTTGCCATGAAAGCAGTCCACTAAAAAAATGTTTAAAAGGGCATTGATAAAAATTAGATTTTATTTGGTGAAGCCCTTCGCAGTTTTGTTTTGTTCAGGCCAATTATATTTTCCCCAAGTTTTCTCACTAACCTTGAAATCATGCACCTAAAAAAAACAACTCCATTTTTCATTTCAGCTAACCTGGCTTCTATAAAAAATTTATAGAAAGAGAAAGGTCTGTAAAGTGCAGAGTGCTTGTGAATTTAAAAACAAGCACGGATGAGAGACGGGCTGATACACTGTCTGACACACAGCTCAGCTCCTTCCCAAGAAATGTTTTCATATAAGAGCTTTCTGTTTTGTCTTCTTCACACGTATATTTGATCTAATCTGTTGGCTCTCCTGGTCTAGGATACCAATTTTATTCTTCCTGTTCTCACTCGGCCTACTCTAGGCTAGATTTGTGACCTTTGTAGTCCTTCTGCTCCCTTCCACCCCATCTCTTCCCTTGAAATAAGGCCCCTTGAAGTCTCATTGTTCTTTTTCCTGAGCAAAACCTCCCAACTTAGTTCACCAAACCACTGCTTTGCTTTTCACAAATCCCACCCAAGTCACGTCTTTCATATTGCCTCTCCACATTGAGTTAATAAGAAGCAAAGCCAGCACAAGGAAACATCTGAGTTATCTTCTCTGCTTAAACATATTTCCATTCAGCTAAGGTTTCTTTCTTGCATACAAGTCTGCTCTGGCTTAGTAGTCTTGCCTCTCTCTTAGTAGCCTTGCAACAAAATTATAATATTTGGAAGCAGCCAGGCCCACTATAACTTCACAAACTGCTTCTAAAAAGTTAATTTTTTAGCATGTGCCAGGTAGCATTGTAGGCAGCAGGCAGAAAATAGACTGAAGGGTCGTAGAAGGGCGGTAAATAGAAAAAATAACATGGATCCTTTTTTCATCAGAATAGTTTTAATGACTGATAAAATTCATATGTTTTACAGTCTAAACTGTTGGTAAAATGTTTTTTCAAACATTTACCACAAGGTGCCAGCAGTTGTTTAATGCTTTTTTATTTTCAATTCCTGCTGTATACACTCAGAGCAGGAGTACAATGAAGCAAAGACTGCAGACAGGGAAGCCATAAGGGGCATTAATGCCAGGATCAGAGATTGTTCATAGAAAACAAGACATGTATTAGGGCTAGTACCTATATTAGTACCTCTAAAAGAAGATCAAGAAAAAGATTATAGTCAAGTTTAGTAATTTGGACAGAGGTATAAAGCATGCTAGTTTGTAGTTACTTGGGGTTTATCTGTACTTCTGAAATCAGACCAACTGCAATAGTTCACCCTATAGTGAGGATACGCAGCTACCAGTGTCTGTTTTGCCTCTTATCCCCTGCAAAAGTTAGAGAGAGAGAGCAAATACCTCATATAATATAGCAACATCCATTCTCTTAAGATTATAACTCTTCCTAGTATTGGGAGACTTGTACAGTACTGCTGTAAGCTACCTACCGGAGGGGGGGGCATGTTGCCTAGAAGGAGAGAATGAGGTGTGTTAATGCAAAGACATCTACCATTTGTGAATTTATGAATAATAAAATATCACTAAGGACTTACTGCACTCAAGTGGAATTGCATTCCAATTAATGTTAGCTGTGCAGTGTTTATCCTAGTACTCACTTCTATTGGATTTAAATAACCGTGTTGCTGAAATTTAGCAACATTTAAGTATCAAAGCCAGACTTTCAACAGTTAAATCAAAATAATTCAGAACTGAAACAGCAGAATTTAAGAGAGGCTGCCTTCCTGCTCTGTTTTATTACATTTTCAATGACGCAGCTATACGTGAATGGTTATTATAAAAATTACCCCAAAGTATACATACATGTTATATACACTCCATTAAGTCTTAATATATTACACATATGCAGCTCTTTCCACTCAGAAAGCCTCACAAAGCAGTTTACAAACAATACATGCAGAACTAACTTGAGACATTTAATGCAATATGGTCTCCCTTCATAGAGATACATGACTAAACATCCCCAATGAGTAATATGGCCAGCAGCCACAACAGCCTCAGGCTGTGATCTGGTCTGCTCTCATAAGCTAAACAGGGTTGGTCTTGGCCAAATGCATTTGGGAGCCCTCCAAGGAAATCCCAGGGTGCTTCAGGAAGCAGAGCTGGTGATTCAGTAGGTGGCACACTTCCCCTGGAGTCAGCTCTGAACCAACCACTCCAGCGGAAACCTTGGTAGGTGCAACACCATTAACCAAATGGGATTTCAGGCAGGATCCTCAGCTGAGATGGGTCATTTGTCACACTGTCATGATTTATTAGTGATGCTATGGATTCTGCAATTAAAAACAAAGAAGTCGTTGCTGCTGAGCAATCCTCTCTGCAGAGTTCCCTTGGTCTGGATAAGCGGAAAGAATTTATTTCTAGCTTTTTCAGTGGCAAACATTGCGTTTCAAATGGGAACCATCTGTAAATGTTGCTGGACTTCTTGGTCTTCACCAATAGCAAATGAATTTTTTATTTCCTACCCAAATTTTTGAACATAGGTGTATGAATCCTTTCCTTTGCTTCAGTATGTCCAATTGGAAGCACTACATCCACTTTCAGGTACTGTTTCTAGCTGAAGGGGGATCAGACAGATGAAAAGCCTTTGGACAGCTGGAGAAATACTTTGAAGTCTAGAAGATGACTAAGGATGGACTGAGCAACCTGGTTGTTCTATTGAAGACAAGGCAGAGGGTGGACATAATGTGTTTTTAAATACACAACAGGCTGCTGAAGACAGAAAGAAGAAATAATATCTCTCTCCATTTCTATATTAAGTAGAATCAAAAATAAAAGCAACTTCTGCTTTTGCATCAGGGAGGGTTTGGGTTAGCCTGAAAGAAAAACTTGTCTCAAAGTGAATAGAGTTAAGCACAGCAATAGGATGTGTGCTCTGCATTTCTGGAGGTTGTCAAAAACACATTAAAGATATTTCTGTCAGAAATGATGTAGATGTTACTTAATCCTACTTTGGGCAGAGCACTGGATGAACACTTGAAGTCCCCTCCAGCCATATAGCTCAATGATTCCATAATTTTTATGAAAGTAAAAATTTATAGCTTTGGGATTACAGATTTCTTCCTATTTATATTAACTTTAAAACAATAATTCCACCCCACCAAAAAAAAGCCTAAAACACGTGACATTAAATAGGCTTTAAAAACTGTGCCATGGTTTTAGGGGGATGACTGCAAAAATTACCCATTCTTAAGATTTCGTAGAAAAATTAATTTTGTGATCTTGCTCACTTGGCTTTTTTTTTACATAGATGTAACCAGAGTTTTCCACCATTCTTTCCTCAAAAAGCCACAGAGAAGATCTGAGTTTCACATCTACATCAATAAACAATGCCGCAAATGATGAAAAATTTATTAATGCTTGTGGAAGTGTCAAATCCTTTTTTATTTAAAGAAGAAAAAGGGGAAAGTAAGGGGAAAGGGGAAAAGGAAGATATTCCCCAATGTTTATGTATGACCTCAAGAAACAAACCAACTTTTCATGGAGGTTTTCTCATCAGTTGGTACCTGTTTAGCTGCTGTGTTCAGGGCAGTTTGGATCTCCCCCGTGGAGCATAAATTATGGTGCTGGTGTTAGCTGATAACCCTTTCAGCTGATGGGGCCTCTTGCACCCTGCATTAAGAAAGCCAAGGATGAACATAGTCCCGGAGAATATGTTGCTGAAGTCCAGGTTAAGCTACCTTGAAACTGTCCTTCCTTTCTCTTTTGAACAAAGACAAAAAAAGTAAAAAAGCTACTCAGTAATAAGGATGATCTGGGGAAAAAGTTTTTGCCAAGTTATTTTGTAGGGAAAGCCGTGTGGGTTGATTGCTGTCACATTGGAGGGAGATGAAGAGGCAGCATGTAAATGTAATGAGAAGAAAGGTTTAACACAGCCTAAGCAGTACTGGCAAGTGGCCCTGAGAAAAAACATGCTCTTGGGTTGGGATGCTGAGTACAGGGGTCTGGGGCTGCAGAAGGGAAGACATCCTTGGTCCTTTGATTGCTCCCCATGCTCATGCAAAAAGGACCTAATTTCCTGCAATAAATACATACACTTCAAAATATTCCTGATCCCTTCAACAAGTCCTTTTCTAATTCCCAACTACAACACAGCCTCCTTGGTTTTGCTTGGCAACGCATGGCAAAGCAGAAGTAAATCCTGAATGTCAGTATTTTTTTTTTTTAATAAACATAATCTTAAAATGATTTTTTTCTATGATTTAGGAGAACAGTTTCAAAATGCATATAGGACAACATGTATCTGCTAATCTCCTTTGTTAGTTTTTAGGCATGTAATCTTATTTGTCAGAGAAATAGCCTCACAGGAGAAAGCATAGTTTATTCTTCAATGAATGGCTCTTAACTAAGATTTACGGTACAGACAGATTACAAGTTTAGTTTCTCCACAAAATGAAACAAAGAATGGAGCTCTCCTAAACAAAATATTCAAACAATTCAAGAGTGTAAAGAAAGAAAAGTCTCTCTTCTTGGCTAGACAGTTTTGATACCTTAATGATTGTAACATTTTAACAGCTGTGGGAAAACTGACATTAAAAAAAATACTCAGCCCAGAAACATGGTCTGTGTACAACATCTTTGAGCTCTTAAATTTTATTAGCAATTTGGATTCATTACTGTTTTAAGGAGGGAGGAAGGGAGGTAGATGTTCCTGAGAGCTGTTTCTCTAAATGTATTAACCAGAGATTTCCAAGCACGATTTAATATAACACAGCTCAATCCTCAAAAACTGGCAAAGGGGTGAGATGTCACCATTTATCCCTTCATTGAAATTCATGCTCTAACACAAGAGGTCAAAGCAGGTATTCGAGCAATCTTCCTTATGAAAATGAGATAACCTCCTTTCATCCCAAAGCCTGCTCTGATCTTGCTCCCCCCCTCCCTTCCAGCCCAATGCCAGGCAGCAGCTCATGGGTACCACACTATCACCTTCTTTTTGAATTATGATGCTCTGAAGGAGCACTGTAGTATTTAATAGCCTGAGATCACAGGCTCTCCTGACACAGTACTTAACCAGGTTCTGCCTTCCTTTCGGTGTGCTCATTATTTGCACATGGTCTGTGACATCCAGGAAGAATATGTTATCACACAAGTCCTCTCTTTTCCCACTGTTTGCTCTTCCATGATATTTATCTCCTTTACCTAAAAGGTTCTTGACTATGCTGTCAATTTTGTTAAAAAAACAAACAAACAAACAAACAAAAAAAAAACCACAAAAACAACAACAACAACAACAAAAAACAACAAACAAACAACAACAAAAAAAACCTAAAACAACCGAGAAGAGCATTAGCACAGATTTGGGAGGCCATGTTCACTAATCTTTTAGGAATCCTAAGGTGCCCTTTAGGATTTAAAACGAACACTGAAGCCTGAAAATGACATGTTCTGAAGCTCAACAGCCACCTCCTGATTATACCATTAGAAATCCCTCAGAGTCTGTGTTCAGGCTTCATCAGTCCCAACTAGTCAGACCTCAGGGTGGAGAAATGGACATGATGAGTGTTCAGAAGTATTGCACAGGGAGACGCTGAGGGAATGTCTTGTGGTAAGAGAGTTTTAGAGGAGTAATTCTGCTTAACTACAGACATATTGAAGCTGTGCTTTTGGGAGTGATATAAATAAGGTAGTTAATAAGCTGAGACACAAAATGTACTTCTTTTGCCCTTGTAGACTCTGAGATCCCGATTTTGTTGCACTTAAAAGGGCTTGTTTTATTTTTAACACCTTCTTTCTCCTCATTAAAATAGGACTAAATAGCAAAATGTTATTTTATTATTTGAAAAATTATAAATTCATTTTTACCCTAGAAAGAAGGCCAGCAATTATTCTTCTAAGTAAGCCAGACAGCTGACACAGAAAAATACTCTCCTTTTAATAACAGTTTATATTCAAGCCACGGGTATCATATCCTCTTGTGCTGATCAGAGAGCCCTTCAGGGAAGACCACAGCTCTGGATAAAGCAGCATTGGTGAAGCTCTGAGTGGGACAGTCCTTAAAACACCAAACAGCCTTAGGACATAGTCCACATCCAGAGGAACATTGTCTCAGGTTGGCAACCCATGTATGAGTTAACAAACTCACTTATTTTTCAGAATATAAATGTCAGCTCCTGTGTCAATGATAGTTTAGGTTGTTACATTCAGCTTCTTTCAGAATTATTTTCAGTGAGACAGTGTTAAACTTCTAATGGATGCTAGATGCTTAAATACCTGAAACGGTGAGCTCTTTATACCAGGGGGAAGTTCTGCAACTAAAGCAGTCAATAAAACAGGTATTCCTACATTTATCCACATTATCTTCTTTTTGTGTGCATCCCCACTCTCCCTCAAACGAACACATTTTTGTAAATGAGTAATGTTTACTCCTTTGACTTCAACATCTATCCCCAAATTAGGCAGAGGATGTAAGATCAGACATATGGACAGTTATTTTAAATCTTCTATTTCAGCTTCAAATCATCAGGAAAGAGTGCTTCACAGCAGCCTTCCCCATGAACCTCCATCACACACCTGACTAGCATCTGCTTCAGGACCCTACAGAGCAAAGAAACAGATGACTTTGATAGGGCATCAGACTTGCAGCCCCTCACAGAAGCCTCTCACACCGCTCTCAGCCCAGCCAAGTGGCATTACAAAGTCCACTTCCCCGCCTTCAATGCTAAAACATTTTCTCCTTCACTAATAGCCAGAGAGACCTTAAGTATCATGCTCAAATTGCCCTAATCTCCTCTTCTCTCACTCTTTAAAATTACTGCTAGTGGTTGGCCCCTGGCAACACAACAGCATTTTAACTCAAACTTCCATGCAATAAATATCTCAGATTTCCTTTAAAAGAAACACATACACACAACAGACAAGGGGTGCACAGAAGTTTTATGCATCTAGCAGTTTTTACATATTCCACTGTTATTCATTTAAGGCTGACCAAGTGGTCCTCAGGGGATGGCATGCACAAGCATAACATTATAAGTGTTAATAGGAAACGGATCTGAACAAAGAACCGCATTTCCCCGTTATATTGTGTTTCTGCTTTAGTACATCATGTTAGTTTCCTTCACAGCTGGCTGGTTTGCCTGTTGTTTCAGGGGCAACTATCATTTGCTCATAACTTTCTTTTTTTTTGCTGTATTTTATATGCATGTAGAGGCATGTGGGATTCTTGCTGTGGTTTTAATATAAATGGCTTATCTCATAACACGTTTTTGAAAGCTCATAACAAAAAATGGGTAGCAATTCAAAAATAACAACAGAAATATATGACCTGTGCTGCCATGTCAGAGAAAAGAATAAAGTCCAGGCAGTTTTCTGTGACCAGAAAAATAAATCAATTAGTTGGTTTTTAATATAACAAAATAATCAGAAGGGCGCAAGGCAAATTCTTGCTATTTTTGTAAACCCAAACTCACTGCAGTAATATTCTGTTGTTTATGTGCCCTTGAACTAATTTCTTCCCTCTCAAAATGTATGCAATTTGTCCTGCAGAATATCTTTACCCTTCCAGTGACAGGGGAAAAAAATGCTCAAAATAAGCTGAAAAAAACACCAGCACACGCACTTTGAGAAATGCCTTGTAGAAAGTCATACTAAATCTGTGGAAATAGCTTTAGAGACACCAAAGCAGCCAGGCAGGCATGCAAACCCCTGGTGATCCTGTGGTTGTGTGGACAGTCACTTGTGCAAGCACTGATGGAGTCCACGCACAGGAACAACTGCCTGCTCCTTCTCCAAATGCGAATGGGGCACATGCCTAAATTGCCTGCACATGGATGAAATGTCTAAGACAGATGTACAAGACCAACTGTATACTGACCAATCAGTGATTGTGTTTCCATACTTCAATATATGATGTCTCTGTCAAAAAAAGAAAAAAACCCACACTTTTTTTTCAACTCCAGTGTTCTTGTACTTGCTGGTTTTTCAAGAAATAGGTACCACCCTTTCCCACTGCACTCTGCAGTGAAGTTACACCCAGAGCATGACGTGACTGCAATTACTTACTCCCAAACATATGCCATGCCAATGTGCAACTTGGAAAAGAGAAAGGTCTTCCTTATACTCAGAGTCTGGCTAACTAAATAACTAACATTTGTAACACCACATTTGTAGTAACACATTTGTAGCAGCACATTCTCACAGAGGAAAGATTTATTTCAGCCTCTACAAAAGCTCCACCAGCGACAACAACTCCCAGGCTCTTCAAAGCAACATTCAATCTCTCAGCTCTGTTTCAGCTTTTTTAATACTCTGTAAAGTCCAAGGTGTATACTTTACATGTTCCTTGCTCCTAAAATTCTATTTCCTAAATAAGGCATGACTCCTTTCAGGATGACAGCTTGTAAAAATCACTTTAGGTTAAATTTCCCTTTTAAGGAAGCAGCTTAGCCACTCCTTTGTCCTCATAATATGTACATCCCATCCCTTCAGGCAACATTTCTCATCAGCAGTGTTTCCCATTCCTCACATCTGCTTCTGAAAGAAATCCCAGCCATATCAAGCAGCCTCATACATGCATAGACTAGGCAAAAACATTTGTTGTGCTTACTGAGCATTTTATCAGGAAAGATACTAAGTTATCAGGAAAAGATACTAGGCTAGAAAAAAAGCATTTCATCCTCACTGTCCACTAGACACCATGGAGTCTGTCTCTGATCTCAAACGAACCCATGCCAATATTTATAACAGTGTGGGTAAGGGATGGTTAAAAACATTTTACTAAATTTGGGGAGAGGAAAGAACCTTTGAAAAACTAGAACTTTTGTACTCTGCCATTTTCAAATAAAAAGTTTGCTTTCCACAAGAACATCCTGCTTTATTTCCGCAGCCCAACAGGAAATTGACACTGCAAAACTGTTGGGTGTTGAATGAGAAGTCAGATATTCCCCACTGAAATTTTTGGCTTGATTTTATTCCTGAGCAAAATACATTTTTTAATTAGAAATAAACTCTGTGGTTACACCACCCTCCTGACACAGCCTGGCTGATACCACAGCTCAAACCCAGTTCAAGAAACTATGCTCTCTAGAATAATTTCTCCTAAAATTTCCATTAGCTATTACTTGAGTACACTATTACCTGTCATGTATGCTGCTTTGGAGCATTTGTGATGCTAATAGAGATACTATTGCAGGGCTTGCAGCAAAAAATTGCTCATATTTCAATGTCAAAGAGATCTTATATTAACCATGCTTCATTTTGAAAAGTATTTAGACACCCAAAGTATATAATACAAGTACATGAAAAGTAGAGTAGAAATTTGCACTCAAATCAGCCAAAATAATTTTTTTGTTCTTTTAATATCTGCAATCGATTACACTAGCAAGTAATCTTTACATCTGATGGTTTGATTATGGTGGGGTTTTTTTAAAATGCATTTATTTTTAAAAGGGCTGACATAAAGCTTGCTTAATTACTGGTGGAATGATTCTAGAGTTCACTATGATTTTAGTGAACTACAGAATGGAGAAAGAAGTGTTTTATAGACTTTTCTGAGTCCCTGCAACCTGACAGAGCAGCTACTTATCTGCCTGCTACAAAAGACATTCAAGCTGTGGTGGTCATTTTCAGCAGCTTGAGACACTTCATATTATAAAGAATAAGTAGCCAAGGAGCAAGAGGTTAGTGGAAAGAGTATATTCTTCCTCTTTTTCATTATTTAGTCAGCTAAAGGACCAGGTAAAATAATTAAGGAGACGACATGGTATGGAGTGCATCCCTCAATATTCTGGCAGTTAAGCCTGGACTATGTGGGTGATGAGTTAAACCCAGGACTACAGCAGAAGTGACTTCAGCCCATCCTTAACTGCAAACTGTACAGTAATCTCACTGAAGCCACACGATCTTGAATTTACCTATAAAAACAATCTTCACAGCAGAAAATTTAAAGGGCAGCGGCAAGTCAGTTAGGAAAGAATGCTTTGAGAAAATGGGTAAATCTTTGGCTATTTATCACTACACTTCATTAATTGTACTTTTTGGAGGAGTCATAAGAACATAAGTTAGGCACCAGATTTTACAGGAACAAAAAAATCTAAGACATCAAATTCAGAGATGCCTAACTTTCTGTGTAAGTGCTATTGACTGAAGTCACTGATGAGACATCTAGACAGAATCACAAGTTTGACAATAAGGTTTGATAGCCTCACACTCCACGCATTATAGAATCAAAATCCTTTCTGCAAGTCCTCTTAACTTCATACATTTCTCAGATTCAGCATTACAAATTCTCAAAAAGTTTCTCACCTTACAGGACGTAACATGAGCTAAACTGAGCATAAAATCTCATTCATACATTTTCAATGGGCCTTGGTACCTGCTTTAAAAATCTGACCCGAGCTTTGGTAAATGTTCTCAGACATTTTGCGATGCAGCAATGATATTTTAGGAGAAAAGCTGTAGGGAAGAAATGCAACTACAAACCCTACATGCCATACTCAGTAAATTTTCAGATTTGAGTTTCCTACAACTTGTATGTTTATAAGGCAAAAGGACTTAAACATATTTATTTTAACAATATGTCTCTGTTTCTACAGTGATAATTATCTGTAGTTTCATGATACACCAACAGCACCAATATCCTGCTTTCCCTACAAGCATCTCTGTAGCTCCCCAAACCAGCACCTTCTTTTGCTTTCCTAACACACTGCCTCTTTTTACCTCTGTGACTCAGAAAGAAGTGACACTTTCACAGGATGCCCAAGGACAAACCATGCAGATTACTTTTTTCAAAAGCATCTCCTGTGACAATGCTCATCACAACTGTGAGATACATAAACACCACCACGTGCTAAGAATGTATGCTAAGTATTTCCAGTGAGTTTTGCTGGTTTTGTGTCAGACATGGCATATGTTACAGGCTCTTTAGGATAGGGGCTGTCTACATCATGTGTTTTCTTCAACACTACACACTCATGGTGTTTAGTAAATTAGCAATATTTACACTTAAAATTTGTTAACCAGAACTGCTCTGCTTTAAGAGACAGTAAGCACAGAGCTTGGTGCGTAATTTTGACCCTCAAAATCTACACAGAAAAGTAATGACTCTTTCGTGAATATATGCATACCCTGAAGAAAAACACATGCATACCAGAATTTAATTTGCTTTTGACTATCAGTCCCTACAGTTGATTTTCCCATACTTGTGGCTGCTATCTGTGCCCCTTTTACCTCCAGTTGCAAGACAGCTGTCAGCTTCTTCCCCAGCCCCAGAATCGAGACTCGATATGGCCTTTACATTACCTCTTGTTTTAATCAGCTTGGAGCCTGAGAAACCCAGCCTAAGTCCTCCTGGGAGCACTATGAGCTGCCTGTGGGCCACTGGGCTAGACCTCATCTAGCTGTCTATCTGATACTGTCTTCTCCATTTCTGTGTGAATCAGTGCAGACGTGCTCTTTTTGGTGCATGCCAGAGCCCCCCAGCACAGCTGTGAGATCTGAGAGATCTTTCAGAAAGAAGATACAGAAGAGTGAAAACTAAAAGCTACATTAAACACACACAAGGGCTAGGTACAGAGCAAAAAGTGATCAGGGCCAGGCATTTCAAGGGGGCACATTCAAAAATGTTTCCAACAGTATAGAAATTAGTGGCCACTGTTATCAATGGCTGTAAAATGCTCTGGTGAAGACTGAAATGGGGCTTACTTTTGGACTCCTAGAACATGAGACAATCAATATAGCTCAGTAAAGGGAAGCATGCAGTTGGACAACTACTCAGATGGATGGATGGATGGATAGATGGATGGATAGATGGATGCATGGATGCATGGATGCATGGAGGCAAGACAGAAGATTGACATCACGCTCTATTATTTCACTAGCAGTAACTACCAGCAGTGCTCAAGTGGCATAAGACATGGTCTTGTCCACATATGTTATTTTGTGCCTATTCCTTAAAGAGGTGATAGGTGCAGAATGAACAATGTTAGCAGCAGCTGATTGAAAAGCATGAGAGAGTCATAAGCTGGGCTATTATACCTGCTCAGTAAACAGCCTGGAAATTATAACTAGGAGTTGATGATTCTGCTCAATCAGGGTTCAGTGCACATAAAGAGATTTACAAACATCATAAAGCACTGAAAACATCTATCAGAATTTTTCAGTGAATGAGGATGTGACTGCACTAACAGCTACACCGTATATCTAACCAGCCAGTTTAAGATGGCTGATAGGTCTATTACACTATATTACACAAGAGACTGATCAGATAGAATTTTGCAAAATGAATTATTCAAGAAAAAACTCAGAGCCTCAAATAACAACAAACTATCCCACCATCAGCGTAACTTGAGACAGACCCACAGTCCGAACCACACTTCCAGATGCAGAGGGTCAAATAGTAGGAAGTATGAACTGAGGTTCTATTTGAGATCATTTACATATTAATCTGGTGAACTGTATTTAAAGATTAGTGTTCCACTGATCATACTAGTCATTTATTCTGCATGGTATGGAAAAAAACCTGGGCTGCCAAACAGGTTTCATGGCAATGACAGGGAATCATTATAAAGAAAGACATATTGAATATGTGTCAGTACAGAAAACACAAACACGAACTTCACGTGCACTGCTGGCTGAAAAGCCATGCCATAAAATGACAGTAAGGGAATACCTTAGATGTGACAAAGAACTTGGGTTTAAAACTAAATATTTCAAGGTAAAAAGCTACACTGATGCCAAACTTGTATTCCTTTGGCTTTGGGATTGATCCAAGTAGTTCTCACCACAGTCTTGGATTAAGTCTCTGGTATGCTGACTGTAACTCACAGAGTATGTGGAGTCAGTTTGATGCTGTGTAGGTCAGGCTCTGCAAGCAGCACAGGCCTGAGGTCCACAGTAAAGAGGTCAGTACGGACAACTCCCTCATCCTCCGCGTGGCACAGCCTGCAGGCATGACAGGAGCTCAGCCAGCCTGTGTAAAGTTACACGAACCATGGAATGGGTGTTCCCAGCTCACAGGTAACAGTCATAGCTGGACAACAGCTGCAGTCATCTCAGTTCATATCCTAGAAAGTCTAGTTCATTAGCCCAGATCTGATGGCCACCTAAGTCTTAACAATTATCTGCCTCAAGGAGATCACAGCATATGAAATTATGATTTCATCATGTTTCATTACGTACTGCATTGCTGTGCAAGATTACATTTTTGGCTTAGTAGCCTCCTAGGAACTGCTCAGTGTTAACAATTCAGTCAGTAGCACTCTACCCTCTGAGTCAAAACTGGCTGAATGTCAATTGACTACAAGTCAAATCCTTGTATTGGCATTAGAAGCTTTTTGGCAGGGCTATGCACAATTACATTTGAAGTCCACACCACTTAGAGAAGCAATTATGCTCATCCCCCATCATTTTTCATAAGACTTATGCTTAGCATTTTATTCTCAATCTTAAGTACCAATTCAAATAATTTTTTTCTCTTCACAGAGCCTCTGTGTAGATAAGTTAGGTATAGTACTCCCCTTAATCACAGATTTTGAACTGTTAATGCTGGCTGGCCTACCATCTGCTGCACCATGGAGTAGTCACAAAAAGCTTGCTTGATAAAATACTCAAGAATTGAAAGGACTGAAAAAGAAGTGTGTGGAAAAAGAGAAGTTCTGCACATCAGATGGAGCGGACAGCAAATATTTACACATGAAACCATCCACTGCTCTATGGTGTTTGAACAGCAGAGTGCCTTTCTTTGCTTTCCGCAGCAGCCTTCAAACTGCTTTCCTGCAAGGCTCCTTTGCTATTAAGCTAAGCTTACCTTGACCCAAATCGAGGGCAGAGAGCTGGGAAAAATGAGATAATACCATTCTTTTCAGCCTCATGACCCAGGCCAGATGCTCAACCAACAACAAAACATCAACTTTTACCTGTGTGGTTGGAAAAAGCAGCAGCACCAGCTACACATTCCAGGCTCTCCTGGAGTGCAAAAGGCAGCAGTCTGACACACAATAAAAGCAAAGAGTAAAACCTCGGCAGGAACCATGCCATAAATCACCCTAAAATGCATCTTTGTCAGAAGTATAAACCCTCTACTCCTGTAAGGAGGTCGATGCACAGCCCAACTTGTATTAACATCACGTGTAATTGACTGGGTCAAACTCCCACCTGTTGCACATGCAGTGCTACACACAGGCTCACTGATTCCTCATTTAATTTAAAGCACAGATGGAGCCCAGTAGGCAGGATTGAGATGACTGCCTATGTAGACGGCCTAATATGTAGATTACTTATGCATTTTCACATACATTTATTCCACATGCAGTCACAAACTTTTTTAAAGTTTTAATTTAACTCAAGAAGCAGAATTTTCCAGGAATTCAGTACAATATCCCATCGAATAAGTTCTTTCTTAAATAAAAGTTCTTTTGTTTCCACAGCTTATTTTTTGGACACTGAACAGCATTTGTTGGCTAAGTCACATAACCTTCTAAATAAGCATGTTTTCTGCGGGTCATAAATAATGGGAAGGAACATGATGGCTCAAAGTCTTTTGAATGCATGTGTCTGTAAGAGGAGCAGAACAAGGAAATATTTTTTTTTATGATAAATTAAATGAGCTGGAATCACGGACTAAAGCACAATAATAGAAAAAGGATGTGTAAAGATGTCTACTAAATGTAAAACTCCAGTCCTTATTCTCTTCTGTATTCAAAGTTCACTCTATAACTCCATAGCTGTGATTATCTGATTAGCAGAATCTACAGTGACTGTATGAAGAAAATAGCTAAAAAAGCCCTCTGCTCTGAAAAAGTAACCCCAACATTTCAGTAAAATAATTATGAAGTAAAATAAAATATTACAGACACATTCCAGTTAGACTTTTTAAATAAGAAGAAATGCTTTCAGATAAGCATCAAACAGGATCATAACAGATGATCAAAAATATTCCACATGGGAGTTTAAAAGACAACTGGTAATAGGGCAAATAAACCATATAAAGTTGTCTTACCTAGATAAGCAGGCATGTCCATAAAGGTTCACTTTATAAACTACATTGAGACTAACCATACAAAAATAGGTTTAAATGTTTGCATGTCTTCCTTTTAGAATGCTTTGCTTCATAGAATCCCACCTCCAGTCTGGTTTTGTCTTGTTTTACTCGAACAGGAAAAAAGCTGGCCTTTATTCCTTCTTTTTTTAAATACATTCTGCATCTATAGATATAGTTCATCTTTTTTGAACATTTGTTGATTGAATTTCTAAGCACATATCTGATTTGGCTCTTTTTTCCTAGTTTAGATTAATAGCAGAAATGCATTATGAAATGAACGGAGGAAAAAACTCATCCAAACGAACATAACAACAAACCAAACCAAACAAAAAATAAACCAAACAAACAAAACACAAGAAAAACAACAACCAAAAAACCAAAATCAAAGCTCAGCAGGATATGAATGAACAATCTTGGAAACAGAAATTAGCTATATAAAATAGTCAGCAGGCTACTTTTTTTTTTTCACTTGAAGAAAGACAAATTTTAAAGGTTAAATTAGTCAGTGGGTGGATTTCCTACTGTTCCTTGAATTCAGTAGAAGTACTCTCAGAAGTGAAATAAAAAAAATCATAAAATGAAATAGAAGTGCTGTGGTATTAGTGCAAAATGTGTTTCTTCGTTCACAAACTTTTACTGCCTATATAATTTCAGGCAAAACAAAATGTATAGTATATTTTGTTCCCCTAATAAAAAAGTAAAATAATAAACAGAAAAGCATTGTTAATAGCTTCTTCATACACAGAGTGCCAATTATTTCCTTTTCTTATTTCTACTGTTAAAAATTAAAGGATGAAGTTTCAATAGTTGGTGCTTTCAGAACACTGTGTGCTACTCACCACTGAATCAGATTTGAGGCAGATACCAAATGAGTACGTTTCATTCAGGTCCAGACTTGGACAATTTCATACTATTTTACCATCACTCAAGGAAATATCACAACTGAAGTTAGTAAAAAAAGTAGAACAATATCAATAAAAATGCACGACAAATTCCACAACCTTTAGCATCCTGCTAAACGCCAGTGCAAGTGAGTAATGGAAAAATTGGTAAGTCTTAAGATACTTGCTTGGCATGAGTAGAAAGACACCGATTGGAAATTGAACTTACTTAATTTGCACAGGATGTATGGCCCCTCTTTCTTAGGCTTTGAATGTACCACACGGCAGATGAGTTTGTATTGTGACAGACTTCCCCAGCTGGCCCTTAATATCAGGGATCCAGGCACAAGACTGCAAGGTCCATCTTGTGCCTGGACGAACAAACCTTTAATTGCAAACTCTGACTTGAAGGAAAAAGTTAATTGAATGTGTTTTACTTTGTCACAAAAGGTTCATGTCAATGGATAGATGCTTTTAAACTTAGAGGCATTGAGGTTCTCTCTATACCTCCTGCAAACACTGGCTTGGCTGACATCCTTCAATATCACCACTGATGAGATCTTTATACATGTCCTCCAAATAACCATCCTTCTTCCAACTGATGAGCCAGGGCCTTGCCCTGCTAAAAAACCCCACTGCTCCAGACTTAGATGGGCTACTTAAGACATTGCAGGAAACTAACTTCAACATCTGACTAAAAAGGATATCAAGTAAACAGAACGTGAATAAAAGTTCCAAGAGACCACATCATTCTCAGCTACTTCGATTGCAAAAGCATGCTGAAACCATATCTTCTTCAAGCTTTAGCAGTTAAATTCCTGCTGGCCACTTAACAAACAAGAGCCTTTGCCAGGAAGCGATAGCATGCACTAACCCTCTTTTCTTTGGAAAGAGCAACATAATTCCCTATCTGTAGGGTCTTCAACATTCCCAGAAGACAAATTTCCTTGCTTCAATAAGCCAGCTATTTCAAAAGACTATAAAATCAGCTCTCCAGTCTCCAGGGTCTATTTGGATGCAACAGCAGCTGTGTAGTTGGAGAAGTCTGTGGCAGGAAAGTCACCTTCTACATCACCCTCAGTGGGCTGCTGGAGGAGATGGACTGCAAAACCACACAGAAAAAAAACAAGAGTAGGGCTCTCTCAAGCAAACAATTATTTGTTTAAGTGCTGCCCTTTTGGTGCCCTACTCCTTCCCAACAGAGTTTTCCAGCAGAAACAATATCTCCCTGACAGACAGAAGAGTCTCCTTACCCATTTTAGCAGCACACAGGCCACTTGCTCAGTTTGCAACATGCCTTCCACTCTGTTATCTCTATTTTCCTGTTGTTTAGGACAACGTGCAACAAACACAAGGATAGGTCTGCACAGACTACAGGCCTAACTTCCTTGAGTGAACTGACAACTGTTAACCTTGATAAGGCAAGGGGTGGGGGCTTAAACTGAAAGCAGGTTTAGATTAGCTATTGGGAAGAAATTCTTTACTGTAAGGGTGATGAGGCACTGGAACACGTTTCCCAGAAAAGCTGTGTGTGCCCCATCCCTGGAAGTGTTCAAGGCCAGATTGGATGAGGCTTTGAGCAACCTGGTCTAGCAGAAGGTGTCCCTGGCCCATGGCAGGGGGATTGGAATGCGATGATCTTTAAGGTCCCTTCCAACTCAAACCATTCTACAATTCTGTGAACCTGAGGGAAAGCACACAAAATGAGGACCCTCACAGTCTAAAAGAAATACATATCCAACCACCTCAAAGCCCAGCTGCACTCTGCAGACAACACTCACAACAGAAGAGAGCACTAGATTCGCATTGCCATTTGTGGCATATGCGGCATGTGGCACATCCTTCAGAGACGGAACATTCTTTCTCTGGGGCATATGGGATGTGGTGGGGCTCAGCTCCTCCAGGTGCTGCCATTTCTGTGTTCAATGGGGAGACAAGGCAAGAGCATCTTGTCTGTCCATGCTTTTAAGGTAGCAGTTGTGCCTGGCTCTCAAGGACAGCCACACAAGGTCTGGGAAAGTTCCTCCTTGCCACCTCCCTCGCCACTGCGCACCCTTGTAAGGCCAGATGAAGGCTGGCCCTTAGCTGAGGATTAGTGGTGCTTAAAAATAGAAGCTGAGACATGCAAACAGACTGAGTTATAACTACTGAATTCCAGTGTGAAAAGAAAGTGTCAGCTGGCAATGCTGGAGCTTCGCTGTGTGGGCAAGAAAGGTGTTGGAATGTCAATCCAAGTGCCATCTCCTATCATGGCATGTAGACAAACAGTCCTGGGAGCTTGGGATATACTACTGTGAAGGGCACTACAGACTGCCACTTATAATGCTGCTCTATTACGGAATAAGAAGGTGATCAGCAATATTAGGGATGCACTAATAGTCCTCCATGACAGCACGTATTTAAGTATTGTTGACACAGACAAAGATGAAAACCTTCAGAAAAACTTCATATAGCGGCACCATAGCTGTAAATGCTACCCAGAGAGTAATTGTTAATAGTTTTTACAGATACATACAGTGTAGGATGCCTCTAAGGCAAATAATCAGCCTAATTTTTACCTTATACTAACATAACCCCATTGGCTTCAGAGGAGTTCCACCAGGCGCACATCAGTGTGTTTATTATTACTCATATTATGGTAGTGTCTACAGGTCACAAACCATGAAGACATAAAAGTATTCCCAACTCCTGACCTAAAACAAGAGAGAGAACATCTGGCTCTTTGACCCTACCCTCAGGATTCAATAATCAAGAAGTCAGAGATCAAACTAGGAGCAGTACCAGAAGCTACAAATACTTTAAAAGCAAATAATCTATTTACTCTGTATGGATACTTATTTGGCTTCTTCTGAGGTTTTAGAAACAAGCACACTGTGTCAATACATAATTTGAGATTTTTTGTTTTAATTTAAAATATTCTATGATAGCAAAGTTCACTTTGTTTCAAAATGAAAATAAACCCTCCCCAGGACAGCAAAAATGCATCTGGAAATTGGTATCCTGGTTTGAGATTCACTCTTATTAAAAATGGATGAATGGCTATTTGTAGAAAATAAGCACTACAAAATAGTACTCCAAGCAGCAGCAGCACAGATAAGTTTATCAAGCAATTCTACTCTCTTTTCCTATCTTCGTAGGTAAAAACCACTTATATTTAGGCTTCAATCTCATAATTGAATGCAGAATTTCAGTTCTGCCTTATTAAATATGGCAAAAGATACACTTTGATATGCTATCTAAACAACTAGAGGGGAAATACTCTGATTTCACAGTTTGCAACATCTTGTTCTCTGCAAGCAGCTTGATCTAATAGACGGGTTACTGGCAGTCTATGGAGAAGACCTAATCCTCGTATACTACTCTTTGAATGAAAACAAGGCAAACTTTCCCCACAATTCACATTTCACATGTCACACTGGAGAGATGGCAGCATCAAGAAATAATGTGAGAATGAGGATGGCAGCTGGAGTACTCTTCAAGGATTATAGCTGCATTTCAAGAGATACTGTTATTTTTTACATCTGCACGTCTGCAGTCTTGCAGATCCATGAAAACTTGTTCCCCATGGTTTGTCATATCCTGCACAGCAATGCCAAATCAGAAAACAGGGAATGGCTGATCTAAACTTTGTGTTCTCAGTACACAAGAAAAATTGGTATCTGTTGCGAACAGTATGCCATCAGGTGAACTGCAGTCCAAGGCTTTCCAGGCTTTCTGAGACCAAAAGTATCTTGTCCCATAGACAAGAAAGGGAAAAAAGAAAACACAAATGGCTATTAAGCATTGAAATGTATCTGCAGCAGGAGGGAGACTTTTTTTTTAAATCTAGTAGTTCATATTACCTTGGGGTGAATTCACACCAGACTGCAAGGTCAGGGGTGGCCAGTAGTTTAACAGATGACCTTAAAAGGGGCTATGTATTTTAAGAAATGGCAATGGTGATCCAACAGGTGCCAATAATTCTTTCTCCTTCGCTGTGAGATTTTCCAAGAATCTCACTGATCAGTTTAAATTGCCTCCATGATATATGTACATGGGAAGTATAAGCTCATATACTAGTCTCAGGTTTGTGCAACACCCTGCCACCTCAGTTTGTCTTAGAAAAATAACCGCCTTCTAGTGAGGAATGGCTTTCTGAGACCTGTCAGTAGTTACCTTCAGACATGAATAGTCATAAAGACTTGTAAATAAACCTCTCCAACAGGTATTCAAAGGAATCCTGTGTTGACAGAGAGCCTTTGTTATAAATGAGTCACAAAACATTTCGGAGCATCAAGGAAATGGCTGAAAGCAGCATTACAAAATCCTAAACTCTTTCTCAAACTTTACCCACCAAATTCACAAAGTCTTGTCTGAGTAGGGGCCTTCTAAGTAACCCTGAATACTGTTTCAGTCCTGGGAAAGACAGCATATATACATATATATATATATATATCATTATTATGAAACTGCTCCTTCAAATCTGAACAGCTCTCAAAAAGGTTCAAAGAGTAACTAATTCATCTCTGTGTCCAGCTAATCTCTTGGAAGAAATCCTAAGAAGTAAAAAGCACAAGAGATCATTTCCAGCATTTTCAACTTGAGAGCACTAAAGTCATATCTGATTAAAGTGCCTAATTGTTCCATTAGGAGATAATTATTGTCAGGCTGCTGAACAAGGTGTTTGTTTCCATAATTGTTATACCTGGGAAACTCAAATCAAATTAAAAGTTTCAGATTCAGAAAAAAGCCCTTTGTAAACCAAACAGTAAAGTAAAATTTCAGCCTGACCTATAAAAAATGAAATTAAATAAAAACCACAAGTCAGTAAATGCATGATTCTGTTGTGCCAAACTGTATGTTAGCATTAGTAACAGTTTCTCACTTTCTGGAGTTTTAATTATGACTCAAGGGACTGGGAAAAAAGAGAGGGTGGGAGAGAATGTAACCTTTAACTGCCTCACTGGTTGCTGTCCCTACCTTTACTGCTGTTGAACTAAAAATCTCCACAGGCTAAAATTCCTTACATCGCAAATAAAATAGTTTTTCCCTGTTTTTTATCAGCCTGGGTCCCACAAGGAACTGACAGCCGGTTTATGTCAATGAACAGAGTAAGAGTTACTGTTTTCAGCTATTCCATGTTCCCCACACACACCACACCACACCACACCACACCACACCACACCACACCGCCACCAGCGCCACCACCACCACAAATGGGGAGCAACTCAAAGTAAATGTTACTAATAACAAGCAGAAGGCCCCAAGGCTGGGGGTTCTACTAAAGCAGCATTAGGGAGCATGACATATGGTACAAATAGGTTTGTGGAAGATGTTATTCCGCTGTATTTTATTGAAGCCATTCACCCATGTCACTGCTGCTAGATCTACTAGCATGAACCTGAAGTGATGTGACCAGACTGTCTAAACCTCCAACCTTTCTTGGAGTCAATCATCTAGGAAGGGAAGGACCTGTGGATTTGGAGGTTGAATCTCAAGATAATACCACACTTTCTCTCTGCCATGACATGGTAATTCACAAGAGATCTGGAAGAAGATTGGGCCTCAATCCTGTCAGATAGCTCAGCTAAGGTTCTCAGTATTCTCAAAAACCAGCTTCAATCAAATCCAAATAGCCTAAAATATTAGAAATTCTTGTACTGAGTTCTCACATCTTGGAGCAACTTCCCCCACCTGGCTTATTGATTTGGCACTACTGATCTTGGGATATGCCACTGGTCCAAGATAATTAGTTTGCAGAAGAACAAACTTACAAAAGTAAGAGAATTCCCTGGATTTCCTTTGTCTCTCAGAATCCACCATGGTGAGACCAAGTGATGATCTTCAAGTAGACACACAGTCCATCTCTGTCATGTGATGCATGCAATATACTATATAAGCAACTGGGAACTCTTGAAGATATGCTCAGAACTTTGTGGAGACAATTTAAAAGAGATTTTTCAACTAAAAGCAGTTCAAATACTGAGTCTGGAAAGTACTGTGACTCTCATAGGCATGGCAGGGTTGCTGCGTCATCAGAAACGGCCATCCCCGTTTCCAGCAGCCACTGACACAACACAATGAAGTAGGTAAGTCAGGAAGACGACTTATTAGAAGAAGGACTGCAACAGACAATAGCAATATATGAAGGATGAATGAAATATTATTAAAATTATTACTCAGTCAACACTAATATTTTGAAAGATGACCCAATTTATTCCTAAATTCCTGTCTCAGAGGACTAAGAGTTAAACAGCTCATGAAAGCTTGAGGAGCCAGAAAAGAACAAGAGATCGCTGGGAAGGGAGAATTTTTGGTAAAATTACGATTAATTTTCAAAATATATGAGCTTTTAGGTTGCTCCAGAACCTTTATGTAAAATGCCCAGAAGAAATTAAGATTTTCACCATTTTTCAATGGCATTCAGGCTATAGATTAAAATAACAAAACATGTGGTTTTCAAAAAAGGAAAATAAGATGTATCTTATCAAAGTTTTTTAAATGGTGCATAAAATTTCTTTATTCTCACAGGCCAGCATTCAAATGTTAAAAAAGAAGGAGCTCTAGAAAACTCTGTTCATCAATATTAGCAGAAAAGTTTTCATTTGACTTCAGAACTGTTTGCATTATGGCACTGAAATGAAATAATTTCCTTGTTTCAGCAGTGTTGTATTTTTAGATGTATTGAAGAATTGTGAAAACAGTTTTGCAATATCCTTCCCCCTCTGAAAAATGTATATCTTCATTTCCCTATTTTCTTAAAGAATTGAATGGTATAATTTCAAAGGCAACTAATTTTAATTAAGAACAGAAAGACAAAATAGCTGGAATGAGAGAAGTTTAATATGAATAAACAAGTTTGCATTGCTCTAATGGAGAAAAAAATTATATTTACATACTGCAGCAGCATAAATTTGAAGTGATAAAATTTGGAATAGGAAAAAAAAATCCTGACGTTCTGCCTACAAACTCCAGCAAATCCAGCAGAAAAAGCGTGCTAGCTTATCAATAAATTCACAAAATTTCATGCTGTAGGTGAATAAAACAAAAAAAAAATTACCAGACTGTATAAACAATGTAATATATTTCCAAGGTTTAGATATAAAAAAACTTTTCTGCTAAGAAAAGTGAAATTTTTTCCCTGCTGTCTCTACACCATCTCTGTTAGCCAGCTGAACAGTCCTGTTTATTACCACGTATCTGAGAGCAGCATGTTTCAATGTAAGTGGAAATGTCAGTCAGTGTGTGGCATCGCGGATCAAAGCCCTGCCTCTGTACTTGTACCTTCTCATCTCTTCTCGTCAGGGCTTCCAGTTTGAGATGGAACAGAAGGAACGTGAAGTTAGCTTCAAACAGATGTTTTAAAACGTCTGGTGGGAGCCAGCTCCCCTCAGGAGCAGTCAGATTGTGTGGAAGAGCATCTGTTAACTTTCATTTGAAAGTCTCTACACTGGAGAATCAGAACACAGCAGAGGAAAAAGTTAATAACAGTTATGGAGAAGATGGAGAAAAGGAAGAAAAGGGTTGTGGACCTGATGGTGTGTGGGCTTTTTACTGAACCGTGCATTTTTCCTACATTTGTTATAGCCAACATACCAACATTTATATAAAAGCAAAGATATTATTCAATTTGAAAAAGAACAAACGGTTATAGCAAGTAAAAACATGCCCCAGAAGTAGTCACAAGTGTTCTATGTATATCCTAAATTTAGATTACTTTAATCTTTCTCAATTTATGTAAAAACCCAAATATGTCTTCTACTTTCAATTACTCAACAAGGCTAAAATCCTATTTAAGTCAAGAATGAGCCAGTGTCACCAAAGTAAGCATATGTGTTAAAGAAATCATTTTCTGTAATATGCCAGGAGTTGAGCCCACTCATTTTAAGATTTTTTTCACAGCTGTATTTGCCAGCAGGTATCAGAGTGTGAATTCCAATCATTAGATTCACACACAGAGGAACAATCTGATTCTAGATCAAAGATCCATGAACACTGACACTGCACGGGAAATATTCCTTGTAATTCCTTGTTTATCTTAACCCTCATATCACTGCACTACCCATTTCTATCCCATCTTTCCACCTTGTTGTTTAGGAGCTTAATTTTTTGTGTTGGGCACTGTTTTGGTTGCTGATCATTGTCTGTCTTTGAAGAGGTGCTTCCAGCTCCAAAGCAAGCGTATATGGTATCACTTTAGGACACTGGAATCAACAGCCATTGCATGTTACCTAAGGAAATAATCTGTTTTTCTTTGCCACTGGACTCTCTCTGCTCACATCAATGCCATTACTAATCAAGCCAAGGGACACATGGATATTTGATTTTTTTTCTCGTAGAAGATCATATAATTTGATACATACAGAAACACGGATCTATGCATTTCAGTCAGCACAAAAGAAATGGAGCAATTGAAGTTTTAATGACATAATGAGAAAGAAATCCCCCAGACAAAAGGAGAGACAGTCTAGCCATTTCAGAGGAAAAACCCAAGCTATAAAATAGAATTCCTTTCCCTCTGAGCAGTTATACTGTCAGTATAAAGGATAGCTGGGAGACCTAAAAAACCCAGCTCTAAACATTCTCAGTTTCGGGAGTGTGTAACCAAACTTTGTGTAAACCAAACCCAATGCGATTTCCACCTGTAGAAGATCTTATCTTCTCTTCCTCTTAATTTTAAAGGTCATTGTGCTGCATTGACCCTGGCTAAATGCCAAGTGCCCATCAAAGCCACTCTGTCCCGCCCCTCCTCAGCTGGACGGGGGAGAGAAAATACAACAAAAGGCTCATGGGTCAAAATAAGGACAGGGAGAGATTGCTCATCGGTTGTCATCACAGGCAAAACAGATTTGAGGAAAAAAATAATTTGATTTATTGTCAATCAAATCAGAGTAGGATAACAAGAAATAAAATCAAATCTTAAAACACCCCCTCCCCACCCCTCTCTTCTTCCTGGGTTCAACTTTACTTCCAATTTCTCTATCTCCCCTCCTTTATCAGCACAGGGGGTTGGGGAATGGGGGCTGTGGTCAGTTTATCACACATTGTCTCTGCTACTTCTTCCTCATGGGAAGGACTCCTCACACTCTTCCCCTGCTCCAGCATGGGGTCCCTCCCATGGTAGACCTTCCTCCATGGACTTCTCCAACATGAGTCCTTCCCACAGGCTGCAGATCTTCACAAACTGTTCCAGTGTAGGATCTCATCCATGGGATGCTGTCCTCAGGAACAGACTGTGTTGTGTGGGTCCCCCATGGGGTCACAAGTCTTGCTAGCAAACCACAGTGTGGGCTCCCCTCTCAATGGGTCCACAGCTCCTGCCAGGAGCCTGCTCCAGCATGGCCTTCTCACAGGGTCACAACCTTCTTCCGGCATCCATCTGCTCCAGCATGGGTCTCCTCCATGGGCTGCAGGTGAATCTCTACTCCCACCAAGCACAGACTGTCCCACCAGGGTCTTCACCATGGGCTGCAGAGGAATCTCAGCTTCAGCACCTGGAACATCTCCTCCCCCTCCTACTGCACTGACCTTGGTATCTGCAGAATTGTTCCTCTCATATATTCTCACTCCTACCTTCTCTGCATGTAATCATTTCTGAGCAATAACTTTTTTCCATCTTATATCTGTTATTCCAGAGGCACTAACACCATCCCTGATGGTCTCTGACTTGGCTCTCCGCCTTGGAGCCAGCTGGCATTGGGGAGGTAGCTTCTCACAGAAGCCACCACTGTAGCCAGCCCTGCTACCAAAATCTGCACAAACCAAATACAACCATTCATTTCAGCTAATGGATTTCCCCAGTCATTAATGGACTTTGTTGAGCAAAATGTGAAAAAAAACATATAAACACTGTATCTCAGTTTGACCTATAATAATCTTTTTGTCGAGGGAATAATGATAGTGCAATAAAATTAAAAGTAATTTGAAATCTGTTTCCCACTGGGTGCTTAGACTAGGCTGATACCATACCCTAAGGGTATTAAAAAGACAGAAGCATACTGGGGCAGAGGGGTGACACGACGACTCCATAAACACAGCTGTAGCACCTCCTTTCAGTCAAGAATTCAACCCAGCATTAACCAGACTGCTCAGCTGCAGACACCAATGTCCTGTCATTAGTCAACTTCAGGAAATATTCAGCATTTGTTACCCAATCTGCAAAGACGGGAAGTAGAGGAAATGGAAACACTGGGGGAGGGAGAAGGTTCTGCTCTTTAGTAGGTGATGGAAAACAGTGAGAACACTACTGCTCTGTTTGTTCAATCTAGTCATCTAGGGACTTCTAGAGGAACAAAGACCTTTATCTCCTTTTGTGAGAATAAACATTGCAGAGACAGAATTTGAAGACAAGTTTTGACCTGAGGACAACACAAAGGAAACTCCAGAGCCAGGAAATGTAATCTGTGTTGCTGTCTTCTTCCAAATATTAAATGGTTTAGGCTTAGCTCTGCTTACAGGGAGGGACATGGATCTATTGAAGTAAGTGGCAAGACTCCCATTCACTTCAGCAGGCTTTAGATCACAGCCAGAGTAACAGGACTTTACCACCACCACAAAAGCTGTCCACAGTTTGAAGATATTAAAGGTCTTTTTTCCTAAGCAAGTCCCAAAGCTTATTAGCAGTACTCTAGAAGTGCATCACTGACAGAAAAGGATCATAAATTTTATCAAATGGATCACTGTGAAAGACAAAGACAAATGTTGTGTGCTTGAAGTGGTAGCACATGGGTGGTAACTGAACTTTGACCTTTGAAAAATACCACATTCAAGGAAAGAACAAAATCTTTAAAGAATTAATGAACTTCCTCCCTTCCCTTTCCTCCACTCCCATCTCCTGCTGCCTAGAGCCCAAAACACAGGCAACATTGTAATGTTGTAAACTTCTGTAAATGTTGTAAAACTTCTTTCAGACTTTAAAGGGCTTTCCTTTGCTTGGTTACTTCTCTCATCCTAGTGCATCTCCTTTCCACTGCCCTTGTTTAGAGTTAAATTTACTCAAGTTGCTGGCTTATTGCCTTGACCTCCATTAAACCTCTGTGATTTTCCCCATAACCCAAAAATTAGCATAATATGCAACAGGAAGCCTTGATGAAGTGTGGGCAGGAAGGAAGGTGGTCACTCTCCTCTATGAGTGGCAACCATTGCATTAAGGAAGCTTTAGTCATCTGAAGGGGAAGATGAATTGCTTGTTGAGGAATCTCAGTTCCCATTTTCAGTCATGTGGAGGGAAAGGAGGTGGTTGTGGTAGCCCTGCTGGTACGTGTGAGAAGCAATGGTGATCAAGAAGGATCCCTGGATGTAGCTGCCCACAGAGCACACATCTGAAATTCTGTTTCAAGAATTCCAGTGAGCCTGATCTGCAGAGGCATTATCTGCAATTTCAGCACAAGTCAATGAAAAATGCAGGTGTTCACCTCCTTTGGAAATCAGGTCCCAAAATATAGATTTGGGAACCCTATCTATTGCCATGCACTTTTAAAGTGATGCATCCCAAAATGGTAAAGAGATAAAACAGCTCCTCTCAGGCTCTGCTGTCAATTCAAATTCCACTTGGATCTGTAACAGCTGGACAGCAGATTGATAGCCTCATTTAAATGACTTCTCACAGAGTCAATGCTATAATAGGCATTAATTAGATTCTCTTGTGGGGATACACAAAAAGACTAAAAGCCTGGAGAGAGCATTATCTCTTACAATTAGCTGAAAAGAGCATAGGGAGTAAGCTATTGGGATAGCCTAAGGGCAACCCTAACTCAGCCAAAATTCGTTCTAGGTTATCTGTAGAACACGTGTTGCGTGATGCCCAAGTGCTTCATTCCCACCTCGCTGACTGCTTGTCAACATATGGCAGACTCCAGCATGGTCCTCAATCCACACATTCAGGTGCTTAGTACCAAGTCAAATAGAAGGGAATAGACTCTGCAAGAGCCGGAGGGCTTGCAGAAGGCTGGTATGCAAGAATGCAAATCCATGTGTTCTCTCCCTCACATACTTAAAGGAAAATCTGTAAGCAAACTTGTTGTAGATGTTTTATTCCCTTTCTCTTATAAGGAAAACCATTACTTTAGAAATCCACCTTTATCAGACTGTGTTCTGCACTTCTTTTCATGAGGAAAAGGCATGGCTGGTTTTGTTTCCTTATTTTCCTTCCCTTTCTTTCTTCCAAAAAGAAAGGCAAACTGTTGCCTTCTGCAGCAAGTTCAGGCTATTTATCCTTGAGTGTGTCCCTGGTATTAAAAGGTGTTCACAGGTTAAGGCTGAAGCACTGGTTTCCAGAAGAAGAGGTAAAATTAGATTTTCTTGCTGTTACCCTCTTAACATACCGAGAATAACATTTTACATCTAACATTGCCTTGTGAGAATAATAATTAGGATATAAGAAGTTACCCTTACATTTTACTTTTAAGTAACACAGCCTGGGATAACAACAACTTCATCTGAAGCAAGCAGGTGCCTTACAGAAGAACAGAACTACTAGATACTGTTAGAGCATTCCGCACACCCCTCAATAGTATGACACCCTCAGCTAAAATAGAGAGGACATCACGGGGCTGTACTCAGGGTTGAGGTGGATTTCTTGTTTTAATTAGATGTGTACATGTGTTTTCTCCCTAGTGGATCTACTGCACAGCATGATCTTTTCATTGCTTGTCTGGGATTCAGCAGACAGAAACATTCAATCACGTACCAGCATCTGGATGGGGCTTGGCTGAATGTTAGAGGTCTGCAGTGCGTAGGTCCAGGGACTCCCTCCCTTCTTACAGACCATATATTGTTACTTTGCCAGGCAGATTAATATCTTTTCATTAATCACTTTTTTTAAAAATGCAAAAGACAAAAAAAAAATCTTTAAAAAACCAAACTAATATTAAGAGGAATATGTCAGGTAGTAGTGATGATACGCCAACATAAACTCTCTGCAGTATTTACCATTCTTCCAAAAAAACAATAAATGTCAGGTAATAAATAAAGAACCATTAATTAACCACTTCCATCAGGCAGGACTGAGTGAGCACACAGTGTACCACAGTGTTCCCAACTCTTCCACTTTTGAGCTAAAAAACACGAAGAAAACCATCTTCAAATCTGCTAAACAATTCAAACACTGAGTGACAATTGTATGACAATGTGGGGTTTGATTCAGATTCCTTCCCCCCCCACCCATCTGCACTCTTAGAAAAAGAAAATTCGTAGAGCAAATAGGAGCAAAATCTTCCACCCCCAAAGAAATTACCTATGTATCTTGGAAAAGGAACCAGTAAACAATAACTGGCATGCCTCACAGGACATGGGAGTGTCTGCATTTCTCCATTTTTTCCCTTCAACTGATCCCAAAAAGTTTGAAGAAGGGTGAAACAGACATTCAAATGTCAAGAAACAACTGTCAGAGGGTCCTTATATTCAGGGCCAAGTTGAAAGGATATTCCCTCCAGCGATGTATTTTAGTATGGTACCATCTCTTGATCAGAAACAAATGATCCCCATAGAATCTGTTTCTTTGAGAATCTGAAACCAAACTGATGTGCAAGTGACTGTACTGTAAAACAGTGAGTCAGACCAAGGAGTAAGAGCCATTTTTAGGCTATGAAGTAAACAATGCCCTGATCTAAATGCTATCACTGGTAGACAGAAGAGACGAGTTTTCTCAGTGTAATAATCTGGGGACATGAAGGAGAGGAAAAAAAGGACAGAGAAATCCTCAGGTGAAGGAGGAAAAAACAGCACCTCTGAGCAATATCTTGCTCTTCGTGATGAAAATGCAGCAGTAATAGAAAAAATAACAAAAATAGAAAAATATAAATAAGAATAATAGCTAATAAATCAAAAGTTCTTTAGTCAGAATTGAAGAGAAAGTGATGAACAGAAGTGATGTAGTGTCAGAAGCTGTGATATAACAACCACAGAGATGCAGGTATGAGGCAGGAGCTATGGGAGACAGTGGGGGCATTCTCTCCAATTTTGACACCAATCTACAGCTCCTCATAATCTTTGATTTTATTTCTTGGTGTTAAACTGTGAAAGATTTCCCTCTTCTTAAATGATCCCTGTTCACAGTGGGTAGTAATGTGTGTAAGCAGGATTTCAAGCACATGAAGAGATTAGCAGCATGGGTACAACCTGGTTTATGCCTGCAGAACCTCACACCTTTTTACACCTTTTTACACCTTTTTACACCTTTTTACACCTTTCCTGGGGCATCATTCCAGTACAAGGAGCAGAAATCAGGCACTTCCATTATGCCACTTATACCTGTATTAAGAGGGCATAGTTCTTCACGTTTTTGGTTTAATGTATGGAAACTAAATCTTGTGACACTTGGCAAGTCATTTCTGTTATCAAGGCACATCTTGTTTCTACAACAAATGAAAAACCTATCCCTCTTTATCATGATATGATATTTATTTCTGTAACAGGAGACAGCACAGTACACCACAACAGGGTGATTATTGAAATGGATCTTGATTAAAGTGTGCTAGATGATTGGGTTCAGTTTGCAGAATCATGTGTACTTTCAAAATCCAGCTCCACATAGATATTTTTCAGATCACATAACATGAACATCTGAAGTTAGTTCACAGCAGACTGTGTCAGAGTAGTTAATATACTATTATCCAAAAAATAATATGGGTGTATAATATTCACTTATAAGAAAAAATCTAATTTCTCAATAAATAAGGTTATTGGAAGCTTAATGCAACATTGCCAGTTGTTCACATAAATGACCTGTAGGATAAATCCAGGGCATTTTTCAAATACTGGGATATTACGATAATATTGTCTGTCATTGAAGAGCTATATACAAGCATTCAGAAAACAACAATGAGAGAGAGAAAATAACCAGCTTAAAACCCCAACTTGGTGCAAGGTCAGACACCTTCCTCTCAAGTACAGTTCTCAATCAGGCAGTGATTTTACCACATGCTAAATATTTATAAGCCAAAAAAAGTTTGCCAGAAGAATCACCTCTGTCCAGCAGGCCAGAGCAGGATTTAGGTTTTATACAGTTTGAATGCTGCCAAGTGTTTAAGGATAATTCCGCATCTTTCTGTGCTATTGTAAACAGAAATTTAGCCTGAGTTTAGGTGCAATTCTAAAACAGGAAATGTTGAATGCTCTCCTGCAAATTAAAGCCACACGTGCCTACCATATTTACAATAATAATTATTAAAATTTCTAAGTTCCACAGAAAAGGACCTGAAAACTGTGGAAACCTGTAAAATTTAATAAAGAATTCTTCTCAGAGCACAAAATGTTCTATAGACCAGATTTTCATATATATTTAAGTACCTTTTATAAAGCCAAAATGGTGTAAAAGGACATTAATATAACAGAAATTCCATCCCATAAGTGAATTCTAAAATTCTGTAGAGAAGTCACCCATCACAACCAAATGCTCCACTTCTTTGAACAGAAGATTAATGAGAAATATTTTTATTATATCAGGTGCAGATTACCCTTCCTTGGTACATTTATTGATGCATATTCTATTTATTACAGAGTTATTTTTGCAAGAGAATTTTTAATTTAACTTTTGAAGTATGATGTTAAAAAGAAAATCTTACTTTGTGTTGTTACAGCTGTGACGTCCAACAGCCGTCCAGAGCACAACTGACATCAGTTCACTTGCACAGAGCAGAATGTTTTTTTAAAAACCCAACAGCTTTCTTGATCTAACTTGTTGAGAGCAGCTCTGAGATATGACTCTGGTAGCTGGAATCAAGATTTTGTTCATAACTGACACTCAATACATGCCAGATAATTCCAGCATTTTGGCTGATCTCCTTGTCTGACACCAAAGCAGAAAAAGGATTTGGATAACAGTTTATTGGCTTTGCTCACAGGAACAATAGGGCCATCCAGAATTCTCTCCACATCCTCAAGTTAAAGCATGTGTGAAGTTTTAATGCTTCTTTTAACTTATGGAAAGAGTCTCTGAGCACTGGGTACTGCAAATAAAAGAATACTAGAACTAAAAAGCTTTTGCTGTTCCAGACAAGCTGCGAGTATCCTCTCTCTTTTCCCCTACAAAAGTATTGGCTTTTGTACATCATTTCCCATAAGTAGTAATTTCCATTTTCTTCAAAGGATTCCCTATAGATTGCAATTCAATAGTACAGGTATATATATAGAAAAGAGGGGAAAATATAAATTCTAATTCTCATTTTTTCTGGGACAGTGTTACCATGTCAAGGGCAACTCTTTGACTGGTTGTAGGAGTTGGAGCAACCACTAAAATGTGTGAATGTATTGCCTGTCATAGGCCAGATAGAATCACATTAAGTCAAATACTAGATTTTACTACCCAGTACATTAAAAGCCATAGTCTCCCACAAACACAGAGTTTAGCACAGAAGCAGAATTAACAAGAAAGATACACAACTAGACAGGTGGTAGGAATGAATGTGAACAAAGGTTTTCTGATCTCTACATCCATGTGATGTCTTTGTTGTACAAACATACTCATTTTATGCTTCTCTTCCAATTGTTTCTTTTCTCCAGAGAATCAAATAAAGCCTTGGAAGCTTATCTCAATACCATGGCCAGCTGCTTTAAGAATCCACATCTATGAATTCTCTGTAGAAGTCTGTCTGATTTTCAGAGAGAGATACTTTCATGGATATGAAAAAAATGGATATACAAACACAACTGGAAAGATATTATAGGTCGACTGTAATCCAAGATTTAAATGTAGCATTCACTGCTCCCACATCCTCTTCTCTTCACATACTCTCCCTCGGGAAAACATGTATAACTTCAAATGCAAAATTTATAACTGGGTTTGATCTCTAGGATCCGGAACACTCCAGAATTGAACTCAGTCAGAAGCCAGTTGTGGCCATCATAAAATTACTGCCCACCCAAGGAGAAACGTTACTGCAAAGGCTGTGCATCAAACAATAAAATTTAAAACTACAATTGCTCCCCTTGAAAAATCCATTTTCCTAATGTATCTACCCAGCTGTCATACATCAAAATTTCAAAAAAAGATTATTTTTTCTGTGACTGTCTACATTACACAAGCTCTTAAACAGACTTCTCTCACACCAAATCAGATTCTAATCTAATATGCAGACATCTCTTTCCTACTAATGGTTACGTGTACTTCTTCAAACCTATATATGAAGGTTAGCAGCACAGGGGGCCAACACTTCACATGCACAATGATAACAGCACGTATCCCTCCCAGGGCAAAACGGCAGAGTTCAAAAACAGATCATAATGGTTACCCTTTTAATAACCCTGTAATTGAGGGCAGTAGTAGAGATAAAAGAAAGCATTAACTGTACCTAACGAAGACCAGCAGAAGAAAACAGCACTAAAGCTGGACCAGAGAGCCACAGGGTGAAAAGCCACAAGTCAACACTGTCCAGAAAGGGTGCAGGGGCAGACTAAAGTCTTTTAAACTCCTCAGGAACAGCTGAAAAATCTTGACTAGGCAAAAGTACATGGTAAGCAGCACCATGACCATCACAACAGATCACTGGCAACCAGCACTGCTGGAATCCTGCAGAGCCCTCCCAGGCTTAGGTGGAAAGAAAATAGTTTAAAAAGATATCTTTTACATGTCCATCCTGAACTGCACTACGGGGTCTTTAGGTATCATCTGTCTAGATTTTGGCAAAATCTATCCTGCTTTCCCTTTGTGATTTTGTGAATTAAGGGTTACAACTCAGCACAGGCAATGAGCAGAACCCCATGGAGAATAAAGCTTGAAAACAGAAACAATCACTTAACACTAAATACTTCTCAAAACATCTGCACAGAAGCCATGCATGCAGAGAGCTTTATGACTGCAGCATGTCTTTGCTCAGTGTTCACAAATATGGGGAAGTAATCATTATTTATAAAAATCCCATAAAAGGTATCAATTTTTTTTACTCCATAAATGAGTAATGACTCCATCATTTAGAACCCATGAGTCATAAGTTTTCTCTTGTAAATAGGATAAGATCAAATCCCATGGCAACATGTTCAGTCATAGTTGACTTAATTGTATATTTTTCCCCTTTCTTCCTCTGCCTTCCACCTTTGGAGCATTCTCTGCCTTATACTGTAATTTATAAGAACTCGGTCTCATCTACAATACATCAAAACAAAGACTATGATTTTTTTAAGTAAGGACATTAGAGAAAAAAAAACCCCTCACCAAACCCCTTTTACTGGAGTCCACTCATTCAAAATGCTTATGGTCCTGCTGATCTTTTATGTAATAATGTTCCCCATTGACACAGATAATGGGAACGCTGACATGTCAAATCTGTTTGGTGGGATTTTTTGCTGTTGCTGTTAATTCCCACCCCACCCCTGACCCAGGGAAAAGGAGAATTGCCTGTAGGCTTTAATCATAATGCAGTACACACGGGCTGCTCGTCAGATACTCTGCGTCTGGAAGGTAATAAAAAAAAATCTTGAGAGAAAATATTTTGGATTTCATTGCTCCCTTGCTATGTCTGTGCTTTGGGGAAGAACAACCAACAGCCGCATTTTTCAATGCCATTTGAGCAGGGTTGAACACACAAATCCCATTATTGTTAATGGGATTTGTGCACATAATTCTGAATACTTTGAACAATCTCCCGTGAAGTTTCTCCCAACCCCTCAAGAAGCAGGAACAATTCTACTTTATTTAAACATAATCTCACTGACAGGTAATTTTGTGACACAAAATTTATTGCTGGCTTGTCCTTTGAGGGCATGTTTCACCATTAATGTTTCCTTTTAAAAACTTCAGCATACATTAAATGCTCATACCAAGCTTCCTGGTGTTTTCCTTGGAAAATCTTGCTTTCTGTGGCATTATCCAAATCCCTCTTTACTTTCCCCTCCTCCTCTACAAATACGCAGGACACCCTTGAAAATGAAATATTTGATCTCCAAAGACCCTACTGGTCAAATATTCTTTTAAATAAACCCTTTACTGTATTCACCTATTACCTCAGACATTCATGTGGTATAAATTTTAAATAAATGTCGACCAGCTCGCAATTGATCAAGTGAGCTAGAGGCCATGAATTTAACATGACTACTTCTGCAGGCTGCCTCTTACAACCTACCATTTGCCACTAGACTTCAATGCAGTCATTAACAAAGTGGGCCACAGGCTCCCGGTTCTGCAGGCTAAAAGGCTACCTCGGATATCAAGATACTCTGCTTTGGCTTTCGGCCCTTCTGTAACACAAGTGGCTTTAGCTCATCTGCGTTCACGTCAGTGAGTCATTTGGAGATCTCAGACATACCTTTGAGATGGTGAATTGCTGAAACAGGTCATGCTACCAATTAACACGAAAAACAAAGTAATTTCCTACATGCGAACAGACAATCGTACGGGAAGGAGGAAATTAAAAACGCCACTATGTCACATGGCCCAGCAAGGCTGGAGCACAGCTATTGCACGGATTACAGTCATAACACATTACAAACACACAAGCTCGGACTTGATCACGGATGTTTAATGTACATCATCATTACCTTAGAGGGAAGGCTCTCAAGTTCTAATAAGAAAAGTATCTGATGAGATGAAATGTTAAGAATAGGACCTACGTAGCTAACTTAAAATACTTGGGGTGTTCTCGTGGTCACAGCGCTGGGAAGGGTTTCAACGAATAAGGCCTGGCTGTCACTCTGCCAAGGACGTCCAGCGCTGCGCTGAGACGGAATAACTGGAATCAGCTCAGGCTGCCAACATGATACTGTACATACAGTCTCTCCAAGAGACCTCCTTCTCTTGCCTCCAAGGTTTTTCACCACCATGGGTCCTAAGGGGAGGTTTACTTATTGCTATCAGCACTTTCAATTTAAAGAAATATAAATTTTGCTTAAAGGATTGTTGTTAATTGCATTAAGACATTGCCCGATGGCACAAGCCATTTATCAGTTCAACACTGTAACCAACTGACAAAAAGGTGATGAGGTTAAGTGTACAGTGGCACAGGGAAAGGCTTGACTTCACCTGCAGAGAGGGCAGCTCAACAAACAATACGGAAAAATGGGATTTCTCCTAGGTCTTTTTCCAGGAAAGAGCTGAGAACAGTACTCCCTTCAGTAGACCATAGACAGAAGAAAACAGACTCATTTTCTAGAGTACAGGCAAGACTCTAGTCAGTTTGAACGACTCATTTCCCCATTATCAGCTGCTCTTAAAAAACAGATCTGGCAGCTGAACTGAAAGTTCTGCCCATGTAGTTCCCTGGCTCTTACCCCAGTGGTGCATGTTGCTGTTCTGCCACACTCGGAGGAAAATACCAGCATACTTCTTCCTCAATGCCTCTGCTCCTGCTGCCCAGAGACCACTGGAGGGTGGAGAATAGGGTCCTCAGCCAAAGTATGATAGAGGCTGAAAACACACGAACTGTGTGTAGGAGAAAAGGGTTTTACAGGTTTTCTGCTGGGGTTCATATTGCTGTTGATGGCTTGAGGAACAGCTGCAGCTTCTGAGCCTCAGAAATGCCAGTACAAGCTTCGGAAAGCAAATCTCACACTGAGCATCAGAGCTAGATACAGTCATTATTACTAGATTGAATGCAGGTGAAAATCTTCCACTAACATAAATGAAAACAAGGCTAAGTCCATAATTTATTAGAAAAACATAACACTGAATAAACAAGTAAAATATGCTATATTTTATGACAAGGTGTTTTCTCCCTTGTGGGAAAAATTATTTCCAGATTCAAACACATCACAGTAATGTACATTTCTGCAGTAAATACCATCTAAGGATCTTAAGTGCAGCCTGCTGGCAAACCTGCTTTCCAGAAATCACTGCCTTTCTCATCTAAAGGGAGTCCTAAAAGGCTGACTTCAGAAAATCACACAGTATTTCCATTCTGTATCATCTTGATCATCTCCATCATCACCACAAAGCTATTAGTGCACAGACACACACATGCAAAAGCACACCAACACACACACACATGCATAGGAATAACTAGAGCAATGGAAAATACGTTCCATCTTTGCTCATTTATTCCATATACAGGCTAATTTCTGAACCACAGGGGAGCAAATGTTCTATAAAGCACTCTTATTCTACAACTAAATACCCTTGCTAACGAAAAGTTAGCAGCACAGTCATCACTATCAAAAGCACTAACTTTTAGATTAGTAGCAGTTGGCGACTCAGTCATTCATTTTTCATTTTAAGGAAACCTTTTTAAGACTGCACTCTTGTTTTCAGGAGGACTATAAATGCACTTCTCATGTTTTTATTTTATTTATTCTGCCCTGGGGATTTGAGTCCCTCTTTGCAAGCAATAAATTTTTCTTTAAATCTTTTTGGTAATAATATATTTTAAAACGAATCGGACAAGGGGAGCATAAGCGCAGATCACCTCTCCGAGTGTTTTGGCAAAGCATCACTGCTGCACGGTGTTTGCAATCAACTTCTGGTCACTAAGCAGAGTGCTAATGACCTCTGCAGAAATGGAAAGCCACATGTGTCAAAATACGGCTGTCACCCCTCTGCTCTGCACCACCCCCACCTTGCTCACAGGGCCGCCTTCCCCTCACCACAAAATAAATTAGTAAGGAAGAAGGCAAGAAGGAAAGACAGACAGACAGAAAGAGACACTACGGCAGCTTTTAAAATTGTTGCTGTAAAGGATNAGCCTGGGAGGAGAAAATCTCCACAGTCTCATGCCTAAAATGCCCTTGGAAAATTGCCAATTACCAGTTCAGAACAATGTTGACATTTAGCCTTTTTCTAATCAGCGTTGTCCGTTACCCAGGGCAGAGATTCCTGCTGTATGACGGAGCTCTTCTGCTACTGGCAGCGGTGTCCTCCCAATAGTCTGCCCCCTCTGCCTGTGACCACCACTCACTGGCACCCACCCTGGCACCCCTGTTCCACCCCAAGAGCTTGAACTCCCCAAAATCAGGCTGGGGCACACAGTGAATGTGTCTTGGGGCTGACAGATGTGGTGGGGTACGGCACAACAGAAGTAGCTGGTGTGGAAGACCAAACCACCACTGATTCTCCACAGCTGGGCTCCTGACAGAGGCAAGGCAAGTGGAGAAAAGTGCCATTTTAAGACAGATTATGTTTAAAAGAAATTCAGTACATACCATAAACCGAAATACGGCATCCAAGCCCTTACAGATAGTTAAATTCAAGTATTGGATTTTAAATTGACTAAAGTGATGATGCAGAAACCTGCAGTTTTACTTGTTTACCAGTTTCTGCCTTTGAGCAGAGAAAAAAAAAGGGAGTAAACAAAGATGACAGAACTGCAGAAAAGAAAGTAATGGCTATTAATAACTGTTCCCATTATTTACAAGTCAATTCAACACCCTTAGAACTCTGACAAGTTTAGTGTCATTCACTGTGCAGATCAGAAGAGCACAGCACAAGGTTGAGCTACATCATGTTTTGTCCATCATCACAGAACAAAAAAAAAAATCTTGGCACAAGCTAGTCCTAGGCTGCTATCAGCTCACATGCATCAGGACTGGAAAAGGTCAGAGAGCACTATGGAGCTGGCACTGATAGCATGAGATAAGGTATGCTACACAGTGACAGCCTGCCTGAGCTATCACAAAAGCAAGGGCAGTACAGAAGGAGGAGAGCACTTCCAGCACAAGGCAGCAGCTGGCTGTCATCGTGGGCACTTTGGTACCAGTCCCACTGACATGTCAGGGGGAGGTCCCTTGCAACAGGAGGCAGAAGATTTTTCTTTCTTCATCTTTACTTCAGGTACCCTGCTGAAGAACAGCAGGTAAGCAGCTGACTGATTTAAATTCAGTTCTATAGTCACTGTGATTTCAACTACATTAAGTTTGTTCATGTGGAAGTAGATGTGACTGCACGAACATCAAATTAGGTAAATGCAGGATTAGTGTTACGGCTCAGTAAACATAAGTAAATTCATTTTCAGAAGTCATTTAGGAATATAGTCAATTAATTTTCAGTGAAATTAAAAAACTTCTTTAAAACACTGTCAAACACCTCAAGAACATCCTTCAATTCAGTGTTTTGAATGACCTCAGGCGGTGAGACTACTGACAAGTAAGTTTGTACAGTGTAAGTTCTTGCAAAACAGTACAATATAGCTTTGAGGCAGTAAGTTGTTTCAGCTTGGGCTTCACTGCAAGCAGGTAAGCAATGCTGCAAAATCAGCAGAATGTGTGAAGTTTGCACATCCCTAAGTATTTACAGTGTCCTGGCTGGATGTCCTGAAGCTGAAAACAGCCATCTTCAGATGCATCAGATTTGGACATGGACCTAGCTATGGGAATGTCTGAAGAGAAAAAAGCCCTGTGAAACAAATTTGCAACAGCCTCAAAATAGTTTTGACTTAAATCTTACACCATTTTACTCGTTCCCCTTTTCCTAACAAGTTTCAGCCCACAAACAAATTCTTTCACCAAGATTTTGACAAGCCAGACACAAAACAAAACCAATGTGTCTGTTTAGGGATTTCAAGGCAAAATAGTGGTCATGGCCATGGTTAGAGAAAACGTGTTAAATGAGCAGTGGTGGTGAACATGGGAGAGAGAAGCGCTACACTGGCTTTGTCTCAATCTTCAGACATAGGACCTGATACTACAACAAGCACCACGTGTGTCACTCCTTGGCTCGGGCTTTGTGGAAGGGAAAGAGTAAGTACATCTGAAATATGATTTGAGAGGAAGAAGTCAGCTGTGGCAAACTCAACCACAGTTAAAAAGCAATTCTTTAGAGGAAACATGGTTCTTAAAAATCCATTTTTAATTTTTTCCCAAATCTGTCAGCATTTACCAAAGTTGCTATTTAATAAATTTTCTTTATTGACTTTATCTTCCATTTTCCAAAATTTAAACCAATAAATTGAGCTTCATTCTGCTTGGGATAAAATGGCTTAATTCCCATATTTTCATCTCTTCTAACTTTCAGACTTATCAACCATTTAAGAAGCAACAAGAACAAAACAAAAGAAAAAGCAACATTAAAGGCACTTGAAAGAAATCCACATCCTGATTTCAGATAGAGAGGAAGGGAAACATGAATGGAGAAGAAAAGCAGAGGGGGTTGGGGGGAATCTGTCTAGGACAAGATGAAGAAATATAAGAACATATCTATGCCCCTCTGTCAGAACTGATAAACAATTCACTTGAGCAGTGACAGCCCAGAAAATCCTGTGTCCTGTGCTATTTTGTGTTTCACAGAGCACATTCTGTAGAATAGACCAGAAAGAGACAGGTTTGAAAATAAAATATTGTGGTACTGATACTAAATCAAAATGAGAAAGAAAAAATTAATTTTTTCAGAACAAAATGATCTTCCTAGGTGCACTTCCTTTTAAATGCAGATGCCAGTGCTCAGTTCTCACAAAAACGGATAGTCTTGGTGGATTTGATTATGCCAGATTGCTCCCCAAAAAGGATGTAGTGTGTAAATGAGAAGTTTTAGCTATGCTGAAACCAATTAAAGTTTTGCCACTAGTTTCACTGGAACTAAGTACCAGCTGAAGTTGACTTCTAAATCATTTCAAAACAGTGAGGTATTTAATAGATCTACATTAGTTATTCTCTGAACTCTCCATATGAGTTTTGACATATACATTCATTTTAAAAGAAATATTAACTTTTGTCCCAGCTAACTTTTCTTATTTTTTTAAAATTTATTAGTGCATTACTATGTGAATGCCACACATATGGGACTTTGCTCTTTAAGACTTCCAAAGCTGAGAGGTAGAAGCCTTTTACCATGTGTTAGCTAGCAGGTTGTTCCTCTCTCCCTCCCTTCCCAAAGGCCTAATGATTCTCCCAGTCAACTCCCCTCCAGCCAAGGAGGTTGGACATGGGTCCCTCAGCAGTCTGCCAGTGCCAGCGTGTCAGCCAGACCTATCCCTCCCTGCCCAGAGGGCCGGGCTGTGCTCAGCTGCAGCTGTGATCCAGCCATCCCTGCACCGGGGCAAGGACTATTTACCAGCTTTTTTTTTTCCTTTTTATTTAAAAGAGCAGATGTTAAAGCAGGGTCCCCATCCCTTCTAGTCAGTTATCTCTTTTGGGTGGAAAGCTTCTTAACTGGGATAGGCAGCAGCAACAACAAGCAAGCACACCATCCCAATGTGATCTACCTCTCACAACCATCCAGGCATTAGCCAGGATTCCAGGAATGCGCCAAAGGCTTTGACAGTAGCTAATGACATTTACACTTCCCTCTCCCCACAACTGCAGCTTACCACTAGGAAATGCAAAGCAAATACATACATACATTTGTAACACAAGCAAAAATCCCCATTATTTTCTTCATGTGTAAGTAATTTCTGATGAAAAGAGACATGCAGGCAGCAGCCCTTTTCCTGGGCACAGCACACGTAGTGGAGGTGGCTGCCACCATCAAGAAAATGAACCCAGAAACTTAACTGGAAGGTCTACACCAAATCTGTAGAGTGACATCATGAAATCTCAGAGTTAGGTCAAACAGCTCAATGTATTTTTCTCTATCATTCATATATAATAGTTCACTCGGTTCTGCCACTTGAGAAAAAGATGTGAAAAGCTACACACGTAGAGCTGGAAAGTAACCACAGTAGCAAGACAGATGTTGAGAAAAGATGTAATTGAGTTCTGCCAAGATGATAAGAGACCCTTTCTGGCCTTCCATTACTATCACTTCAGTTTGGATGTCAGTATTATTACTGAGAGCATCACAGTGTCTTTCTTTTCTTCAAATACTGGCTCTGGAAGACTTTGATGCTCCATTTAAAAAGAAAACTTACATTACTAGCCCTCATGGACACAGAGAAAACCTTAAAAGCATGACTTGAAAGCATGTCTCAACATACCCCCACAGAATGAAAAACCAGATGTCAAGCAAAAGGAACACCTATTTTATTATCAATTTTATTAATGTCTGTGCCTTACTCTTGATTAGAGCCAAAAAGATTAAAAAGAAGTAAACATTTTTTTTTGCTCTTCTTATAGACTTGTTGGCTCATGTTTTTAAGATTTATCTCCAGCTCTAAGAATTTGAAATGTCTTGAAAATGGGAGATAAACATCTCCTAGAGTTGCAGAAATGTGCAAGCTGGTGTTTCATTAAATGAACCGAACCCCAAATTGCAAGATATGTGAGGAAATCACTCGTGGGCAATGCCGTGACAAGGAGACCCTGCTTTGGGCACATAGCTCTGGTGTCTTTCTAGAGCCCCTACATTCTCTTTTTTTGGGTTGGTTTTTTTTTTTGAGATCTTGCATATGAAAATGTACTAGCTATTCCAATATTGTTCTTTTTATTGGTAAAACAAGGAACAGAAATGGACTTAATTAGAAAAAAGAAAATGCATGTTTTGTAATGCAGTTTGCAGCAGTTATTTTTCTTTCTGAAAATCATGGCATGAGTGGAAATTTCTAAAGTCTGTTCGATTCTTGGATATATCAACAAATGTCTCTTCGCAGTGTCCAAGTAAAGCAGATGGAATATCTGCAGTGAGGCTAGGTTCGGACCCAGAGTGTTTAAATGACCAGGCAACACACCCAGCCATTCCAGCTGCCAGCAGTGAAGTGGAACTGCAGTGTGGCAGCCTGTATTTTTAAGCTCCTCATCCCCTGTGCCACGGCTCCGTCTAGGCACAAGCTCTTCTCACACACTCATGCTGGTTTTCTATTTCTGTTCTGTACAGAAAAAGACAATGGACTACATTCAATCCTATTGTTTTGTGGTGTTTTTTTTTTTTCTGTGGGCTGACTTTGGTTGATTTTGTTGCACTATTGGCAATTTTACTTATCCAAATATTAAGAGAGAGTGAGAACCTCAATGATTGATAGCAGTGCTCATTGAAACACTAGCAATGTTAGGAATTAGTGTGTTCTCTCCCTCTGTATAATGATCCAAAATTCAAGACTCTGACAAAGAACAAGCACATGGGAGGATCTGGCTCATGCCTTTGTTTTCAGGAAATGCATCCTTGGGACCAATTTAAATATCATATTTCAGCCTTGTTTTACACACAGAATGGAGTGGAAAGTAACTGCTGGGTTTGTATAAAAGGCAGGGGGTACAGTGGGAGAATAATTTTGCTAATCCTTCATTTCAGTCAAACTGAAGTTCCCTATATCCATGAGCCCAGAAAGAACTATTGCCTGCTTTCCACACCAAATGACCTGACTCTCTGGGATATCTTCGAATGACATTTCTTTCAGCAGCTTTCTGACATTGCCTTTTTGGCAAGTTGTCCTAGCCGAGTGCTGGTGCATTATAAGCTTTGCACACGGACATGCAGATTTTTAAAAGGGAGAAGAAGGCTTCCTTCTTGCCCGGATGCCGGAGCTCAGTCTCTGATTTTATATGGAGGGAGTGGTGATAGGGTGGAGGGTGAGAACCAGTAAAAGCTTATGGCTGTGAAACATTTGGAAATGCTTGAGCACAAGCACTTTTCCATTCTTACCCCCTTTGCTGCTTTCTCTCAGCACAGAGGAGTGGTGGGTGAAAGGCAGAGATGAACTCCTGAAGGTCCCATTTAGTGAAGACAAAAGGACAGTTCCAAGGAAAGCTCAAAGAAATCATCTTCCTCAGCTTTTTTCCCTTCCTTTCCTTTCACCTTTTTTAACTCAGTCATCAGTCCATACTATGAAAGCTAGTTTTTTCCTCCTTCCAATATATATATCTGTTACTTACTGCTGGTCTGAAGTGTGTAAGACCCCTGTACCTCAAGTGCACAGGCTCTGCTCCCAGACACTTAAAACTCTGCCTCCCCACCATCTTTCCTAAGGGATATAAGGGTACACTTCCCTGCTGGGTGGCAATAAAGTAAATTAGCCAGATCTGGTTCTTGGTGTGGGGTACACAAACTCACATCTTCCCATCATGTAAAAGGAGTGAAGTGTAATCAAATTCTCTGCTGCAGAAGTGGTTCAGTAATTTCTACCTGGAATATATTTGAAAAAGACAGGACAGGCCTTGCTTTAATGTCTTAGTGGAAATTCAAAACCTGTACCAGTGCAGCATATTCCCCCTCTTCCAGTCTAAGGTGCACAGACAGCACGGAGATTTGCTCCAAGCCTCAGTAGGGAACTTGAATCCCCTGACCTACTGGCCCAGAGAGGAGAGTGTAACCAAGTCCCTCTGACAATAAACACAGAAACTATTTATAAGATTAACTCTCTCGCATCAACAATCTTAGCATCTGTTTTAGACATAAAGAGGAAGGCTGGTGAAAAGAATATAGTGGCAACAAATGGTTAAATAAATGTGAGCTGGGCAGGATCCTGCTACTTGAATCTTTTCCATTGTTTGCTGATGAGGTGCAGGCACTTGGCTGTGCAAAGAGAGAAGGCTTTAAGGGGACCCAGAACCTGGGAATACATTGCTTCTAAATGGCTAAAGCTGATCTTTAGAGATAGTGTTCCTGCCCACTTTATTTTTTAATACTTCAAGGCATCCATATTTCATGTAATGTCAATTTTAATGTCGGAAAACTTGATTACAGAACCTCTAAAAGTGAATCTGCAGAAGAGGACAGTGTAGTCTCCTTGTTTTAGTAGCATTGACGAAAGCAGGGGAGGGAACGCCTGGCAGACAGCAGTCTGGAGGCTGACATGGCAAATAGATAGTAAAGAAGGTTATCAAACTGGTGTAAATGCTGCACAGAATGCTACCTATCCAATGCAGGACATTTTGAAAGGGTGCCTGCTAGAAGAGGATTGGGACGGTGGAGTGCTTGCTCCTGTTCCCAGAAGCAGCAGCCAAGTCTACCACATTCAACAGTAGAAGTTGTGAAGGGCACAGAATTAAAGTTGGTAACCCAAAGGGAATGTACTGTCCTTCTGAGATTGCTGCACTTTCCTAGAGGGACACTGTTAAAATAGAAGAGGTGGCTGCAAACGCACTCTGACAGCCAGCACGCCTGAAAGGTCAGATTAGATTGAGCACTTAGTCTTTATCCATTAGTAGAAGCTAGTAAATCAGAGACTAGCAACGGCCAAGAAATAGCTGTGTCTTTGTAACATGTCTTACACCAGATTGAAAGGGCTCCAGGAAATCTGAGGGCTCTAGATAATACTCTAGATAATGTGAGAGCTGCTTCTCCATGACCTATTTGATAACCTTACCCACATAAGGATGTTTACAGGCTGGGTGGCAACTAAGATGTTTAGCTGTGCTGAGATGACAACTTTATGAGGTAAGAAAAATAGCACAGTGTTTTGTTGTTGTTGTCGTCGGATGTGGGAGCAGCTTTGAAAGGTTGCTGCAGCATTCTGTCAATAGGACTTTTTGGAAATAATTATTTTTCTGGTTATGCCGTAGGCTGCATTAATTGTTCGGGGGGTGTAATTCTTCATTTGCTGTTAATGTCTTGCTAGAAAAAACCAAAAGTCTTGATTGTTCTTGGAATAATCTGTTCTAAGAGCCTAGGAGCGCACCAGGTGGAAGTTATTTTAGAAAGGTTTTTACTTTGAAGGGCTGCTGGACAGCCCAGTGTTTGTGTTTGGTGTGTCCCTGCTCATAGAAGCTGGATATTTTCAGGGTACAGAATATTGGATTTCCTCTCCTATTCTTTTAGCTTGCTTCTCATACCCAAATGAGAAGCTCACATTTGCTGGCATGAGAGTGCATGCAGAGATTTTCTACACTCTGAAATCACCTTTCCAGTTGCCCTGTCCATTGAAGGCAATGCAGGAACTCCTGGAATTCAGCAGGCTCTTCCCATTGGGAGGAAGCAAAAGGAGTTCCTTTGGATGTATGGGAAACCTTAATTCTCCTCTTTTCTAAAATGCTTTGTCTCATTTAAATAGCCTGCATGGATATGCCCCCAACGTTTGTTGTCATAGCGTCACTTTTATCTGTTGCATGTCCGACTCGGCCCATGGAGGAGAGGGGCTAGGGAAGTGCATTGAATGCACTCACTCCTTGTTTACAGGCACTATTCACACCGACAGTGCTTCGTAACTTTCATTAATGGAAAGAAATTAGGATGGAAAGCTTCTTCAGAGTCTGTCTGCCACTGACACTGTTTGCATAGCCCAGTGTAGGGAAAACAAGGAAAACACACACACAAAAGATGATGAATGAATGGATACCTTCTAAGGAGATAGAAGAAAGCCTGCAATAGAGAGATGGAAGACAACGGAGAGGATTTCAGGCTTGGACTTCTCTTGACATAACACTCTTTCTTGAGTATTTTGCAAATAATGGAGTCTGGTTTAGAGTCTTTGAGGGCTACTATAACAGAATTAATTAATTGGAATGAGAAAAGGAAAAATAACAAAAGCATAATACTTTTCAAAAGAAAAATCAGTGCTTACAGGATTTGTGAATGTCAGATTAAAGAGGATGGTTTTTTCATGGAATTAATGAAGAAGTTCAAATTTTAATTGAAAAAGAAGAAAGAGAAAGAAAACAAAAGCCTTCCTACACTTCAATATGTTGGACACCTTTGAAGCAGATCTTAATGTTTATTAGTTTTGCCTTATCTTGATTTTGAAAAGTTAAAGGAAATTACTTTTAGTTATACTTTTTGTGTGTATTAGCATTTTTTGCTTTTGATAAATACGTCTGATAATTAGCTTCCATTTCAATTTATTTTTGGCAAAACATAGAATCATAGAATAATTTGCACTGGAAGGGTTCTTTCAAGATTATTTTGTCCAGCCCCTCTGCCATAGGTGGGGACTAGATTAACATGATGCCTGGAGAAAGTCTAGTAGAAGCATTCTCATTTTTCTCACTCTGTTTAAAGAATCTTCAGCAGTTTATTTTAGCTTCCAGGAAATTAAGAGCACATTATTTTAGACATGATTACATAATACCATAATTCTTCTCTATTTCTGTGGCAAAGAACTATACACTGAATAAAATTCCTGATGTTTAATTACATCAAATGTTCAAGGCAGAGAAACCCATTTACGTTCTGCTCCTGTAATACCTAAATTCATTTTAGCATTCCTGTAAGGTGAGGGAGTATTTCTTTTCGTATTTTATAGTTGGTGAACTGAATCTGAGAGAGGCCAAGAAATTTGGCAAAAGAAATCAGTGGTGAACAAGAAACCAAAGTGAACTTTCCTAGGTCCAGACTAGTACTTTCATAACTTCTGCCACTGCTTTCTGTCCAACATCCACTGGATTTGATCTATTCTTGGATGAATCTTCTGTTGTTCTCATAATCAGAACTCAAATGTTTTCCTCCTTTAAAGTTTCTGTTCTGTAAAGAACTTGACAAAGTCTTCTGTGCTTTTTCATTTTTGAGTGACAGGGCAGCATTAGAAGCAGCAGCCATTTAACCTTCCCAGGACATATCCCTCTTTTACTAGTTCCATGCAAGCATCTTGAACCACCCTGCCAAACCCAGTACATAACAAAAGTGAGAGAGAGAAAGGAGTGTATTCCCTCACTCTCCACCAGTTCTGGTCCACGCACAGCAGAACAGTCTCTGGGCATTGGTGGAGGTGCAGATTTTCTTCCTGTCCCAGCACTTCTGTGAATTAGCAATGGCAGCCTCGGTTTCCCACATGTACACTTTGAAACAGCTCGCATTCCACGAGCAGTACATCACCCACTGCTGGAAACGGTGATACAAGGAAGATTCCTTCACAGAAAACAAGTGGTTTGCTACATATTGAACTAAGATTTAAAAGAAAAAAAAAAGGAAAGAGAAAAAATTCACACAGGTCTTTCCTCCCTACTTCTTCCTGTCTGCTTCTGAAAAGTAAGCAAGACAACAGATCTTCAAGGTGCTCAGCCCTGGGAGAGAAGGACAGCTTCTACGGCCCATGGGAAGAACAGCCACCACAAAAGAGCCTGGATGATACACAACCTTAGCTTTCAATCTGGCCAAATTGAGAGCCCCATGCCTGAATATCCTCTCTGCCATATCAGCCCCAAAATCTTATGGGAAAAGGGGGGACAAAGACAGGAGAGGAACCTGCTCCACATGAGGAGCAGTGAGGAAAGCTGTTGTACACAGGCACGTCAGGACAGCTGCTGAAGGAAAGGAACTATATCCACCCAGGATAGCAATCATGCTCCAGAGCCCGGAAGCTGGGCTCAGTTGCTGATAGCCAGGTGGCTCTGTGTCAGAAAGCAGAATGGCATGAGCTTTGCATTTCGGTGTCTTGGAGACCCTAGGAAAGAGCTGGGGCTGTAGGAATTTCATTCTTGAGGACAGAATGTAACACATAGGCAAGAGCTGTGGGCCTCTTTCCCCAACACCAAGAAGATCTCTCAAAGTCCTGAAGAATCATTGTTACAGAGCAAAAATGAGGAAACTGATCCAACTGAATGATTTTGCTGCTAAGCAAGCCAGTCACTTTTTTCCATTTGTATGTAAACCACATCACTTTCCTGAAGTTAGATGCAGGACACAGGCACATTTAGCACTGTCCACCTCTAGCTTAGTCTCCTGGAGGCTTCAGGACTCTCATTCAGGCTCTTTGTTTAGTAAATAGGAAAACTGAACACATAGTCTGCGCCAGCTGAACCTCTATTCGCACCACATATAAGGCCTATGTAATGTCAGCAAGCAAGAGGTGTTTGTGAATGAAAAGCTGCACACACATCTATGGGTTTTAAGAAAGTGGACAACAAATAAAGCACCTATTTTCTTATCTTCTCATGCTCATGCTGTTATTGTGCCAAGTATTTTAAATGTCAGCTCCTCAGGATTATCTCAGAGCTGTATGACCAATTCCCAAACTATGTGCATCAATGGGACTATCAGTGGTTCCACAGAACATCCAAATTCATCCTGAAACACTGCAAATAAAAAAAAAAGACTGTGGTTTTAGGGTTGCTTTTTAAACCAAACATTTATTTTAAAAGATAAGACAATGGCTATTGTCATGCTAAAACCTGCAGACAAAATTACTATATATATGGTAGTTTTTAAATATATCAGCCATTTATATTTCTTTATGAGGAAAAAAAATTGGCTGTAGTTGCAATCAGTCTTAATTCATTCTTTATTGCTGTTCTGGTTCTGTGTTATTTGAGCTGGTTAACTGTTAAAAGCGTTTCAAATGTTCACATGGTCTGCATTAGGTTACAGAATAAAAGTAAGTACAGCCCACCAAATGTAACTTTCTGAAATGTAAACCACATGAATTTGATTTCTTTGTGGTACAACTTTAATTGGGTTCAGAGGTCTTTTAGTCTTACCTGTCTATCTGCTCTCTGATGGCCTGACCTGATAGAGCTAATACAAAGAATCTGCGAGCACAATCCAAGCTGATTACCCTCAGTTACAGTACATGGCTTTATTCTTGACAGTATCAGCCCTTCAGCCTGGTTCATTATTAGGCTGCAAGTTTGAACCCTGGAGCCACCACTGAACTGGGAGTAGAAGTGTCACAATTTATAGTAAAAGATTTTGTCCCCTTGCAACCCTGCAAAACAAGAGGAGCAGAGGGAACAACATCATGTAGGTGCAACTCTAAGTGATCACACATCTCCTGGAAAAACTGCATGAGCATGCAAACATATGTATGCCTCACACTGTCACAGCAAATGTCACAACACAGAGTGCATCCAACACACACTACATAGCAGAGAAGCAACTGCAAACAGAAATTCCAACAAAGCCTGAAATCTTCAGATAATCTTAAGGTGATTTGATATTGTAGATTTTTTCTTTTGGCAATAGACTGCTTTCCCTTAATGACTCATTATTCACTCATCAACACTCCTCTCTGTTGCACTGTATTCTGCCATATGCCTTGCTCGAGTGAAACAACAGTACTGCCACTTCCCACCCAGAAAAGCACATCATATCCCAACAACAAGAAGAAAGGCACTGCACCACAGGTACACTCACCTCGTATCCCATGACCTGACTTTGTAAACAAAGACCTGTATCAGCTTGTGGGAGCAGATCCGGAATTAAGCAGACAGCTCAGGAGAAATGTAGGCAGAAAAGAAGCAGTGTGCTGAAATACTAAAAGTCCCTTTGCCTGGGTAGCTGGTTTTCTTGGTTTTTCAATGCACAGCCTTGATTTTGAAAAGGTAACATGAAAAAGATTCACAGTGCTCATAGCTCTTGGAAGAAGACACCATAGAAAGAAACACTCAGCAGACCCAGTAATAAAATAACATAACACAATATTGAATGTTACTCAACTGAAACTTCCACTGTAATTTATAAGTTTCATTCAAGTAAATAAATCAGTAACAAGTAAAAACATTACAAGTCATCCTCTAGTTCAGGCAAATTACATTCTATTCTCTCTACTGGAAAACACACACACACACAAAAAACTTTTCAAATCCAATGTAGCAAATTGTTTCAGGATAATATTTTACATCCCATTCCCCAAAGCTGTTTTTGTCTTTGTCATTTTTCTACAGTTCTATTACCGAGCACTGTTCTGTACCAGTAGAACTGTTGTCCCAAGTAATTTCCACCAGTGAACATACGAGCAATAACAAAGGAGATCCCTTAATTATTTCCAGGTTTTTCCAATAAGCAGTGTTGGCAATACAGCTCTTAGCTCTCTGTCCATCATACAAATAACAAGGCAAGGCCTGTAAACATGGCAGGGGTGTGTCTACTTTCCTGTTCGTCTAATGGGCAAGCAGGAGGAGTAAGAAGGAAATGTATACCTCAGTGGTGGGGTTTTATTGTCAACATGGAACAGGTTTTTTTGGCTTGGAGTCATTTACTCTGTCTTCAAGGACACAGCTTACAGTTTCCCAACTTGGTCATAAGGAAAATTGAACATTTCCAAGGACGCGTCTTCCAAAACAAAAACTGATTTTTTTTTTCCCTTGAGGCTTGAAATGTGGTTTTGTGCTTTTGTTTTCCACCCCTGTTTTCTTTTATATATCGGTTTTTGCTTCCCTCTGCATTTATGGGTTCTGCTTGGGTCCAATATTGTTTCTAGCATTTACTTTATAGGACTTAGGGCCCCACATCCCTTGATGTTGCATTAATGTGCAACAAAAAGCTCCATGCTACCAGGCTGTGCACAGAAAAAGACAAGACTGGAAGGACCCCAGCTTTCCCCAAGAGAGAAATATAGTTTCACTTGATGGCTTCTGGAATGAACTTTGCCTATTATGTTTTATATAGATTTTGAATAAATCCTCTGAGTCACAGATTTCTTATTGGAATAACAGAACAATATAGAGGCCAGGGGAAAATTTGGAAGAAAGTGTGGATTTTCTTCCCTGTCATGGAGCCCAGAATCCATATCTTTCTCCATATCCATTTAGTATGGCACAAAGGGAACTCACTGACTGTTTTCTTTCAACTTCCTTTGCTACTTCACAGTAGAAATATTATTCTGCTTCTTATTTTATTTCCCTACAGATCAGAAAAAATTCAACAACACTCTAGGTCTCTTTCCTCTGTGGGCCTGGAACAGACTGCAGAGAAAAAAGAAATTAAAACAGAATAAGAAGGAAATTAATTGTAAAGAGGTAAAGTTTTCCTTCAATTTGGTGTATGTATTGATAGGCTCCAGTTGGCATCTACAGACTACATATTGTCAGTCTGGATTTGGTATAACCTGTGCCCTATAACCTCAGACAAAACTACTTGAAACAACCACAAATTGAGAAAAATAATATGAAATCAGTTCAAATTTAGTCTCCTTTGGTTATCAGCTACAATTCATATCTTCAAATGTTGTAGTTGTGTTTCAACCAGAATCAGTTGTCCACATAACAGCCTGTTGAGCTTAACAGACCTTGTTTGAATATTTTAAAACTACTGCTGCCTTTTGCCCACTTCCATTATGTTAATTTACATCTGCTGCCCAAAAAAGCTACATGGACAGCTCACAGCAATAATGAATTAATGAAGTCCAGCATGTCCAAAGAGAGATTCCTTCAGGCACATTAAGTCAGCAGTTCACCTCTCCAGGGGCAGTTTCTAATAACAGCTCAAAAACACTTGCTGACAATACAAGCTTTAGCCCTGCATATGTCAGGAAAGCTTTCTGCATGCAGCTCTGCCCAGAAGCTCCAGGAGACCATCACCATTCAGATCTGTGCATTTCTTGCACATCTTCCTACGCAATACCTGGGACAACCCTACTGCACGTTACAAGCCAGGAACATACGGCATGAGCAATCACCTGTCAGGAAAGGAAGCCAGATACTCCACTGTTGCCAGCACTTCCTTCCAAAGTGCTTAAAGGATCAGAGGCCCTTCAAGCAGCACCTTGAGGCTGAAGTGCTGTCTAGTCACTCTCCAGACACCTGAGGCAACAGCCTGTCCGAGATATGATGAGCAACATCTGTCATACAAGGACTGATCTAAAAGGGGAAGCTTCAATGTTGTGTTGTCTAAGTGTCCAGCTTCAGGTGTGAAAGGGGATGCTCACAGCAGTGTGAGCAGCAAGCCCAACCAGCTGAGATTTAACCAACCTGGAAGCCCAATTCATTACTCCAAGAAATTTCTCATTATGTTCTCTATTTGTATTCTTTTTAGGTCATTTTACTATCAAAGGTGCAATCATCCTGTCTTTGCCTGGGAAATCACAGACATTTCTGTAATGGGGAGAAAAAAGAGGAAAACCAAAAGAAGTTTAAAGACATCCAAACCCCACATAAAAATGCTTAATTCTGGGAATGCTGAGAAGAAAACAGAACTCTAGACAAACACTGAATGGCTTTCAAGGAAAATTGTGAATTCCTCAATGTATACAATGACAGCAAAATGTCAGTTTGGACTTGAACCCACATCAAAGATCTTTAGGTCAAAACCACTAAGAACTGAACAAATGGTTCAGAACAACTGCTCTTCTAAGAAGTGAGAATTAACACATCTGACTTCTAACCAGGTCTAGAAAAATTTAAGTTGCTTGAAGAAAACTTAAAAGATCAAAAGGTATTGTTTTCATTAAAGAAATCATGTGACTAGGAAGGAGCACCACAAGTATTTCTGCATAGGATCATTTGATGCTAACCATGCTTTTTTTTTTAAAATCTCACCAAAATAGAGCAAGAGATGGGGGGATAGAAAAGTATAAAGAAGTAAAAAGTACAAGCAAAAAACCTTAGAAACTGAACAACACAAACTGAACACTGAAAAGCACAGCTTTTTCTTGTATCACATATGTATATATGTACATACTGCATTTCAATCTGTAGGGTTAAAAAAGAAGAATGATACTCTGAGCCCTTACATTTACAGCACTGGTGAACCTGGATCTTATAGTTAAAGAACTAGATAAAAGTAACATAATATTCAGAATTCCCCAGGAAGTACATTCAATTCTCTTAATACTGTCAAATAAGCTAGGGATTTGGATTTCACTCATTTTGAGAATTGTTCACTGCAAACATCTTATTACCTCACCAAGTTTTATGGACCCTATCAGAACAGCTGCGATTCACTTCACTTGCAGCAGAGGAAGCTGGTAATAGCTCAAAGATTGCCCCCTTCATTTCATAAACCAATTAGGACCTGGATCCTACGACTAGAGTAACACAACCCCTTCTTTTACTGGCAAAATTCCACTTCATTTATGTGAGCTCAGAATAAACGTCTCTGTTGGCAGAACACAGATGCTCATAGCAGCAAATGTTTCTAAAACACACTGTCTAATTTGTTCCTTCTTCCAAGGAACACTTTTCCTGCACTCTCAATCTACCTGCAGGTTCTGTCTAGCCATCAGTTCCTTGTTCAACTCAGCAATTTTTTACTAAACATTGCTAAGAGAATTTAATTATGGTTTGCCACATGGAACTTTGTTAGAAGGTCTCCAAAATGACAGATTTATTTAAATTACTTTTTTCCTTCTAAATAAAGTGTAATTTCATTTTTGTAAAGAACCAATTTTGGTGATGTTGTCATCTTAGATTTATCCATGCCTTTGATTCAAATTGTTGGTGTTTGGGGTTTTTTTTGTTTGATTGTTTTTCGTTTTCAAATGCATATTTGGCCTGTCCATAAGTAGAAATAGAACCATCTATATGCCCTAAATGGGACTACAGTGTACCATTGATTTTGAAAGCTCAACTCATCAATTAATAAGGAGGCCTACTTTTACAGGTGGTAAAATAGGATCCATACACTTTACACAAAATCTGTAATTCCTGTGTTTTCCCTCAGGCACTTTCCTCTGAACTATTGTAATTGGTTTGCAGCCAGGTACCAGCTAAAAAAAAAAAAAAAAGAAAAAGAAAAAAAACAACCCAAAGCATTAACACTTTATTAACTTATAGTATGCTTTTATATTCCTTTGAAAGTGCTCAAAAAAGACACTAGTAAGACAAACCAGGTAAAATTGAGGTGTTCTCTGTTCAGCACATCAGTGCCAACTCTCTTATTGAAACAGATACAAACATAGATTCTTAGTGGGCAACTAATCTTTTATCGGAGTTCTTTGCACATGAAGGTCTTCACTTTTTACTCATTATAGCCATTGTGCCACCCCCAGCAAATCTTTAAGCCCTTCTCTGAACTGACATGGTGTAAGACATCATCCTAAAGCCTGCTACTTCTCTGGAACCTGCGAATTATTCTCTTAAATGAAAAGAAACTTTTAAAAAAGCCTTACACCAAACAAAGTCTGTATTGTTTGAGTTAGTGTTTCACTGTGGCTTAGTTACCTGTCAAACAGGCTGACACTTGGATAAAACACATACTGGAATCATGCATCGGGGCATGGTAAGCACAAACCTGTGATGAAGAGCAGAGCTATGTGATTCGGCTGTGCAGAGCCCTAATGATCTTTTTCTGGCCTAGGGGAAGCTTGATCTGTCATATCAAACCCACTGCAATTCTGAGAGCCTCTTCCATCCGAAAATGATTTTACATCTGTTTTAGTTCAAAGAGTCATATAAATCAGAAGCTCTGCCCATAAATTTTGATGACACCTTTAAAGAAGATTTATACAGTGTGTATTATTTATATACAAGAGGTATGTAAGAGATACCAACCACTAAAATTAAGGAATCAATGCTAGATTCTCCAAGTTCTGTATATCATATATAAGTCCTATTTATGACTTTCTCTGATGTGAGAGCCAGCCAATGCCTATGAAAGCTCAGTATTTCTGTCCAGATACAATTATGGGTGCAGTACACTATTCTGACCTCGTTTTCCTATAGTTCTTGGATGGGACAAGCTTTTCAGGACAAAAACATCATGATCCATTTCTTAGAAATCACTTGCATGAGAATTGGCTTGAGCATGGTTTCACTGCCTATCTCAAATAATCATCAGGAGAGAGAGAGGGCTGGTTTCTTCTCATAACAAAAGACAACAACCCTGGTAAGAGTCAGTGGACAGCAAATCACACAATATCCCTTACACTTTTTGGTTCTGGTGTTCTTGCTGTAAGAAAGCAACATTTCTAACAAACTTAGGACTTCTGTCAAGTAGAAAGCATGAGGTGTAAAATACTGTGTTCATTAATAAATTTAACCAACATGTGTAACAAGTGCATAACTTTCAGGATAATAGTTGACTTCAAGTCAAGTAAGAAACACACTAAACTCTCTTCATTTCAGGTTGACAGGTTATTTATTACCTGGCTAATGATCCTCCTTTCCGTCCCCCAAAAGTCACCTTGATATATGTCAGTACTTTCCAGCCCCTTCCTAGACCTTATAGCAAGAAAAGAGTTTTTGGTAAGGCAGAGGAGTATGTTTTTGAGGACAGAAGAGAGATGTGAACAACCATCTGTTTGTGCTGTGCCTGACACACAGGCTGGTGCTGTTTGCTTTTTTCTTCCTGACTCAGCATTATGGGGAAAAATTGAGTCAGCAAGTCCTGAACATGCAATGCAAACAACAACAGAGGAGGTTGGAGAGCAGACAGAGCTTCTAAACATCACAGACACAGCAGCATGGTTCAGCCTGCAGGTCAGGTGTGGACCTGGGCAGCAGCTTGCTAAAAGGGATGAGCAGCTTGAGAGGGTCCAGCTTATTTCCTCCCTCATCATCCTCTCTTTTAAGCTAAGCTATGAGACAACTTGTTTCTGGGAATGGTGCACTTGTAATAATTTCCTAAGTAATTCACCTGAGCTTCCCAGAGACTTGTGGCTGCTGTTCACATGTAGCTTGATGGGATTCCATGTCAAGGTTGGCCAAGTTCAGTGTGGTAGAAAGGACTACAGAAAACATGTCTTAGCATAAACAGAAGAAAAAGGAGCAGGACCATTAAACAGGAATTAAAGCCCAACTTTAAGACAAAGACAGGAAAAAATAAAATTTGGACAGAATGACACTGTCAGATGCTCTCTCTTCCCACCTCTCCCTTTTCCTCCCCTTCCAGTGATCTAACTGATGTTCTTACATCCTGCACAACCAAGGCTATGGAATGGACTTGATCAAGGGACTGACTGGGCATTAGATGCTTCATCTCTCACTGCACATTTCTTCTCATCTCACAACATACTGTGGTACCTCAGTTCAAATACATGAGTTGGAACAGAGGCTTTTATCACAGATTTCCTGGAAAGAGAACTAGTCTTTGAATTTAATAAAAGCACACCATTCCATGGCCTCTTTGATGCCACACACTCCACCAACTTACTAAGAGCTTGAAGCGCGATTTTCTCTTGGATGTACAAAGACCCTTCTCAGTCACTCACCTATTCCAAGTGCCTTCCAGAACTAGCTGCATTATGGAAGGGTTTCTGCCTGTGATTGGCTCTTACAGGAGTCTTTTCTGTTTCCTTAAGTTATAAAGGATGATAGCAGGATACTCTGAGAACTCAACCAGCAATTGCAGTCTCAGATAGCTTGTGCTATGGTGAAACTCCCGTGCTTGACAGGACAGGTCTGTCCTTCTGCCATCTGAGGCCCTCCAATTAAGACTGAGAAGGTTTTTTTTCGTTTTCCAAATGGCCGGGGTCACCAAACCTCTGTTAGTCCCACTGCGTGCATGGAGTAGCCAGTTTTTCTGACTACTCCATTACCCATGCCCCTCTGTTTGAAAAGCATTCCAATCCATGAAAAGGTGATAAACTGGAACCGGAGAGACACACGTGGCATCATGAAATGAAAGAGAGAGGAACAGTAAGGCAATGCATAGGTGTTAAAATGAATGCTGCATGTGGGGACTGAAAGGCTGTTCTCCCACTGGTACCATGATTCTTCAGTACATCAAGGCACCAGAGGCATCTTCCAAACCCCTTTTGTTGCTTTCTCCTACCTGCTTGCATTTCACCAAATGTGGTTGCAATTTCTCCTTTTTGATGTTGTGCCAGAAGACCATCTTATCTTGATTAAAATGCTCTACAACACTTTAAAAACAGAAAATCTACATCACATGGTTAGTGCTCTATGTCCACTTTGGAGCCTGAGTTCACTGAAACGGGACTCACTCTCACTCTCCATTTAGTACAATGTCAACAACTTGCTGCATCTGTGACAATCCTCCATCCTCCCATGTTCTTTATCAGCTGCAGAGCTGTACCAGCGAGTTTCAAACTGGAATAATTACTAGTTATGTCCACTACTAGCTTGAAAAACGAGCTCGAAAGCAGGTTACCTTCTCCGTGAACACTGAGCTGTTAGGTTGCAGCTACCTACAGTATTTGATAGTCTGAAACACACATCTTTCCTAGCACAAGATGTGTCCAGATAGAGCAATCAGCACGCTGCATTGTCACCAATTTGTCTGACCAGAATTTTCTCACACACTGCTGTATACGCAGTCACAGAAAAAATGGAGTTATTTTAAAAAGAAGACAAGCACTGCTATTGTACAGCCCAGTTCAGAGCCCCATATCTTGAGCTGATTCAGCTTATCTGCTTTTCTATACCTTTGACAAATGTATGTCTTATATCATTTTTTCTTGCCTTCCTCCATATGCCATACTGCTTTTCCTCCATGTATCTTATCTCGAAATGACGTGCTATTAATCAGCCAAAGACACCCTTCACTGCTAAGTGTTCCTCAACTGATTTTTCATCAGTGCAAGTAGTTACTAGTTCCAGCATTCCTCCCACATGCTGAAGGCTTGGCACAGAGGGAGGAGGGATGGCAAGGAGGTTAGACTGCCTCACTACATAAATGCTATCTGGGACCTTTACACCAACCTGCCAGCTTGCTGTAATGGTAATGTTGCTGTTTGTTCTCAACAAGAGGAACACGGTGGGAGGAAAGTGGGACTTCACCCTGCCTTATTTTTAAAGTTAATAACCTTTATACTCTTCCCTTTATCTGATTAATCTGGCTGGGTGCCTGTTCAGTAGTAGCTGAAGCTTAATACCTGAAACAATGTGTGGATGTACACTGTGCCAGTAAGGCTTGCCCAACAATGCACATTCTGTCATGTTTTCCCATGCCTTGTGTCAATATCTCATTTTATATGTAAGCCCCCAGAGTAGGGAATAGGGAGAAAGAGAGGCATGGAGAGAGAGAGAGAGAAAGAGAGAGAAAGAGAGAGAAAGAGAGAGAGAGAGAGAAAGAGAGGGAGAGAGAGAGAGAGAATGTTAGAGGGAGAGGAGAAGAAAGAGAAAGAGAAACGAAAGTAGGGAAAAATTACGTCCCTTGGGCATGTCAGCTGCTACAAACTCACCCACTCCTCACCATGAAATGAGCTGTGTGTGCAGGCACAGGTGGGTCCCATTCTCTGTTACTAGAGTACAGCCTACAAACAGGGGCTAAATGAAGACTTTCATTGCTGTTCCCTGCTTTCATTGGAGCAAGGCCATCATAAACATTTGCAGGTGGCTTGGCCATAGTCTGACACTAAAATATTTGTGGTTGTGATAAAAATCAGAATATTGCTACAAGATGGTTCTATATAACCTTCAGGGCTTGATCCTGCTCCTACAGAACTCAGTGAGAGTTTTACCCAGTTTCTCTCTGCTGGTTTTATTGCTCATTAAAAGGCATTTTCCCTGGCACATTTCTTCATAGTAAGGACTCATCTATGCTTTGGGGCAGCTTCAGATGATTTTAAAAAAGGTGAACTCAACCAAAATCCACTGGTTTGAGCACCTCAGAATTTGGGCTAGTTAAATAGCTAAACAATCTCAACTTTGCAAGGCCAAATCAAAACCACCAAACTTTGAAGCACTCAAATATTTTCTGAATTCATCTGGATTTTTTTCTCAGTTGTTTAATACTAAAATCATTGTCCAGTCTGTATTCCTCATGAATGAGTCGTGGATATAATTCTTAGCACATTTAGAAGGATAAGATGAAGATAAATGGAAATGACAAGACATGTTCTTTGAATGAGTAAAACAGGCACCATAGGGAAAAGACCAAAGGAAAAGAAGACAAACAAGGATGCTCAACAGTTTGGCAAGTAGAGGAAGTTGAAAATACAGCAATTATCTCCTAGGACACACCATGAACAAAAAACAAAACCTCCTAGGAAGAGGGAAGAATGGGGAACAGAGTATGCTGGAGGTCACACCATAAGTCTCATTCACACACCAGCTCACACAGAGACTAAAATGCTGACAATTGCCTCCCAATAAAGCAGCTTTAGACTCAGACTTAGGAAACATTTGTGTGATTCAGACACAGGGAAGAATTAAGATATGTCATGACAAAGTTTCCCAAATGAGACACACCACTGACTAGGAAAAGGCCTTTTTATCCTCAATCCCTCCAACTTTGGAGATTCTAATCACCATGGCCCTGAACCAACACAAACCTAAAACCTGACTGACAGGGTCTTGCAAAACCACATGCAGGTTTTTTCTCATTATATAGAAACAATTGTTTGGAAGCCAAGTACAGTCTTACATAAAACACCTCACCACTGAGTATTAAAAGTTGTTTGGGGTTTTTTTATGCTTTTAATTAGGATCATAATTACCACTAGACCTATTAAGTCACAATTTGAACAGGAGCTTAATCATCCTTAATGCAAATAATGGCATTAGTTAATGTTTTTCTTTCTAAAACTGAAAAAGAAACTGTTTCTTCCTCCCTCTCTCTCTCCCAGCCCCCTGTCTTTGAACAGAATGGGACATATATAAGTCAACAACTTTGCTGGATTCACAGGCAAATGGTATTGCATGTGAAATCTCAGTGAACACTGTGTTTTGTCAATATGTAACTTATACAAAGGGCACATCTATCAAATATGTTTGCCTGACCCATCCTACCAAATTTATGTGTTAAGAACCAAATCTTGAAACAGTAGTCAAAAGGAAAATAGAGGAATTTGGCCAGGAGCACAAAACTAGGGCAGCAGATGGAATCTGTGTTCTGTGCATGGCTGGGTAACCCAGAGCTCAGTGCCATGGGCCATCCCAGCTACGAGGGCACTGGGAGATACAGAGCCTGTGGCCTACACCAAGCATCTTGAAAGAAAACTCAAGAATAACTGGATTTTCAGTTGTCAATGCCAGGATTTCACTTTTTGGTTTTACTTTGAAAACAGCTGATCATCAATTATTTAGACAATGACTGGGGACAGATACTGCTTTTGCACTTATCACATAATGGATGTGACCAAATTACAAATGACAGATAATGAATCTAGACTGCTGCTTCTTTCTTAGTCCACTAATATATCTTTTTATCCATACATTTCGATGCATATCCCCCTGCCTCCCCGCTCAGATTCTCACAGCTATTTGATGAAAAACTTTACCCTCAAGCCAACAGGGCCGTTACTGTACAATTAAAAACAAGTTATTGTGACTTATGAGGATCTCATACTTGCTGGAAGTAACCAGGTGTATGAAACATGGATGGTTTTGTTCACACTGTTCTCCAAACATTAGCACTCAATTGGCATTCAAGCCAATACAATAAGCATCCATACTGTCAATTTATGGTAATAAATATGGATCCATCATCAAAAATTGAGCAACTGTTCACACTGTGGCAAACTCTATTTATCTTGACGGTCTTTTTGTCTTCCAGCATTCCTCAATTAAACAGAGGACATAGGAAATAGCTCAATCCCATAGAACACCCAGAATTCCCATTGAAGGAAGTCAAAGGATCAGCTTCACAAACACTTTGTCTTTCTTCCCAGAGCAGTAATAGAAAAAACATAAACTATGATCATAGAAAGATAAAAACAAAAAAACTGGATGGACAAAGCAGGACTTTCTGGTAAGTACAGCATTCTGTCCTTTTTGAACCAGGGTGCCACATTTGGAGTAACCTGGCCATTCCCCACAGTCTGCAACGTGTGCTGCAGGGGTCCTTGCTCACGCTGGCAGGGTCAAGTGCAAACTCTGTAACCTCAAAAACCACGAGAACAATATCTGGTCCTGCATGCAGCTGGACCTTAAGAACCATGAGGACATGGGGACAATATCTGGTCCCACAGGCAGCTGCTGGAGCCAGAGAACCAGACAAATGAGAAAATGGAAATGGACTCACCCAATCTGCCGATTTGTGGAAGGTGCTTGTGTAATGACAGAACTGGACTGTGGAGATGGCATGGCTTGTTGAATCACAACGCTGGTGTCATGGTTTGGCATCCTTGTGTTTGTCAGCTGGTGGGATCCAGGTCCTGCCATTGCTCCTCCAACTGTGTTATGCATGGAGATATTCTGCAAAAAGAAGGGAAACGGGAGATGGTAGAAGAAAATAAAAAGAAATAAATGTCTTATTTTGGTTTTATGTTCTACAGGAATATTAGAAATCTGAAAGTATCAACAACATGAAAAGTTACTGGCTCCTGGTAAATCCCAAGTCAATAGACCTTGTTATAACCAACAACAATAAAGAAATGAAAAATAAATATTTACTTTCACAGGGCAATATAAACTGAAAAATACTCACAAGTTGACTAATCATTCTTCTGTGGTTCTGTCTTGTGATTTATAATGGGGATATTTAGCACATATTTCTCCTAAATGAATACGATATGAGTGCAGGACACCTTGATTTACTGCATGGGTTGTTTACTGTGAACTGTGTCTGCTTAGACTGAAAAGCAAATCAAGTTTTACAGTCCCAAGTAACAAACAGTACACAGCACATCATGAAACAGCCATTTATATTAGCCTCCATAGATTTTGTAGAGCAATAATATCCTAGAGGCTTAGAATAACACTGTATTTGCACATATATAACCTTTGCTTCAGGTAACTCAGGGGTCTTAAAAAGTTCTTAAAAACAAAAAAAAAGAAGTTGACAGATAACTCATATCCACTGAGCAAACAACCCAAGAGACCAGGATACTGCTAAGGAAGGAACCATGGAATAAGACTTCTCTCCTGTTATGCCTGTATACAAAACACACACTGCTGCTAAACCGCAGGGTTTGACTTGGCCTGCGTTTAAAAACAAACAAAACTCTCAAGTCAGAGATAAGCCACAGTGTATACATATGAAAAATATGGTAACCTTGAGAGCATTATTTTTCCTATCAAGCATCAACGTGTGAATTGTTAGCAGCAAGAGGAAAAGAAACTTTCCATTGTCACCTCATGCTAGACTGAGGAAAATGGGGAGAAAACCCCTTGTACGCACACTGCCACTAAGACTCACACAAAGCACCTTCCTAACCACTGCAATACTCAGGATTAAAAAACAAAGTTATGTTTCATTCAAAATTCCAATTGATGAGTCAATTTGTCTAGGAAGCACACACAACTACCACAAAATATTTATAGATAAAGCTGGTGAGAAAGGAAACTCAGAGCTCTGATCAAATGTGGAAAACAGAAGAGGCACATAGCACGTTGAATCCCAGACCTAGAAGAAAAATTGTATTATGAGCCAAATAAAGAATAACTCCTCATGGAAAAGGAGAGCAAATAATTAGGGGACCCAAATTGAAGGCATTAGATGTTATCCCATTATCTCCCAATTTTATATATTTCATGTGATTTCCCAAGATAGTGTGAAAACAGGGATCTCTGTTTCTTTTACAGGAGTTGTTCCAGTTTTCATTAACACATAAAGAGGCAGAGGTGCTGCCTCGAGTTGCATGGTTAGACCACCTCACTTGGAATGAAGAGGACCCAGCATTGAGTTCCTCTTCCAGTAAATAATTTACACATTATTAATCAGGTCTAGAAGCTCCTTATTCACTTAAGTATTCACTTAAGGAGCATGAATTGCAAGAGGAAGCCAGACCTAAGACCTTAATTGTAATATTTCATAGCACTGTAGTATGTCATGACCACGAGGCAATAACCTTAGATATATGAAAACTTCTCCAAAAGAAGTTCTCCCTCATCTACTACATTGCTATTAAAATGTCACTTCTTCAAAAGATTACTGGTTTCTGATGAAAAACCTGTTCAGATTAAAAAAAAAAAAATACAGCCAAATCTAGCTCAGCATTCAAACCTGCAATGACTTTTTTGATCGTGGCCAGATTTTGCTAAAACAGATCTAATATCTATCCATCTGCAGTAAATATTTTAACACTGTCACTTCCTAAAGTGATCTCTAAAGGAAACATGTATGGTGCCATGAGTCTGCAAGGCCTGGGCATGGACAGGGTGGAAATCCATCACAAGCCTTAGACAAGTGGTACCCTAGCACTTGCCCAGAGTTTTACTGGACTTTGTTGTACCGTCACAGGGCAGAACTTAAAGATTTCATATCAGATTCCTGTGCTCCTAGATTAAGCATTTCCTTTCTCTTTTCCTTCTCTTTCCATTTTTTCCTATAATTACAGAGTTCTCTAAGGTACAAACACATGAATTATGATGGGTATGGAAAATTTTGGTTGTGCATAAGACATTGTAATTGCTATCTTACATGCATAAAGTTCCAACACTGTGTCAAAGTTTTAACAATTTCCAATAAACTGCATCTTTTCAAAAGGTAGGCTGAGTATGTGATGCATGGAAAGTAAAAGCAGAGTAAAAACCTGTCAGTGCTTTCAGATGTCCATTCTTCTCAGTAATGCAAGCACTGTTGTTGGGCAAGCGTATACTGCGTTGCCAAGTGAAAGCCTAAGGTTTCCCAACAAAATGTCAAACTCAGCATGGCTCCAACATTCATAAGAAAAGGATTTGGCAATCTCAGAATAATTTACATCAGTGAGATGCTTGTGAATCTACAGAGAAGTTCAAGCAAGTTCATGCTTTAAGGACAATAAGTATATTTTAAAGGCGGCAAGAAGGTAATGCACAGGAGATCTGACACTAAGCCTATCTGATCTCGCCGTATGCATCATGACATGCAGAATGACTCTGTATCACCAGCACAGCAAGACTAGGCTTGTTGCACGTGTGATGCAGGCAGTCTTCAGAACTCCCAAAATGGTTTTGCTGTGTTGAGCTCTGCATCTGATTCTGAATGGATCTGGATAGAATATTAACAAGCTCCTTGCAGACTTGACTTTGGGCCCTTATAGAAAGAGAAAAAATTCAGCAATATTGGTTGAAACTGAGACCTCCACTTTCTAGTTGAATTGTTGTTTGGTTATGTTGCTTCCAGCTCTACTTTTAAGGAGCTCTTCATGGTCTTCTACCAGGCACCCGTGAATAACATCTCCTTTGACTCCCCTTTTCATTATCCTCCAGCTCTGAAGCCACTGGTAAAGATTATTTGATACTAGGTGTGGAGCTCTCAACATTCCAGCTCGGAAAGTCTACAGGAGCAGTGACACAGACTGAGCTCTCCCTCTGCTTTTAACATTCCCAAGACCCACCCATACTCTGAGAGAGTATGACAGCCACACACACACAGAGTTTTCTCAGGCATCTTCTCAACTGTGCTTCAGCATTAGGAGAGGGCATATGAGCTTATCATTATCTATTTTATTGAACTGAACCTAAATGTTCACACAGGGAACAGGCCACCCATTTGTCAGGAGCTGCAGAGACACAAAAGACATGCCCTTAAGATTTATTTAGTAAATCTTAATTATGATCCAATATATGAAGAGGAATTTATGTCCTTTAGGACTAAATTTCATCCTCATTAAAGTTTCCAGTCACTCCCACTGAAGCAGAAACTAGGATTATAACACTGAAGAGCTTTTATAGAAATGCTCCCCTTGCCCATGTGCTCATGCAGTACTCTCCATCAGTATTTAACATTCAAACAAATAAACCAAAAAGCAACAAACCATATCCACAAACTGCTTTTAAATCAAAGTGCTCATTCTCAACCTTTCCAGCTGCAAGAGGAAAGTGTACAGATCATCACCATCCTAACTTCTCCCCAGTCACACTTCATGGCCCATTTTAGCTTCAGACTTAGAAGAAAACATTTGAGCATTTTTCTCCCACGTGCAATCATTTAAGTTTGGATAGGCAACACATTTCTTTTTTCTAAAGGCTAAAAACTTCTTGAAGTCGTGCTTCCATGTTCTGGTGGAGAGGATTACACATCACTCCACAAGAACACACACCCTGTTGGCAAAGCACAGCAGAGAAATGACGGCTACGCAGACACAGGCAGAATACACCCAGGCAGTCACCATTTCCCCTGAACCCTGGTTCTTCCAGAGAAACACCCATGCATTTCACACAGCACTGCCTGAAGTCAACCACCATCTACTGACCTCAAAGGACGAAGACAACTGATCCATCCTTTACGATCTACTGTAATATTCTGAGTTTCAAAGAGTTTGTTTGTGGTTTTAAACTATAAGATCTAGTTTCTGAACCAAAGTCTGGTTTTATTTTCCTACTATTATTTTTTAACTGTGAGGCTTACTAAAAATTGCAAACACCAGTTTTACACAAACTGCAGACTATTCAGGATTGTTCTATGTAAGCTTTTAGATCAATAGAGCTGTAACCTACAACCAATCATACATAAAGATATTTTGCAGACTATTACATAAATTCTCAAGTCAGAAGGTATTTTCCATTTTAAAAAATGAAATAAAAATGCAGTTAATTTAAACACAAGGAAAACAGGTTTTGCACATTTTTGTTTTATGCAAAAAATCATGTATCTAGAATTGGCTGCACAGCAACTTAAAATATTTTCACATAGTTCAAGAAAAAAGCATCAACTTAAAAAAAATTATAGAGAGAAATCAAATATACAACAGTACTTCAGAATTTATACAGACTGCCCTTTCAATGAATATATTTTAACAAGGACAAATATTCTAAGACAATACATATTTAAATGGCAGCTTCATGTGCACTTTTAAGAATTGTACAGTAATATCTTGCCTGATTACTGAGATCCTAACTTCACAATATATAAAAAACACAGTGGAAGCCTGCAGTGACAGACACACTCACTACACATGCTGCTTACACAACCAAAGAACATGCCAGCTTAGAAACTTAGAAGACATCACTGTAAAGAAACTTAAACATTAAATGTGGCAAATAATGGCAGGCTTCAAAATTATTTGAATCATATATAACCTCCATCAAAATTACTGAGCCTCTATGAACTCTCTCCTGACAGAAGAAAAGGATAATCTCAAAACAAAAGTTAGCAAGTCTCCCCAGAAACAGCACCAATTCATTTATTTTCTCATTATTCAGATCAGTGTGGAAGGATAACACCCTCACACCAGCCCATTACAACAGTTTTGGCTGTAATCGGCATGCAAAATCTAAACTGTCATAAGCACAGAACTAAGCTTGCTGCCCACTCAAGGCCAGTAAACACAGATGAGGAACTAAGGAAGAAAACAAGAGATAAAAAATGAATTATGTTACTAATGCAATTGAAGACTTACGGGAAAAGAAAGTCTATTATCAAGATTTAAATTTTTTAAAAAAAAGGAAAAAATTCCATTATGCAAGAGATGGGTGAGTGTAAACTTGGTCGAGACTGAAATGCAATACCTTTTCCTCTTTTTTTTAAACTGTAACATCTGTAGAGCTTGAATGAGGAAAAGCATTAAAGCAGGAAAAAAAAGGACACAGAAAGGAACTGCTGGAAAATGCTGTGTAGCAACATTAAGCATAAGGACAAAGCACTATGAAGATCTTATTGCAGACGGCTAAAATCCATTTAACTCCCCTACTTTGCAAGAGGTATGAAGTCACTGAATGAGGCTGACACATAAAAATACAGAACTGATGCCAAAGGATCTATTCCTCAAAACATTTCAAAGAAAGGCAAATGCTCACTTAACAGCTACCTGATAAAAATGGCCCATTACAAGAAACAGCAGGCATGATACATCCCAGAACGGAGAAAGACTCTTCCCTGCTCCCAAGCCTCCCATCCGAAGTCTCCCCCTGAACTGGACCCAGCTAGCTATCCACACCACACTGGAGACTGAAAGGCCAGGAGCAGTATGGGTATATCTGACTTCTTGAACCCTAGGCACGACTTCTCAGTCAAATGTTATCAACCTGATCTCCAAAGGGGTAAAAATGTAAAGAAAAATTAAACTCCTTACTCAAGAATGACAAGTAATGATAGGCAGATGGGGAAAGAAGGGAAACATTGCTCTCACTGAAATCATAAAGCTTTGAATCTGTACTTATCAGTCTCAGCCACTGGTTTCCAATTTTTTGGATCACAGACCTCTGTCAACCCTCTGAATTTCACACAGAGCACTCTGTGCTCTTATCATAAATTGTGTAATTAAGGCAAGATGGTTCCACAGACCAGATGCAGATGACTTACCACAGCTTGGCGACCACCAGCAGTTCACAGACCAGAGTTTAACTGCCACCCAAATACGGCTTTGGAGCACTGTGACTAGAATTTATTGACAAAAAAAGATAAGATTTCTAAAGGTATCTATGAACTTCAGTAACCCTTGTCTTTTTTTCAAAATGTCTTCAGTTTTTGGAGCCTTAGACAATTACTGTTAATTAATGGATCAGACTTGTGTACTGGGGCTGGCAGGAGCTTTGCAAAATTTTATCCTAAATATCTGTGTTGGAACATGCAGGGAAACTTCCTTGATGCTTTAAGTTAGGATGGATTATTCTTAAACATAGACATGCTGGCTGCTCCTCAAGAGGTACAAACCAGAAAAAAACCAAAACACATAAATCATTTTTTAATCCTGTTTTCTTTCAATAGCTGTGTTATCAGAAAGACTTTCTGAGATACACTGAGTGATGCAAACCTCGTCTGCTAATCTCCAGCAAACTACATGGCACTACTAAGCAGCGTGGCACAAGACACAGGACAGACATATGAAGTGCTAAGCCAGGTATAAGCCATCTCAAGGCTCTAGCAGTCACCACTGTAACTCAAAGTCCAAAGGGTCCATTTAAGCACTACTAATCCTCTTAAGGCCGCTGCCTGAAGGGTGACAGCCCTGCACAAAATCTCTGCAATGCTGCTCGTGCTGCAGGCCAACCTCTGGCTGCCCCCGCCGGGCCTCTGCCCCTCGGGCACCCAGGGAGCACCGTCACCTCCTCTGGTCCCTTCCTCGCACCTTCACGGGCTAATGCCCATCAACTTCTTCCACGGGCAAGAGAAGCCTCCCTGCCTGCCCTCCACTTGGGCTGCTTGTCTAAGCAAATGTTCTGATTCCTCTGATAGTATGAACAAAATGCAGGATACTTTGAATTTTTGGTCTTTTATCTTAATTTTTTTGACATGATCTAATTACAGTCATTCAGTGGTGCCCTCTAATTATCAGTAGAAATGAATACTGAAAGATGAACCTTGTCTTCCATAATTCCCTCCCCTCTTCCCCCTCAACCCTTCTTGTGCCCTTTACAGCATGTCTGTCCAGACTACGCTTGTAACACATGAAGCCTTCTTTACACACACACTAAGTAATATATGGTGTATACCAGAGGTACCCATGATAAACCACTTACTAGAGCTAAGGAAAAACAATTATATGAAGGAACATATTTTGAAGGAGAAGGAAACTTTGGAAGATTGGTCTCACCAGAGTTTGAAAGGAAATAGCTTCTCTGTGGGAAAAGATGACATCAGATTGCATGCTTATGTCTTGAAGTTTCCTACAGATATTTCCCATTTTTCCTCAGGGTTGCTTGTTTCATGCACAATTACTTGTCCAAGATAGCCACTAAAGCAACATAGAACAAAGAGCTTCTTCTGTTCAACTAAACATCAGTAACACTAAGTGTGCAAAGCCCAGTTTGGGTCACTCAGGGTGTTTTGCACAGCTAACACCACATTAAGTCCTGCTAATTGGGAGGCTAAAAATTAGGGGGAGCACAACTGGCTGCCTGGCTCTACCCAGTTCTCTCATGCTTCATGCAAAAGCCATAAACTGACTATTTCATTTCTTCTAAGTTGCCTATTGTGACATTTATAAACAGGAACCTGGCAGCATGTCAATGGTGCAAACTGATTTCCTTTTCTAAATACAATTTTAAAAAGCAAATAAACAAGGTTATGCCTGCTAATGAAACATTATATGCCATGCTGGAGCTAGTTTTTCTCAAATGTATTCTCTAGAGCAGATGGAACACCAATAAACACAAAACAACAAACCCTTTTATAAAAAGCATGTTTATAAGAAAATACACTCTCCATAGAACTTTGTCTAAGGCGAAACTGGCTTATATCTGAAATGCTGTCTTGGGGACAGAATTGTGGTCCCATTAGATTGCTGTAAACAAGGGAGCTCGCCATGCATTTCAAATGGAGAAGGGCTGGTAAGAAACATGAAAAGAAGAAAAGAAATTTGCCAGGATACTTACTAGGTATAATCCCTAAAGGCGTTAGTTGAAATCAAGGCCTTATTGTGCTAAAAGCTGTATAGACACATTGATGGACAACACTCGCCCACAAGCCTCAGAGTCCAGAGACAAAACAAGGAAAGTGGAAAGAAGAAGGAGAGAAAGTGATTTGTTCAGCCAAATATCAGGACTCAATGCAATGGCTCTTTTCTCCCAGTCCAGTTCCTTGACCATTATTTTGCACTGTTTCCCTGCATCTAGTACTTATCTATGAATTCAGAAGACCAGAAAAGTTTAAATAAATAGAAAAAAACTCAAAGACACAGAGTTATAAGCTCTACTTGCGTTTTTTCCAGCACTATCATTTCATTTCTGTAAATCAGACAGAGTGCACATACTAAGTGGGTACTCAAAGAACCTTCTCAAAGTAGGTGCATGTCAACTTTTGCAGGACAAGCAATTAGACATCCAAAAGCAGCTGCCAGATCTGGAGGCCAGTCAGAGGGTAGTTGAAAACCTGGCTTCCCTTTCTTTATTGTAAGGAGTTTTGTTTTTATCCATCATGAAACAGAAAGCTGGGAGGGGGAGGGCAGCAATCCTCCAGGAATTGCTTTAAACAAGCCTTTGATACTGCTAACTGAAGGCACTAGGCTTTTCAGCATTATGCAAACCATTTATAATCTGTTAATAGCAAATACACAGAGACAGCACTTTGGCATTTAAATTTGTTATATTTTATTTAAAGCTTCTTTGAAATTCTCATCATTGATTTCACTGGCATAAGTTATTGGCATCATGCATGAGTTACAGCACTGGCTGTTGACTGCATTCAATGACCAGAACATTTTTTAGACAGAGCAGTTGGTAAAGAGAGCAAGGATGGTAGCAACGAAATAGCCAGCAATTTTCCATTCAGGCAGTTTCAAGCAGAAAACTAGCAGGCTTAACTTTTCTGCTAAGAAGTCAAGTGGAAATGCTGCTACCCTGGTAATAAAATGCATCTCCTAAATATTCTTTTACCCCCAACCCACTGTGCCAGCTGTGTTGGGCCAGGCAGACTAGTACTGCATGGGCACTCAAACAAAAGGCTGGGAAAAGTCCAGGAGTGAAGGCTAATGGTGGTCTCAAAAAGCACCTAGACAAACCATTTGTAACATACAAGAGATCATAGGTTTAATCAGTGATTGGGTTTTCAAGTGAGCTAGTAGGAAAATAATTTTGATTGGTGAAAATCATAAAAGGAACACCAAGACATCAAGTTAATTCACCAGGTCTCCTGGGAAGTGATCACAAAGGCAGTCATGCAGTTTTGCAGGATCCACAATCGCTTCAAACAATTTTAGGTTGATGCTTTGGGAGAGAGCTAGTTTAGTTCTTAGACTGAAAGAACTTAAATAGAATTAGGTACATAATTTGGAAGCATTCAGACAAAAATTAACAATCTTTGTAGCCATATGAGTTTAAAAAGTTAGGGTTTAGAAAGGCAAACAGACTGTCTGCACAGAAGGCAAAAAAGTTAAATATACTTCTAGTTAAAGAAAGTTCACTTCTACTGAGTACTGACAAGCAGACATTACAAGAAAGTGTCCTCTGAATCCTCGAAGCTGGTGAGCAGTCTGGTTGAGGAGAAGCTGCCCTTGTCCACCTCTGCCTTGGTTTCAGCAAGTAGCAGACAGGCAGGAAAAAAAAGAATAATAAGACTAGGAGAATAAACATGCTTGGAAGAAAGATAAATCAATAGAGGTCCTTCTACAAGGAACAGAGTTGATCGTCCACTGATGAAGACATGTGACTTGGTCTTAAACACAGATGGAGATCTCTGGAAGAAGAGCTATTGTTAATGGGAAAAAGAACAAGTAAGCAAGCTGGCATGGAGCTTGGACATACAACTTCCCAGGACAGGGACAGCGGAAAAGATCAGAAACATAACTCCTTGGACTCCAAAAGTGTTCTACAGGTGAGGTACACAGCAAACTACACAGCCATCCTTTTGCTCACTCTGCTACACATTTACCATGACTTCCATCAAATTACTTCACATTCTTCTGCCTTACATGTAAAACAGGACAAAGACCTTCAACAACTACACAGTGGTTGGAAGCGACAAGAGGGGAATAGCTTTTAGAGAGACAACACAGTATGCTTAGGAAGGCAATGTAACAGCACTGACAGAGCATAAGAGGTTTTTTTTGTAAAAGAACACCACAGAACTTTAGAGCAGCATGCATTTCAAACTCACACAAATGACAAGAAATCATAATCAAGATACTTTAACCAATACAGAAAATAGTTATATGATGAATACCATTAGAAGGATTGCAAGACAAAAGAAACAATTATTTGGTATCTGGAAACATGAGAGAAATGTAAATCAGTAAAAGAGAATAATGGCTGCATACTCAAGTCCAGAAAGTCCAAATATCATTGCAGGATCTATTCTTCAGAAAAGGGGAGCTCATTGTCTGCAGAAAATTGTATCCAATTAAAAGATTCCTGGCTGTACATCCAAATATGGGCACTAAAAATTGTGAGCCATTTCAGAGGAGTCAGGCTAAAAATCTTACTGAGGCTATATGGTAGTGGTGGTGGTGAAGGGGGTGAATTCCCAGTTGTAAAAGCAGGATGTGTTACTCTCAGCTTCTTTTCTGACTGGAGGAGATGGAGAGAAAAACAAACATGCTGCACTATATTTGATGATGCTATCAGACAATCATCCAGATGTACACGCTTCCAGTCACACTAATTAAATGTGGTGTGGAGCCATCCTGGGGAAATTACATACCATTCCTTTAGAGTACCACATGCTTCTGAAATGCCTTGGCGAAGTTCTCACTCCATCTGAGGAGCCACAATGCTCCTTTTACTAAGTAATAAATAATTGGTCCTCCTGTGTAATGGTGTGACCCAGCCAGATAGATAACTTCATTCAAGGAGGCAGAACATAATTCAGGCAGGAGTTTCAGCTAAGCCATGAATGAAACAGGGCAGGCAGGCATCCTTGAGCAACAACCTAGCTGCATATGGAGAACTGTTAATTCTGAGTGCTGTCCTTCACACAGCAGCTTTTGCCTACAGAGTGGCTGTCAGTGGGATGTTTATAACCTAAGCAATGTGATACCTGAGAGTTGAAGGACAGAGGAGCGGGTCAGGACCTAGCCTGGAACAAGTAGCACCCCGATCCTATTCTCAAGAGCAGCTAGCTCCTGGGTATCAGCATTAAAGAAGAGCAATATTACCCTTCAACCCTTGAACACTGCTCATTTTAAACCCACCTAACTTACAGTTTTAATACAGAAGACTCAAAAAATAGCTGCTGTTTGGTTTTTCTTCATCACCAGAAGACAGCGGAATGGACTGTGCTCTGGAAATCCATCGGATCACACTGTCTAAGCAAAAGGAAATAGGTTTTCCAGTAAGATAGTGCTCAGAAAGTGATTCTGTGTATGTTTTAGCCTTTTTGCCAGTTGTCTAGGAAAATTGCAGTGGCAATTCCCTGACACAGACAGTACTTTAAAGACTTAAGCTGAAGATAGCTGCTAAATATCACAACCTTCACCATTCCTCTGCATTATATAAGAAAAGGCAATGTGACCCCTGTATGATATTCTAAAAGACATTTCCCAAACATTTCAAAACTGAATGCTTGAATTCATTTCAAATGCTTGCTACAAATTTTCATATTTGAGAACAAAGGCTGAAAAACCAGAGCTGTTTGTGACTCCTTCAAAATACATCATCTCACATTTCTCACCTACAGCTGGGAAAAGGTTCACAAAGCTGAATCCAGTGAGTCTGGATTGCTAGAGCTGGCCCAGAATTTTGCTCAGAGTTTCACATTTTCAAAGAGCCAAACAAGAAAGCTGATAAGTTTGTCTGGATTTGCTGTGTCCCATGTAATAAGACCAGAAAATTTAATTCTCTCAACAAGATTTATTAGGTATTGGCAGGGATGCATATGGAAGTTTAGCATCCAGAAAAAAGCAATGAGGTTCAAAGAAAAAAAAAAAAAAAAAGATTTGTGTGATAGTAGAGAATATACTTTGTTGTTCTATCAGATTATTTGCTTTAAGGCAGAAACATGATAGTCTGAATTTTAATAAGATATGGTGAAGTCTGTGATGAAGGGAGTCCAAAATGATTATTCTTCCTTCAAAAAGGACAGACAACGTACTACCCTACAATACTTGGTCTGTCTCTTCTTACAGTACACATTGCTAATGCTCCTGGAGAGGGGCTGACCTTGCCAGCCAATTACATTATGCTAATTTGTCCGTTACTATAACTCCTACAGAGGCATTCACAGCTCAAAGCAGGACAGAGATTTATATTGTCTCTTCCAAGCTGCAGACTGTAGACGTTAATCTCTCTCCCTCCTTGCAGTTACAACTCCACATGGCAATATCTACATGCAGTGCCATTGCACATTGAAAGAGTCAGTTATTGCCAGCTTTATTCAACTTAGAAGACAAGCCGTGGTCCTACTTTGCCCTTTTAATAAGTGTCACTCTAGCTCAGAAAGCATATGCTTGGTAACAGCTGTTTTCCTATGAAAACATATGGTTTCTCATATGCTTTTGAAAACACCACAGGAATGTATTTGCTTGCTAGATGCTAGTGTCATGTCTCTACATCCAGCAACAAAATCATTGAAAGGAACATAATACTTTCTATGTTATACTCATGTATTGTAAAAATATCTGTTATTTTAAAGCAAAAAAAAAAATATCACCCAGCTGAAAAGATTTAATGTAAAAATAAGGCTCATAATTTAGAAGTTATGTGCACTACAGTATTACTTGAACATGGGATCAAAACACTGGTCTTCTGCAGACATACAGCAAATAGCATGCAATGCAAGCAGTTTATAGTCCACATTCCTTCATGAAAACAAAAACTAGTGAGACCTGCCTCTTCTAACTGCTGGAAAGATCAGAAGCTTCCCTAGCATCTTTTAGTCGAGATATGACAAACAGAGTATCAAAAATAATTGAGTCACAGCAGTTTATAATAAACTACTGTCCTTCAAGTAAACCACAATATCGACTTTTACATGCTTCTTTCCCTTCCTTCACAATATTTAGGGCAAGCTAAGAGTATCCACACAGCCAGTCGCATGTCAGAGGAGGTAGAAAGTAGCTGATTTGTCAGGCTACTTTAACTCAGATGTGATCAGTGTAGGGTCAGGTTAAACTGAAAGCTAAGTATTTGGGTAAATAAAGGTTCTGCCTGTGGTTTCGAAACTGATTTCAACATCAGCTGACACAGATACTGACATAAATATACAGAAAGTTTTCCAAGTGTTATAAAGACAGGGAAGTTACACATTGGCAGGAAAACAAGAAAAATGCAAAAACATGCCTTATGACAAGGTCTTACAGAAATTTCCCTTTGGTGCTAAAAATAATTCCACTGGAATATTTGCAGAAAAAAAATTATATTCAAACTAGTTTATGCTCTAACATCAACAAAATGAAGAAAACCATCCAACATTACTGCAAGACCTTCTGAACACACCAGTATCTCTAGGTGGTGTTCCAGTACTTCTCACGTAACTTAAAAAATTTTACACCCGTGTCTTGATGGTGGTTAAACACAGGGTCACACCAAAAAGTCCCCATCACACTGAAATGTTAATGTTTTATTACCTATTAACAGTGAGGGGGCACACAGAAGTCCACACAAATCTGTATGACTGACTTTACAATTTCCAGCAGATCATGTTGCACTGCCGCCTGCAGTTAATGCCCTGAGCCACAGCCTGGCTTTTAAGAAGGTGCTTAAGCACACGATGCAAAGAGGTCAGGAGAGCAAATGAACAGCAAGAACTGATGAAACTCCTGTGACAGCCTGAGGTATGGCCCTCAGGCATCTGCTGGGCCCCTTTACATGGGTTATGATTCCCTCCTCGCAGCCTGTGAAAGGTAACACTTGCCTGGTGGGCACACAGGTCACTATGAGGATCCAGCATTTTGCAAACTACTGGCAGATGTGCAATAAACCCACGCTGACCTTCTTTCTAAAAGCGAGCAGCAACCAAAGATTATTAAGATGCCCTGGGCATAGGAGATGTAAGAAAACAGGATGATTGCTTGTGCAACTGTTTCTACCAGCTAGGAACTAATGCACCAGGGACAAAAATAAAAAGCCCTCAGAGGAAACAAATACAGGATGTTTTGCTGGAAACACAGTGGTCTTAAAATGATACAAGCCAAGGGAATACAAATACACCCTTACCTGACTAAAAGATGTTTTGCAGTTATCAAACAGAGGTATAACCTTGTTCATCTGGTTAGACACTAAAAGGAAATTATGAAACCAACTTTCAATAACAACTCCTTAATAGTGCCCAGAGCTTTCAGTCCCAGAAGGTAACTGAGAACATCTTTTACCTAAGGTGACTCTTAAAAGCTCAAATGAATAGGAAGGCCAAAAATCCAAGAAAAAACTGTTCCTGTGTTGCACTGGTCATATCTGCAACAGAACAAAAATATCCACCGCAAAAACATATTTGCTTCTTTTTCTGTTCACATATTCAGAAGGAAGGAAGGGGAAAAAAAATAACAAAATCACGTATAGGCTGCCATTCAGAAGTTTCTAATCCTGAAAAAACAGTGCAGTAGCATGCTCCTGTTTGACCTCAATTTGATATTCACAACTCCAGTTCTTCACCAGAAAAAGAAGAGGTTGATTTACAAATGCATGCCAGTCTTCCAAAATGTATCCAATAACTTTGTGCAATAACAGGTATTTTCAAAAAGCACAATGGTGTAAAAAGACTTAAATGCACATACAACAAAAATAAAATCAACTGCTCGAGGTATCATTCAGCACATACCATATAAAAATTAATAAAAATATTTACAGAATTATAGTGTTCATCTGCATTTCTCTTCAGAATCAGAACTGGCTTTTCCATGAAGCCAGTTAATTTGCTCATAATGATCAACACATGATATATCTCTGAAGTCTCCAAAATTAAATTTTCTACTCATTTTCCAGCTGATGAACAAAAGGAAACTGCTCTTCCTGCATAATTAACTTAGCTTATATCCTATCATGAACAGTCTATATGAGACTATATCTGTACCAGCTATACGACAAAGTCTCATCTATGACCTTGTTATGCACATAGAAGAAAAAATATTTTTAAAAAGCCATTAAAAATCACACTGCATATTCCAGAAACTTCCACAAAAATGACTTCACACTAGAGGTGATCTAAAATTACCTTATTTTACATACAGACATCTATTGCATTAAGCAGTATTTTCAAAAGATGTAGTAAAAGAAGAACACAGCATGAAAATACACTGAAGCTTAAGCTTTCCAATCAGTTTAGTGGGTTTACATGAGCAAAAGTGGTCTCTATGTGAGGTTTCAAGAATTTCTCCATTGCAGGTGTAGCTTCTGATTATTTCTTTATTAACAATTACTGGCAGAAGCTTATCTGCTTGACAGGAGAAGGAGCATTTAAAATTACCAGAGCACCACATTGCTTTACGTCCCAGAAAGGGTGAGGGTGTCTAGCTGGCAGAGGTCATGGAAGTGACAGGGATCCAATCCAGACAATGTCTGTACAGCCAGCACTGCAGGTTCCTTGGTTGCTCAGCTCTTTCACACTGTATTAACAGTCTTCGAATGCATCTACTCTGGAACAAGCAGAATTATTTTTTTATTTTCCTGGAAAACACATTGTGGTATTAAGTTAGTAATTTAATCTTGTTGGCAATATAATAGTTGTGGCATAATCTCTCATGTTGTAAAAGTAATTGCCATAATCATAAGCTACATTCAATTATTTCTTTTTTCTTCATTGCAGCTGCAATGGTTTCCCACTCCCAACCTGCCGTCCTGTTGCTGACAAGACAAGAAGGGGCAGAAAGCAGAGCTCACAAAACACTACTACATCCCATCCCCTTCCCTTGCCTAATAGCAAGTGACTCCCCATCCCAGTTAATAAAGAGCTCCTTGTCCCTCCATTATGCAGTGTAATCTTTAAAAGATTACATTCTCATTTGGGAATGAGCCAAGAGCCAGTGGGAAATTCTCTAGTAAATTGGATAGGGAGACAACAATATGAAGGGCAGCTGGATAGAAGCACATTTTTTTCAGGGCATTCCTATTCCTGGGGCCCTCTGGCATTGTTAGAAGTCCTGCAGTCTCGGCTTTTTTCACTGCTCTGTTGTCGGGATAATGCTATTCAAGAAGAAGGGGATACAGATTAGCTGGTTTGAAGATGGAATGTGAGGAAACTAATATTGAAAAGTAGGAAGAAAAGAAGAAGAAAGCCCAATTTCTTTTAAGTCTTACCACCTTACATAAAAACAAGGGAAGAACACTTTGTTTTAAAACAATGTATTAAGTGTATCAACGGCAATAACAAAAGATGCTTTTTTTTCTTACCCAACTATCAACAAGAAGGCAATTTGAGCACTCCATCACTAACAGCATATTAAGAACAATTTTGAAAGGAACATTTCCCTCACTGACTCTTTCCCCTTGCCTGCACCTTCCAACAGATGCATTTGCTCTGTGGAATCCACTTTCCACCCCACCCTACCTGTGATCCAGGATGGAGAAAACCAAAACAACATAGGGCAGGCAGCCCTATCCCATTTATCCCTGCACATGGAGGAATGTAAGTGAATGAGAAAGGCAACCACATTTTTTGTTATGTTTTTTTCCTTTTTCTTTGGGACTTTTTTTGGGGGGTGGGATTTGGTTGGTTTGGTGTGGGTTTTGGGTTGTTTGTTTTTATTTGGTTTGGGCTTTTTTAATTTGTTTGGGTTTTTTACATATATACACACTTTTATTGTTCTTTAAAGTATTTTCTCCATAAATCACATAGAATTATGTATCCAGAAGACTGGCTAGCTGACTGATGTTTATTTGGTCAATGATGGCATACATATATTATCATCTCAGTACTGCATTTAGTTAGAAAATACAGAAATCTCAAAAAAAAAAAATCCCTAACAAATGCCTTTTTTTTTTTTCTAAGTAGTGGACCTTTTCTACCTCCCCCAGAAAAATAAGTTTTTAATCATAACATGAAATTATGATCATTATTCCCTTTCAAGTTACATAATTATTTATTAGGAAGAAGTAAAAGAATAGTTCTCACAGAAGGGTGTCAGAAAGATTTGGTTTACCCTTAAATTTCTGTTTATCCAACTACAACTTTCTTCATCTGCAGGACTCAACTAACAACAGTTACCTTCTGTTAGTCCATGGGAGGCAGTAGTTAAAATACATTAAAATAGAGGATTGTTTGCAATTTAAAATCTTGGTGTTGGGAAGTCCTGATTCAGCAAGCTATCTCTCTTCAGCAAACCCCTGCACACATGCTTGAAGTTAACCATATGTTTAAGAGCTATTGAAGTAAGTGGACTTTGGCCCCATTTCAGAAAATCAGTTATATACACATTTAACTGGCTGAGATGGATGAAGCAAAGAAAAGAAATTTGGATATAAGAGGTGCACCTGAAAAAGACTCCAGCCACACAATAATCCACAAAATAAGAACTTATGTGCAGAGGTGTAACATGTGTAATAGTTTTCCTGGTTTTCCTGAAACATGTATGTTGGCATTTACATTTGCATGAGTTTACTGTACTGGAAAAAAATAGCATAAATGGGAAAGAACTATGGTAACTTTGTCATTAGAGGAACAAACCTTACACAGATGTATACTTCCCAAGGGACATACACAGAGATCTCAGAGATAAGACAGGAGTGTGACGAGAGAAAGAATATTTCAGAAGAGGCTATAAAGAAAGCAGAAACATGAGTGTCCAGACAGACTTTCCTTTCCACTTTTTCAGGGGAAAACTATTCTAATACCCAGCATCAACTGAGCACCTTCATGTCTCCTCTTCTCTTGTACAGCCACATCCCCTGACATCTTATTTCAACATTAACCAGAGAAACTAATTCTATTTGGGGTTGGGGGTGGCAGGAACAGGACGGGCATGGTGGAGAGAAAAGTAAATTTTACTTTTCATACTCCTTGATCTCTGCTCCCCCAGTTTTGCTAAGAAGTGCATCACAGGAATATTTTGATGTCCCACTTTGCAGAAAACAAAGAACTGTCTTTTTAATGTCTGCTTCAAGCAAGTGCTGATTTTTCACTCTTTCTCTCTCACTTGAACAGCCTCATGGTAGCCTCCCTCATCTTTCTTCATGTCTGAGTAATATTATTTTCCCTCTTCTTCTGGGTGAGTTTTCCTTTCCATTTTCCCCACCAAGTCTGATCTGGGGAGCAATACATCCTTTGTATAAGTAAAAAAGAAAGGTACATTTCTTGCTTTCATTCCTTGCCCCCTTTAGCAACCCCTACTTTCTTGTCTTTCTTCTTTCTCTCCATTCTAGGACATCAGGGAGGACTCTTCCAACAAAAAGGAGGAGAGACAGGCAAGGTAGCTTATTTTTATTTCTTCCTTGATAGGAGAAGGAAAGGTAGTGCTAGGACAAAAATCAGCTGCCAGGTAGAAGCCCAGACAATCTGCAGATTGGGCATCTTTCACCTTTTCTTCTAGGTGTCATGTCTGAGTGCCAGTGACGAAGCCAAAAGCCAGCTCCCTTTCTGTGCCTGCTAGAATTTCCCTGGGTCTTGCTACGTCCACAAAGAGGCAGAAAATACCACCACTCCACACACACACCTCAGGTGAGGGAGGAAGGGGAGGAAGACTGTATCTCTTACTGTAGGAGGGGGAGCCACGCTGGCCTCACAGGCACACACTTACTTCAACCTCTGTTGAGAATGAGCTCAGAGACCTACTCAACAAACCACCAAGAGAGAGGACTTTTAAGATGTACTAAAAGGTGCTGTGGCAACGTGCTCCGTTGTCACACGTGTTACACTTACAGGCTCCACAGATTAGACTTCAACATTGAACCTTAATGGTTTTCTGCCACTGTTTCTTTTGCAGATGTCTTTTATTTATAAAGGGATTTTCTAACCTTCAGTAAGAAATACTGGTGCAAGCTTACAACTAGTGAAAAGGGAGAACATCAAGCTTGCATGACAAGGCAACAAATTTCCCTAAACACTACATTGTAAATATTTACTGAGACTCACAGGAAAAAAGAAAAATCAGCAAAACCTTCAGCTAACAATTTTCCAAATAAAAAATAGCATAAAATCAAAAGGGGCACTAGTCATTTTCTGGAATTCCAAAGAAAGAAAAAAAAAACACTTTTACAGGGTCACAATGATTTTCCTATCCACATTAAGCATATTTTTCCATCAAGAAGATTTCTCTTAATAATAGTATGCCACAAAGGATCATTAGGCAGGAAAAAAGGGTCAGAGCAAGGATAACAAAGATGAAAAGAAAACTGCTGAGAGTTCACCTCTGCTGTTTATTTTGAGGCACACTTAAGATTCGAGTCGGACAGTCCTAATTGTATTCAAAGATTTAGTTCTCTAAAGAACATAAACAAAACTAGCAAGGGGTATCAGCCAGAATAAAGCTTTCTTCATAATCATAGAGTAAGGTCAGCTTTTGTTTGTTCTTTTATATGATAATCTCCACTCCTTTGTGTTGACTTTTAAATGTTTTAAAAAGGAGAAAATGAGTATCTGAAGACTAATGGCCTATTTCTGCAGGGGCAGCTCTTTTAGCATGTTCTCATATTTTCTAGTTTCTTTTGGTTGAGCTTTCCTTATGAAGCATTTTAAAGCTTTTACACCTAATCTAGGTTAGCATGCTCTGGTTAGCAGCTTGTATCCATTGAAAAGCAAGGCAATAATCCATCTAGGTTTAGGGCTTTTTCATAGAACTGATGCAGAGCTGTGTCAATTTTAATGTCATGCTATGGAGAGTGCATGTAGCTCTCTCCACTTTAGAGGATTAAAAGTGACCTCTCTTACCAAAATCAATAAGGGCCGCTTGCTGTGACTAATAGGTTGTAGAAATTCAAAAGAGACAGTTTGTAACACAGAGTTCATTCTCCCCATGTCTCTCCCCACCCAGCCCCAGACTGGCTGGCAGAGCTGCACTTTGACATGTACATTCACATGGCAACCCGAAGTCTGTTCCCTTCCCTTCCCAGGGACCAGACCCAGCCACATACAGTTTACTCACATTTCAGGGAAGAAAAAAAGCTGATATTTATTTGAAAATAGTGGACTTGGCAGCTTTTGTAGAGAAGCATGTGAGAGAGAAACCAGAATGAGGAAACAGTTAATATGCACATTTTTTACCTCCCTAGCATAGTTTTTAAAAGGCCCTATTTTTATGTATTAGCAGGACATCAGCAAGTACCCAGATATGTCATGACCACAGTTGTTTTTTTCTGGCCTCTGAGCAAAGGCTTTTCTCCCTTCAGATCTTTGCCTAGTTGTAATAGGTTAAAAATTTAAATTCCATTAAAGTCAATGAAACTGCCCCAGAGATGTATGAGGCTATACATCCCACTCTGGCGTTCATTAACTGCCATCACATGTGACCAGTTCTGGCTTATTTCTTCTCTCCATTATTCCTTTCTTTACTCTGAAGTAGATCAGATTTAAAAGTTAAATCTGTGCAGTACTGGAAATGGGACATGCTACAGCGTGCACACAACTGGTGTAAAGTGAGTTTTCAGTTTTTCAGTTTCATGTTTTGTAAGCCTAACGAACACCAGCAACTCAGATGTGGATCTCCCACTTTATGGTGAAGATACCCTTACTCTCCTGGATGTCTCTGACTTCCATTTTATCCTGATTGATGTACAAATTAAAAATCCTTACCCACAGTTCATAGCTTGTGGATATTTTCTCCACCTAACAATCACCATCATTGTCTTTATGCCAAGAAAACAAGACTTGCCTTGGGGGAGCAAGGGAGAAAAGAGGCTGAAGTTGTGGGAGGAACCCAACTGTAAAGGTTTAGGAGTCCCTACGGAGGTTTATAAATAGTTGACTGCCATGTGCAAAATGTGAAAGAAACCCAGCCAGCAAAAGAGCTGTTGTTGTTTTGAAATCTTCTAACTATGTCCATTTAGGCAGCAGACAGTGTTATAAACAAACAATAAATCAAGAAATTATTAGCATTTGAATTTTGGCAAGATAATAAAATGTGTAGGGGTATAATCAGCAAATAATAGGAAAGATCTGCAAGCAAACCCACCAATTAATGATAAATAGAACTTGGCTCAGGATAACTTCACCAATGTGGATCTCATTAGATGGCTGCGGAACCTGTTCCTGCAGCAGCCCTCTCCGAGTGAGGGAAAGGTGAGGTAACTGAAATGTCAGCACACCCAACCCTCGCGGTTCTTGGGCTCCAGGACTGTAACCACCTGGGCGAAAATGACAACCTTATGTTGCCATGAAGGCCATGCCATGGTGTCCCAGTTTTTAACCAATAGGTTTCCTTGCCTCAGCTTTCGGACAATTGCTCTGCAATCCCCTCTCAACAAAGGAGACGCAGCTTCACTGTCTGGAGAATAAGAATCCTTCTTTCCTCTGTTCACCTTGCTTCATTAACAATACCTCTTATAGAGAGAAATGCCCCCAAGCAAGCAATATCACTTAAACAGATAAATAATTTGCACACAAGGCAGGGGGAAGGGAGAGGGAAAAGAGACCCTGCCTTATTAGACTAGAAACAGACACACCACGTTAATATGAAGGATCAGCATATGGTTCTAATAGGCTTTCTTAAAATGATTTATCAGCTGTGATTAAGCCCTCAACCAGCATGTCTATCTTCATAAATAAAGGAAAAGTGCACCTTGCTCTGAAGTGTATCAGCAGTATCTTATTACCCACCCAACCATAGAGGCTGCAGCCCGCTCTGGGGAGCAAAGAGCTCGTGTTTAATAGCAGAGCGTATGCTCTAAAGAGACTGCCAAGATTTAGGGGCTTTACCTGACAGATAGACTTATAAAAATGCCACTACAGGAAAGGTTTATCCCTTTTTCATGTGCCATCCAGTCCCTGCTGCTGAAATCTGAACTGGTAACAAGGAAGCTGTGCCATTAAAAGCATTCCAAGGAAGACCAAGGCAAAAGGCACAACTTCGCTGTGTTGCTGTGAAAGAAATGTTAGAACGAAATCAGATAGGCCTCCTTTTTTTGGGGGTAGCCAAAACACACAAAACATAACAAACCTCCAAGCATTACAAGAGGGTGACTCAGCTTCTTTGGGACAGAGACAATAATAATAATAGGGAAAGTGGACTGTCTTGACTGAGCTCTGCAGGATGATTCATCAGATGGAATTCAGAAGAACATGGAAGGATGATGGTTAGGGAGGTTTAGCTGAATCAAAAACGTATGCCCTCAAGAACTGCCTTTCTGCACGATACAGGCACCTATTGCTGGAAAAACATTCAGGTCTTCTCTTTGAGTATAAGGATCTAAACCATGAATCCACTCAAAAGTCCATTCAAGATAAGCTAGACCTGCCTGCAAGCAGAATATAAGATGCTGTATCATCAGCAACAAGCCTAAATTAATGCCTATTCTTGTGAATATTTCTGCAAGGTCATGTTATGAACAGTTTTGTCTTGACAGCTTTCCCGCGCCATTATGCAGGAAGTGTCCCATTTGTAACACAGTTCAGTGTGGCAACTGAGTGCCTGCAGATAGATACGTGCTCCAAACAGGACTCATAAAGCCCGGGACTGAAGCACCAACTGTGGAGCTGCCATCATATAAAATACAGTGACCCGCCACATGTCTACCATGAAATCTATGAAGGTTAAGAAGTTAAAATCCAGCAAGCCTACCCATCTGGAGAGAGGAGGAGAGCATTCTTCCTGTCGTTAGCAACACTGAACAACAGCTGATAAATCTTTAACACACATGGTCTGTGGGATGCCCTATTCTGAGACCAAGGAGATATGGAATCAATCCGAGGCTCTGCCACAGACTTCCTGTGCAATTTTCAGCATGTCACTTGAGCCCAGATCCTTTATGGTAGCTCTCTGATTTAATCCTGCTTTGTTTCAGTGAGAGCACGGCACCAAAATGTCTTTGAGGGTGTCTATCAATCTTTTGGGGCCACGCTGTTGAAGAGATTTAGGAACCAAAAGAGACAGAAAGCTGCTCTCTTGGCAGAACAGTGGAGAGGACCCAGATACCCTGCAATTCTCACTCCACATGTGTGATTCCTTCAAGATCTTGGTGTCACACTACAAAGGAGCTTCGGAAAGCAATATCCTCTGGAATCTGTTCTTCCCTTGGAAAATAAGAGACAGAGCATTTACCTTCTTCATAGGAAAACTGCAAAAATTAATTTAATTAAGAGAAAAGGGGTGTTGCAAGCCAAAGAATGAACCCAAAAAGCAGATCAATAACCTGATGCAATTAATGCATATGAAAACCCAGAATAACCCTCAGAAAAACTCTGATACAGAGTTACAGTGTCTCTTTCCAGTACTTCAATGCATCACCCAGAAAGAATGCTGTGGTGTGAGGATGCTTGCATCTTCACAGATATAGATGTTGTATTTAGAATATAGGAACTATTATACTGAAACCTTTGAATGTGGGTGATATTTTGGACTTTGAGTTTTAGAGTTTTGAGCTATCACCTTGACAACAGCTTAACTGATTGATAAAGAAACAGATTGAAGTTATTACAATACCTACAACAATGGTACCCTGGCCCTTAAGCACTGTATTAACATAAACAATTCCTAGTCTTACTTTGTGTCTATTATGACATACTGAGTATATAAGATACTTAATCTCAGTGGGAAAATAAGAAATCAGAGGGCCCTTTGACTTAAAAAAATATGGATGGTCTTACACCATGTTTAGACAAATGCAGGGAGAATGGACATATGTGCATTTATGATTGCATGATTTTTTTAAAAAATCAAAATAGTAAGCATTTAAACATAGGTCTTCCCTCTCTTCTGCTGTACAGACTGTCAGTCACTAAGTCAAAAGTGCTCCAGGAACAGGCGTTGGTTGTTTGTTGGTTTGTATTACTTCACAAGTGAAGTTCAGCCCTTTCAGAGCACTTGCCTCTGAAACATCTACCAGCACACTGCTCTTCCAGGACCCTACTGGGGTTTCAGAGTACTCACAAGGGAAAACTGGGGCTAATTTGTCACCCATCAGCCAAGCCAACCACCAGAATGAACCCTTAATCCCTGTTCTTCTCTTTCACCAAGAGAGTGCACTGCCAGCATTACCACATGGACTATTAATATTATAATACAGGCCTCCAAAACCCAAACTCTTACACAATGCACTTTATCAATATATAAATATTTTTTTCATCTCATATAAGGGTACAATATCACCCTTTCCTGGCTGAGGGCCCCATTTACTGCACTGCACATTTCAGCTGCTGTAATGTCAACTATTAAATACAGGCAAAATCCCTCATGATTTTTCTGTATTACTTTTCAGAAGAGGGGAAAACCTATGGACTAGACACACATTGAATGAAATTTAAGCAAAGTGTGGAAATTAAGTTAATTTTTTCACCAAACTATACTACTCTAGAGACAGATTCTATCATTTCCAGCTTGCTTTGAATTATATCATCTTCCCTATACCCATAGGCTACAGTACCAAACTATGACATTCAGAAAACATTTGCAAGAAATTTCTTCGGGTGGTCGGAGAGTCACTGAATTCAGCATGAAATAGTGAGGTGGTATAAGCTAGACAAGTGCATTTTATCTACTTTCTTATGCTGATACACAGAAGTATATACAAGGTAGAAGGAGAACCTAGAAGCTACAAACCAAATGTATGTCTTTCAAACACACATCAGACTGTAGCATCATCCCTTGTTTAACACAACTAAACTGGATACTCAGGCTTTTTAATCCTTCTGCAGACTGAAATTATTTAACCACTAAAAGCTCTGTACTTGGTTTCACTCTTTTTCTTTACTGGACTTCTTCAATTTGCTGATGCTTTTCTAGCAGTGAGGTGCCCGCCTTGGGATAGTATATTTAGAACAGGAATATTAGGGCACACAGAGGACTTGCTAGCCATGGGCTTCCTGAACTGACACTGAACAATCCACACTAAAACCAAGCTGTAATTGAGAATAGCCATTTCCCTGCCTCATTTTCATAACTTACATATTATCTTGCAGCACTGAACAATGGTTAGAAGATTTCCAAGTTTCAAAGGATAAGTCTCAGGAAGTGATGCATCCAAATTCTAGCATAAGCAAAATGTGATTTTAAACATGCCCTCATGTTGAAAGTATTTCGCTCACTATTTGTAAATACTATTTGATGCAATACTCTACTTGCTATACTCAGTATATTTCCACTTTTTCTCATTTCACACTGGGAGGTCAGGCTAGATGCATTTTAATGAAGTGGATCCACTAAGTTATTCAGAAACAGATCCTGACTCTTCCCATCTTTGACATTGTCCTCTCAGCCCCAACTCAATGCTCTGAACAAGATGTGACAACAGGGCCTATCCAGTAGCAGCAAAGGTCACATGTTTGCAATTACAGCCCACTACAAATGCTTTGGATACCTAATGTTCCAAGCAGTGTAAGCCCAAAACCTGCAGCTAAGACGGTCATGTGATCTGCCAGCACTACCTGACTTGTTGAGTTGGGTTGCAAGTTTTGTCTGGGTCCAAGCTGTCAATTGCTGTTTGCCTCAAGCTCCCAAGAACTTTAATATTTGCAATTTTGCAAGTAGAAATATAGCATAGGTATGCTTTTACCTGTGTTAATTTTGATGGTGAATTTGGGTGGCAGGACACTTGGGTCAGGAAGAGAGCCGACAAGAGGATGGAAAAAGCCTCTTTTTCATATGCTTATTGGTGATCTGTAGCATCCCTCGCATTTAGGGAGCAGGCCTTTCTCAAGGAGAGACTTCCAGCTAATACTGGGTGGTTTAAACAGCAGAGGAGCCAAAACCATGTGACAAACTCACTTCCATTTATAGTTTTACTTCTCTCAATTCAGGTCCTGGAGGACATCATCATCATCATTGTTCCTTGATTTCCCCTCAGTCCCCGAGCAAAGGCTAACCCACATACATTTTCAGAGGCGGTCCTTGACAGACGAGCTTACAATCATAAGGCACATCAAGTATGGGAGGCATGAAGAGACACTACTTCCACTTTACACATGAGCAGCTATGGCAGAAGGACGTCAAGTGATTTATTCCTGGATAAGGAGCTGGCATATTAATGCAAGTGCTTTCTACTCTATACTACCTTTACAGAAAAAGGTACGTATGATGTTCCTCAACCCATGCACTCAGAGCTTCACAGCTAATTTGTAAAGTCACCAGTCTGCATAACCAGCTTCATAACAACAAATTCTCATGGATTATCCATGGGATCCCACTCAGAAGATTAAAAAAATTAAAAAAGAAGAAAGAAAAAAATGCAGCTACTTAAACTTTATCCTCTGAATTTTCAAATTATGACTCTCAAGGAGCAAAAAAAACCAATGAGAAATGAAAGTGTTTTTCTGTTACAAGACTTCAGTGTCAAGCTGTGTGCTAAGCCACAGCGATATACTAAAATAAACAAAACTGTTTCTTTCAGAGTCCAGAGAAATTAATATGACCAAAAACATTTTTGGAAGACTTTTCTGAGCAGTGAGTAAGATTTCCATGCAGTTAACCTTAGTCTCCCTGTGTTGGTAGCTCCATTAGGCCAACACTGCATCACATTCATATTCCAGGGACAGGCTGTTAGAGGCATTTCCTTAGGGATAGCTGCAGCCCAAGGAGTCTCCTTCTGTCTTGGCCTTTGTCTCTTGCATTTGTGTAAAGCCCTACTGGGGCCTGCTTCAGATTCCTATCTGACAGTCAGTCAGCAATGTAAGAATGAACATTCAGCAGACTAATTGGAAACACAGAGCAAACGTTACAGGTTAGCCAGCTAGTGGGACTTATGCCCTTTTTTTGTTTTCTTTTTTTTTTTTTTTCCTTTTTTCATCCCCTCTTTTTTTCTTTTTTTTCTTTTTTTTTTTTTAATTTCCCACCCCCATGGTCACTTATTTGCTCCCTGGAGATCACCAATGGCAGCTGCAGGGGTTGGTAGGAGGGCAGAATAATACTCCCAGAGACTGCTAAACAGCTGGAATTATCAGGTAACTTGATGCCCTTGTCTAGGTTTTAATCAGATTTTGCAACTCTCCCTTGCAAGCTGAAATCTCTCTGCAACATCAAGCTCCGCAATCTGTAGCTAACTGCACTCAGGTCCACCTCAGTAGATTTCTTCTCATCTCCTACTCCTGCAAAATAAACATCAAGTACAGAGAACTTAGGAGTCCTCTAATGCACAAAGAAGTAGGAGCGTACAGAAATGTTCTCCCTGATTCTAGCTAAGGCTCCCCTCTGCAGCACCTAAACCACAAAGTTTTTAACAGTCTAAAATCAGACACATTTATCTCAATACATGACTATTTCCTAACATTTGTCCAACACACAAAGCTGTGAGGGTCAGTCTCTGCTATTTTCCCAATACCTGACCAAAACTTGAACTCTCTCACATTTGGACACTCTTATCCCTTGCTCAGTATACCATGACACAGCCTCTCTCCTCCTCTGTCTGTCCTAGTCTCTCTCCTTATGAGCCACAAATAAACCACACCTAGGCTCACTTCCTTATAAGCCAAAACCAAGCTGCTCTTAGACTCCCTTCCCATCTTCCTTCTACAAGCCTCCTCTCCAGTTCTGCATCTCAGCAAGCAGCTTTACCTCTTTTCTTGATGGCCTCTCCAGTGCATTAGGCTCTTCTACAATTCTTTGAAAATTTTAACAGCACTTCAGGATCCCTGAAAACACTCTTAACTATCTTTGGGTACAGGAGTACACTTACATACAAGGTGTAATTCAACCTAAACTTCAAAATACTGACAGAATAACTTCAGAATAAATGAGAAGAACACTAATTGAAAATGGGATATGTTATCTACCAGGTATTTCAAGTCAAAGTTTCCCAGCTCAACTTGAATGCTTTATGAGAAATACAGAAACACAATAAATCTGGTATTGATGATGAATAAATCCAAGGACTCACCGTGTTGTGGAGGAATTAAAAAAAAAAGAAAAAGAAAAAATTTTGCTCTTAAGTAAATGCCCCTTCATAAGCCAAATTTCCCTGTAATGTATTTGAGCCAGTTTGAAATCTTCACTTCAAAGATGATCTAATTTTCCCAAGCCTCTCCCTCAAGAGGTGTGTGGTTTGTGTTATAGTTTACTTAAAAGCAGAGACTTGGAATCAAGCCCTGGCAAACACAGTTACACTTTTTATTTTTTATTTAATACTGGTTTTTTGTTGGTTTGGGGTTTTTATTTCTGTCAAGTGCTTTAATAGTTTTAAAAAGCATGTCACAATTTATAGTGCCACCTAGTTTCTAACCAAAAGGTTACTAGCAGATAGTAGAGCTCAATCTGCTTTCTCACAGATTAAAGGACACTTCCTTTAACATTTCAAGGAATCAAAAGGGGAGGAAGGGCTTGGTGTGCTCACACTCACCCTTTTGTTGTTCTCTTCTTCTTGTGCCTTCCTAAACTCGTGCTCTAGGGAGCAGTCGATGTCGTTGAAGAGGCCAACTTCCTCACAGTTCTTCAGAAAGCGTGTTGGTGTAGGAGTCTGATCTGAGAATATGACAAGAAATGATCATTGATGCTTAATATTAAAAGGAGAGGGAGTCATTTAAATAGTCTTCCAGGAAAAGAGAGGTTCTAACCAAACTTCTCTTTGCCTTGCCACCCCTGCCTACCACACCATCATTAAAAAAACCCACACAGCGCTGAATTTCAACACTAAACACTGCAGGCAGCCTGTGCTTGCCATCAGTGTCCAAAACCAGGCAGCAGTCATCATTCAGGCAGAAAGACAACAGCATGGGTTTTCCCAGGGCACATAACACGAGTGCATATCCTTGACGGGTACAAATGGTCACTAGAACTGTCTATAAACCTCCAAAAATAGGCGCATGCAGAACAATGCACAGTACATATCATAATGCACATTTACACCGCAGCACCCATGTTAACTGCTGTGGGTACACACTAGTTAATGCCTTCAGATGCTCAAAAACCACCTCTAATATACACATATTAAGCACAAAAGGTAGCCATGGCAAGAAGTTCTGCTTCCGACACAATTTTTGAAGGAGGAGTTAAACGACATTTAGAAAAGCTATGAAAAGTTAAATTTTGGCCACAAAGAAGCATCCTTTTGTATTTTATTCCTAAAAGTGTTGATAATACATGCAATTTGTGATAATCCATGGAATTTGGAGTAAAAAAATTTTAATGCCTTTATCTCTAGGATTTTTCCGCCCTCTCAGAATTAATACAAGGAAGGACAGGATTCTCTTTAATGCCACAGGCAGGAGGGACTGAAGAAATTACCAGGTTTTCTCATACCTTTTCAAAAACCTGCAAGATAGACAAGCTAAATTGCCATGTAGACTGTAGTTTCAGTAATGACCTTGGCTGGTCTTTCTTCAGGAAATGAAAAATCAAGCTCAAATTTGGGAACCAAAGTCTCCCCAAAGCACAGCTCTGAGGCACCTCCATTCATTCTGAGGCTAGTTCTTAACTATTCCACCTTGGCTCCTTCTTCCCAAGGCTCTCTTCCAGCTCGAGATTCTTTGTACATGATTTTACAGAAAGACTGGACTTACTTTGTTAAAAAATAATCTTCAGCATAGTCCTTGACAGCTACCTATTGTTTGTATTTCATTCTTTACAGAATGAAAACTCTGTCCTACTAAACTCCATTCCCCATATTGGGTCAATTCTGACCTCAGAAAAAAGCTTCCCACTTCAGCAAGTTCTGGAAGCAAAAATTGGTTTATTGCACCTAGCTAAGCTGGGCCAAGTTCTAATATTAGCCCCTTAGAGCAAACAGTGACACAATGAATTTTACATGATCAAGATAGAAATACACATCGACTCTTAAATAAGCAGTACAAAAGCAAGGCATACAAAAGAGGAAACTAAGTAAGAGGATCAGCCTCCTCTATTATAAAGCCAGGTGAAGCCAATTTCCACCCGTATCAAGCATGGTCCTCCAGGTTTGACCTTCTCAGGTAATCTAAGGGCAAAGACACTCATTTGCATTTGTATTTCTAATGGAACATCTTGATGGAACAGAAAATGCAAGTCCTTAATGCTAAAATTTTTTTTCGTTTCTTTTGGCTTGAGCATCCTAGTTATGAGCTTAATGGAAACAAGCCTCAAGTATTTGGGAATGCACACTTATTTATCTATTAGCTTTCACTGCTAACTACCGTATTACCAGAATTAAAAAAGTAACTTTCCAAGAATCCTGCAAGAAATCAGCATAAGGAGATGAGTTGACAAGGTGCTGGCATTGATGGGACCTGAGGACACTTAGCCCTCTACAGGTCCATGTCCTAAATAAGCAGTGCCAAACAAATCTCTAGGGTAACCTCAGTAAACTCAGTAGATTTACACCAGGGTTGTCTTTGGCCCTTGGACTGGAGTTCGTACCGGAAATGAAGTGCACTAAAATGCAGGAGAAATAGATTTCATTTCCAAAAAGGATTAAATGCTACTTTAGTGAACAACACCATTGCTTTGTAGAAAATCAAGGACAATTGTTGCTAAGCCTTCCTGGACGCAAAAGGCACATTCGTATCTGAATGTGAGGTAAATACAGGAAATGTTTTATTGTTAGAAGTGATATATCCATGTCAAATAAGCAAGGTGTCAATTTCATGGCCACGATGAGAAACTATGGTTTCATAAAGAAGTTGATGCCACCACTTTCACTAGAATAAAAAGCCCTGGGTTTCTTCAGAGTTGCTTGAGCCCAGAACTGACTGAAAAAAAAAAAAGAAAAGAAAGCTTTCTCATTGAAGTAAATTTTAACAGTGAAGAAAAGCAAGCCAGAGCAAGAATGTGACTACAAATGCACAAGGCCCTCAATGGCTTTTCTCTGCTCGTGCTGAAAGTCTATCTTCTGCACCACAAGATAACCAGTGGTGTTGCCAACAGTTGAACTTTCCACTTAACTATTTCAATATCTCAAAAGATCAAAACTGATAATGACACTGTTTACACCCCCTACATATTGACATGGTGATTTAATTTATTACCTCAGGCTCCCCACACGGCTACTGTAGTTCCTATGTTCCAGAAAGCAGACTGGCAGGAATTCACACCAAGATTTTGTTAAAACAGACAGCCCCTTGTTCCTCCCAACTGAGGAAGGAACATCACCAACCAGCCAGCCTAAACTGCATCCACAGACCTTCTGGAAGTCAGCTCGATCAGATGTAAAACAAGACCTGCCTTTCTAGCTCTAATTCTTCAGCCTTCAACATTCACAGAAACCAGGAGCCCACAAAACCTCTGTATGAGAGCAGAAATGACAAAGATCCAGACTTTAAAATGTTGAGACCCTGTGTAGTAAAGTAGTTATACTGCACATACACTGCACTCATTGGTTTCAGGATTTCAAGGCTATCAAGTCTAGTGAGCTTGCTTTGCTCCTGAGCAACCAACTATTTTGCCTCTGCAAAACATCAGTTCTCCTTTAGGACGTGGGCAAATTAGTAGAAGAAATTACTCTCAACACCACAGGAATTCTTTTACCTAGATTAAGCAAGCTTTGTGTTTTAATTGGGAACAGTATTACAAAGGAGACCCTAACATAAGCTTCACAATCAGGTCACCCAGAATTAATAAAATATTCCTAATTCTCAGCACTTAAAAATGCATTAATAGTTCCAACAGCTTGTGCCTGACCTCACTGTTCCCTGTTGGTACAAACAAAGCTTTTGTTGCTATCACCAGCGCCCACAACTATTGCAGACTCACTGAGACCAGGGCTCTGATTTGTTGCACTTCAGCAACCGGATGAGCCAGACCCATCTGGACCAAAACTCAGACAGAGCTAGCACCACTCTCAGCATTCCTGCTGAGGACACACATTATGTAGGAAGCTATTCCACAGGCACACTGCTACTCACACCACCCAGGACTTTAATGCATAAGGTGTATTTTGAATTGGCAGCTTGGGATACAAGTTTATCTAGGTTAACCCTAGATACCTGCCTGTTATACTGATCAGCTATCCCAACCCAGTCCCATTGTTCAACATGTAAAAATCCATCCTCAGCTAGTTCCATCCTCCACAACCAGCTTACTGTCCTTTGAGGCGTCTATCTCTAGCCAACTATCACTTCATAGGCAAACTGGTCATCTGATAATTACTTAGGGAGTTATTTCTAGCTCAACTTTATCACCAGCTTGAACAGAGATTTTGTCAAGCTTCAAACTATAAAAATATTTTTCAGCCTATTACTCAGGGGAATAATCATCCTCTCTGATGACACAGTCATGACCAGATAGGCTGCAAGAAACACTAAGTTTAAAATGTAAATGGACAATACGTAAACCCCAGAGTAAGTCCAAATCATCTCACCTGTGGAGACCCCAAGTTAACCTACTGTATCTTACAGGAAAATATTTCAGATGCACTCAGCAATCATATTCTGACCAGAATCTCACATACTGTGTGTGTTTTGGTTGCTGACTTTTGAAATCCTGTCCTCAATGTCTGAAGTGATACCTGATTTTTCAGACTCATTAAAAAAAATATGTGCTGTAAGGCAATGGAGAATTTGAAGTCTTCAGTAAAGTCAAAAGATTCCATTATGTACTCACTACATTTGGCAATGCATGGGGGTTTCTTTGTTGTTGTTTGTTTTGGGGGTGTGGGGATTGAAATAAAAGTCTCAGGAAGGACACTCAGTCTCAACATATCGTTTTCAAAACAACAGCTCAGGAAACACAACATTAGCTTGCTATACAGAAACTTACTTGATTCACCCAGAATGTATTTTGTCAAACTACCTGAGTTTCATCCCTCAAAACAGAGGATTCCTGAGTTTCATCCCTCAAAACAAAAAGGAAAACTTTAAAGCATGCCACCAGTTTAAAAAAGCTCTGGAGAACCAAAGGACGCTTGTGTGAAACAAGCTTGCATTTTGAGAAAAAAAAATTAAAAATTTTGATTTGGTAAAAGATACCTAACAGCACAGCTCCAAAGTGTGTAACTTGATTCTTCATTTTTCTTTCAAAAAAAAAAAATTGTTTAGTCTGATGTGCAATAATAATAGACATTTGGCTTGTTCAGCTGTGGGCTCTGTTGAAGTTATACACTTAGCCGTGTTGTACTTTCATACAAAGATAACAAAGTCAGAATAATGGGGCTAGCACAGAAATTTGAAGGGCTGCCCATCAAGCAGCCACAAAGACAGAGGACTGTCCTGAGAAATTCAGAAAGGTTTCTTCATTGATTTCACAGGTTTCTGCCCAAGTGCACTGAGGAGCTCAGCATCATAACACATCAAACAGGTGGAGAAAGAGGAGAGGAAGAAGTGCACCCAGACATACGGGGTGAAACTGCTCCCACCCAGATGAGGGCTACCAAGAACTTTACTGCTTAAATATGTGCTGTTTCAAGCACTGGTTGGACTTTCCTGGGAGGGTACACATACTGAGTATAACTAATTTTTAAAGTCTTTTGGTCACTCTGAACCTGACCAGTAAATGTTAGAAGATGTTTCATTTCATTTTTGATAAAGCAAAGGACACAGAAGCAAGCAAGAAAAAAACCCTACAGTATTAGTCCTTATAGCCAATCATTTTGCACTCCTCAAAATTCATGCCTAGATAAACCTCTCTGTGTAAACTACAAGGAGGAAAAAATTAAGGCAACCAAGGGTGATGTAAATTACCTCACTGACACAGGCATTACCTGGAAAAAGGAATACATTCGCAGTACTTTTATTACAGGCACTTTTTCATGTACAGAAAACTCTTTCTACCTCCACAGTGGGCTTTATTACCAAAATTCTAGAGGATTTGGTTTCAGTAAATAAAATGAGGAAGGAAAAAAGGTTTCTATGTAGACAATCCCCAGTTCCCAAAGTTCAGTTCCATGGGGCTTTTAGTATTTCCCTGGAGGAAACAATCTTTTCCACAGACATTAATATTTTGGTGTTTAAACACAAAAGCTTTGTCACACAACAAACTACAGAGTTTCAAAGCAATGCAAACACTGTTCACTTAGCGCAACAGCAAAGAGTTGATATCTATTTCAGTCAATTTAACTACAAAGTTGCCTGCAACAGTGGCTAGCATGCAAAACTTACATAAGATATTCTGTGTTATCTCAAACAGCTCTCTTTTGGCTGGAAAGATGGAAAACATCAACGATTCTCTATCCATACTCTTAATAAGACTTTCTAACAAACAAAAATAAAATACATACAACAAAGAGGAACAAATAACATAAATTTTAAAAGACAGAATTGTATTGTCAAGTTGTGCAACAAAAGTATCACTTGCATTTTAATGCAATGCCTCTAGTGGACTTTCCTTCCGTTTATACAGTCAGAGAATAGAAAGCTGTTTAGTGTATGTAGGTATCTGGAGTTTCCAAATTGGTTCAAGAGATAGGTTCACCAGATTTAATATAACTTGTTCTTCTAAAGCCAGAACAAAAAAAAATGATAGAAAACATAGTGGAGGCTAGCTCATAACACAGAAGCTCCTGGAGAGATATATTTGATAAACCAGCACAGCACCACTAGTTGGAATCAGGTCATGAACCATTGTTTATTAGATACTGACCCCCCCTATATAACAACATATAATTCCACATATAACATAACTTTACCTCTCCCTTAGAAGCTGATATTTCAGACCCTAACACAGATTTCACACATGAAACAAGTTCCTTCTTCCCAAGACATATTTTGCTTAGTTTCTAGGATGCCTTGTACAAGACCAACAGTTTCAGTGCCTGCTTCCAGGAAAAGTTTATAGAAAACATGTTTCATGTGTGTTAAATATTACTGATATTACAGTGAACCCAGACTGGGGATTAAGCTACCTCTGTAAACAGAGTAGATAATTCTAATGTCTGCCTGAAAGCATAGAGTGTATTATTTTTCATGACTAATTGCTAATAATAAATGGATCAAACACAAGAAATTAAAAGATAGTATACAACATACTGGAAAAAAAATTAGAAAGCCTGACTTCTAGGCAGCTTAGGAGGAAGAGGGGAGAAAAACAACTAACACTGCACCTGGCTTATTACAGGGCAATGGCTGCTGCAAGTCTTTGAACCTACTGATGACAGGAACAATTTTTTTTTAAATTGTGAAATAAGCAAAAATGCAAAAAACAAGGAAGACATGAAGACAAATGTCCAAGAGAAAAGTCTGTCTCTTTTCCCCATATATCATTAATTTTTCATTATGAAATCTAAGAATAAAACATCTTAAACTTTAAGGTATTTAGATTTCCCCAGGGTTTCGGTGGGTAATGAAACAACTATTTTTCAATGTCTTCCTGCAGAGAGTAGATGATCTATGATGCTTCCAGAGCAAGGACTGCAAAATGCCAAACAAATCCAGCAAACAAACACAAAAAGAGGAATCAATATGCAGCAGAACCAAGTTGCCAGGCCATTATGGTCAGGCACATTGGCCACAGTCTTCGAGAACACGTGCAGCTTTTTATTCTTTCACTACTATGGAGGATCATCATACACAAACCTCAAAGAATGCATCCCTTAGAAGCAATCTCGGAGTCTTTCTGGCCAGAAAATTTGTCATTAGTATGTACAGTTGGCAACTGCAGGTTTAGGGGGCCCAGTACCAGTGGTGGTGCTGGAAGACAGTCATTCCTTTTGCTTGGGAAAGCAACCCATTGGAAGGAGCAGGACGGCTAAATCTTAGAAGTTACCAAACATAATTACCCCTCTGCTCAGGGGACTCCTGATGACAGAATAGATTCCTTAAAAACTGCACTCGAACAAAAGTCTTGCCAAACAGAAGGTTTTAACAAAAGCCAGCACTTGCACAGGGTGAATGTGCCCACAGCACAGACGTCTTCAAGCAGTTTCACTGCCAAAGGACACAGCCAAATGCAAAAGCAGCTTTTTCTCATTTGTGCTTGCAAACACAGGATTCTGTGGGCATAGCTGGCATTCAGGCACTTTACAAGACCTACTCTTCAAAACGCTGTGTACTCTTTCTTTCTAAATTTAGTCCACTATGGCATTTTTAAATGTAAAAGCAAAATAAATTCTATTTGGGAAAAAGTCTGTCCAACTTCTCATTGGTGCCTAAAGTCCCAACAAAAAACAAACAAGCAAACAAAGACCTAAATCAAATATTTGCAAACCATTCTTACTTAACTATGATTTTCATAAAAATGGAAACAGTTTAACCATAAAAGAGTTAGTCTGCTGGAGTCCCTTTAATGATCCATTTGCATCTCAAATGGCACAATTTACCTTGAAGAAGCCCATTGTAAAAGACAAATATCAAACACTGCTGAACATCCACACACACATTTGCATCATAGTGGGGTTTTTCTACCACTGCTTTGAAACCTGAAAAATTCTAGAGATACTATTCCAAATAGTCCATTACTATAGCCCAAAGAATAAACAATAGGAAAGGTAATAGGAGAGGAAAGAAGCGAGATGAAGGGCTAGCTTGACCTTACCCAGCACTGGCTGAAGGCCAGCAAGCAATTGATATGTGGTTACACAGACAAGAGTACAAAAAGCGTGCATAAGGAAAACACTACTCAAGAAACTAAAGGGTCCAATTGCACCTAATACCAAAGAACCCCTGCTTATGAAGGGGCAAGTGCAGAGAGAGATGGGTAAAGAGTACTGGGTATTACCCACTGGTTTACCTTTCTGGTCATGGCTGTTTACAGTGGGCAGTTCTGGAGTCACCATACAGGTGGCTCACACAATGTGGCCTCTTCCAGTTGCTGAAGCGAGTCTGTCCAGCTTAAATAGCAAGTATTACAGCAACAGCACAAATGCACTTCATTAATACTCTCACTGCTGGGCTCCCAAGTGCCATGCACTTAAGTGCCTGTATTTCACTGGGAATCAATGATAGAGCTGCCAGCATGGCTGAGGTTCAGTGATTTCTTTCCCTCTCATGGCAAACTTGTATGAAGGCAGAAGAATGGCAATTGTCTTTTTGTTCGAAGATACGCATTCTAGCTTATTCTATCTCTGCTAGTTATTTAATTGGAGCTGGGGCTTTTTAAAACCAATCTTGGAGGCATTTTGCCAGTAGCTTTCCAATAGTAGTCATGCTTTCAACATCATCTGAATAGTTATCTTGACTCTTGAATTCATGTCTTCTTACCTGATAACATATTATCTGTTTTTATTGAAGGAAACTTCAAAGTCATTTCATGTTTGTGCCTGTGAATCATCAGATGATCCTCTGTTGGAAAACGCTGTCAGGCAAACACAGAAAGAGAGAGAGGAAGAGAGAAAAAAAAAGAAAAAAAGAAGAATTTAATTCTCTAATAAACTTTTGGCATTGGACAGAATTTCAAAAATGAGAGAGAGAAAGAAATTTATCCAGCTAGAAATGTGTCCAAATGGCACAGGAAACAGAATATTTGAAAATACAAGTGAGTATGAGTAACAAATAGCTGTACTCGATTTAGAAACACATTTGCTGCCGTGCTCTCTGGGATGACAAACCTTAAGGTGTCGTGCAATTGCTTGAAAAAATTACAGTCCAAGTTTTAGATTCTAAGGGTCTCAGACACTCACTCCAGCTACCACAGTCTCACAAGTCACCACGTGCCTGAGGATCTGCGATAACTGCTGTTCTGTGTGCTCTTAGCCCACGGCAAATGCTAAGTAATGAGGCAAATATTAAATCACTTTACTGGATTTTTCTGCTTTTGTGTCTTTCTGCAACATATATCTGATAAACAGCTATAAAAATAATTAAATAAGCCAGCTTTTTTCCACCCAAAAGTATTCAGGCAAAACACATCTTTAATTTTGGAAATATCTGATACTTTGACTTGATTTGAAGTGGCAATGCAATGGTGGACAGTTTTATAGCAACTAGTTATGACCCTTTATGATACTAAATCAAATTATCTTCCTTTGTCAAGCAGAGAGGGTGGAGAGATGTTTTTTTGTAAGAAACTAATCAGAGTGCCACTTTTGTTTTACAGTCTGATAACAGACTTCCACAAGAAATAGCTTTTTTTGAACAAAACAAAGAAGAGACAAGCTTGAATAAATGCTCAAGCACTTGCACATTTGGGCTCAAAGAGCAGACTGGTTCTGTGAAGTTTCCTTCACCAGAACATGCACACACAGACCTTTGCAACTGAAATGGTTTCCACTGGGTTATTTCAGGACTAGCAAAAGCCAAAAGTTGTATCACCAAGGCTTGAGGAAAAAAAAAAAGTAAAAGCAGCTTTTTAAAGCAACAGGTACATAGGAGACTAAAAAAATGGCAACAACAGAGTTAAAGGAACCTAATGCTTTCAACACAGTGTACTCTTGGCTAAGTGACTTTGCTTGTGGCTATAGCATAAATAATTGCCGTATGTTACACCTTCAGAGAATCTCTCTAAGCCCATAGACAAAACAGCATAAATAATGGAATTGAATTCTTGGGGGAAAAAAAAACCAGCAGAAAAAGAATGAAATCCCAAAGACCTTTTCCTCACTGTGAAATCCTGGTTCTCTGCTTACTCATCTGGAAGAAATGCAGCACTAAGAATTTATGTTAAGAACAAAGGGAATAGCTGAGAAAAACTTTGCTCAATGAAATCGTGAGGGAAAAAAACCCCCATATTTATTTCTCTTGGAAATGGATTTTCCTTCATGGATGCCATGCTCTATCTTCGGGATGAAATCAGCCAGCTTAAACAGGGTGTGGGGCAACAGAGGAGAAACTGTTCCTCCAGCCCAGACTTCTCCGTTTTTTTTCTAAGTCTACTTTCTTCCTTGTGCAGAAGGTCGACTCCGTCAGCCCTCAGGACACATCTGCACGGGCCAAGAGAGAAGCCAGTCCCCAGGCAGCTTAGCTTGATAGCAGTTCTGCATCATGCACTTATGTCAAGTCCTCATTTATAACAAACAGAGGTCATGTTGGGAAATGGGAAGTGAAATGTTTTTTAAGATGGAAGTCACGTCTACATTGTTCATCTTTCCAAATTGTAACAGCATGCAACCAAACTTGCTCTCAGAACACCTAAAAGAGCTTGTTTGGATCAGCTTCTCCTCCACTGAGGAAATTAAGAGTTGACATGAAAACACTCAAGTCCACTTATACAAGTAAAATTTAGTTTCATCAAAAAGGTAAATATATAGTGATAATTAAACTCAGATACTTCTATTGTACCTCTGTGACAGAATGGTGAAAGTTTAACTCTGCATGTGGAGATCTAAAGGGACATGTTCTCAGCCCAAGGGACAATCCAAAAGATGCACTCTGCCTCCCATAGAAAAACTCCCACTTAGTGAAACAGCAAAGCCACTCAGCCAGTTGTTAACTGGACCGAAGACTTCTGCCTCTCCTTATTTCAGCTCTTGGAAAAATCAACACCTACACTTCATTAACAGCCACCCATCCTTCTGCCAGAAGAACCTAAAGAGTTGTAAATATATTAGCCAGCTGAAAACTCCCAACATACAGCTGAAACAGGGAAAGATTCACTAATTAAGAGAGGAGGACTGGGAAATGGGTAAGCTAAATAACTTGACACAGATGCATACCGGAAGCCTGTGGCAAAAGCCCAGAAGATGCCCTTGCCTGAAGATTTTACTCACAAACTCTTGCCACTAAAACAAATTAGGGTCAGAAGTGCCACATATGGAACTTCCCTCATCACTGCATGTGGGGGAACTTCCCTCACCACTGCAAAATCACTGAGAAAAACCACACTAACCCCAGTTCAAATCCCAGCAGGTAAAATCCTTGTCACTTCAGGGTTTTTTAAGCCCATTAAGCATCTAATGTTACAGGTCAGGTTTTGCCCTCGGAGACGTACAGCAGAGCACCAGTCAACAGGATGGGAATCCCAAATGCACATTCTGGGGCAAAATGTATCTACAGGCTGCATTTTCCAGGGAAAGTATTTAGTAAGAAGATGTCTTAAAGATTAAAAATAAATAAATAAATAAAGATCAGCTAGTAAGATATCATTGTGCTTAAGTATTTCAAACAGAAAAAACAAAACCCAGGAGGGTTACTGCATCCAACAGCAAAATAAAAATTCCATCATATATCTCAGCAGAAGACAGATGAATGTGTCCTGCCTAGTGTTGTCTCTTGTTACTCCCTAAAGGAATCTGCAATACGTGGCTTAAAACCTTAGGCTTTGGGATGAGAGAAAGCACAGAAGCAGCTTGAGGATCACTTGTACCGACTCACTTTTGACTGGCAGTTGTATTTACCTGAAATATTTTGTAATAATGTCTTGTGGGAAAGGAGAGAATTGAGGGGGAGCAGGTCTTTAAAAAAAGCACACGAAAAACCCCTGACACACATATTATTATTAGACATGTGTTAATATATCAGGAGGCATTATACAAGCCAGAGCTAGTGCTGAGGACTCAATTAATATCACCGCTGACTCCACTCACCTGTGAGCAGCCTGGGGCACTGCAGACAAAAGGCCTCTCCTGCTCCAAGTTCATCTTTGATTCCTCATAAATCTACATGTTAAAAGGGGGAGGGGGAAAGAAAGGGAACCTATGAATATATGCGTTCTAAACTTCACACATGCATGCAACATACAGAAATCGTAGTTTGTGCTTTCATTTCAAACTCCACAAACAGATCAGAACAAAGTTTTCATACTCAGAGTACTAATTTTGCTAATATTCAGCAGGGTCCCTACAGTCTAAGTTCTTATTGCTCCTTCCTGAGCACCGATTTACTTTTAAGAAAGAAAAAAAAGTTCAGCTTTCACAGCATAAATCTGCCTCAGAAAATAACATATGTTCAGTGTTGTTATTAGATAAGACCGTGTCTTTTCAGAAATATCTTGAATTAAAGGTTTTTACCTTTCCTCCTTCAGTTCCTGCTGAACAACATTAAAACCAGACGTCTAGGTTACTTCTGAGAAAGAGCCCACTTTTTGAAGTTCTGCATCCATACTGTCTGATATTAATAACTTGAAAACATGACACACATGCTCTCTATACACACAAGGTAACTGTGCATCCCCATCCTTTAAAAAGAGCCTCAGAAGCTTGAGAAGTGAGGTTTTGTCTAAAACTGCACTTCCCCATAGCAGTTCCAGTCCTGTAACCTGGAGGAAAGGTCCCAAGTCTTGAATAAAAGCAAAGGATGAAACATTCACCCTCAGAATGCAGTTATGCAGCTGAATTTGAGTCAATATTAGGGCAGCGTCCCTGAACAGAAAAAAAAAAAAAAAGAAGAAGTAAAATTCTAGGGAGTAAAATAAGTAAGTCATTTATTTTGGAAATGTTTTCAGCCTGTTGGTACAACTGTTTTTACCAGATAGAATGCAGTGGCTGACCCATCTTAAAGCAGATGACTTATGTTTAGAGATTCCCTGAAGTCCCTTAAAACTCAGCCTCACCACAGCCCCTCTTAGAAAAATATCTGGGTTGTATTTGTGTAATTTTTTAATGAACCAAAGAGAAATATCTTGGTGGAGGAGCAGAATTTGATTTTAAAACTACAAAAATCTGCAGAAGGACGGGTGGTGAAGTTGCTCAAACCCTCTGAATTTTTTTCAAACTACAGTTCATTGCTTCCTATCATCAGGAGTATCTTTACCATGCTTACAGTTGATAGTGTAATACACCATTAACCTGTACATCAGCCAGACCCCTACTTGCAGCAATTATTCTCACTGGGTGATCACATTTTCTTTTTAATTAAAATTCATTCTGGTGGACAACATTAGCCTGACAGTATATTTTCCTAATTGTGACATAAAAATCTCCACTCTATCTGACTCCATTGACTCCTAGAAGCAGAGTCCAGAAGTGAAGAATTTCTACTTTTATTTGCCCTTCAACCTCCACAAGGACACTACTCCCAAATGGTGATAGTAAGCATCAACTGATCTCCCTGATGTGGGCATCTCTACCAACATCTGGCCCAAGACAAGTGATTTATGGCACCAAATACAATCAGGTGTTAAGAAAAACCCTAACTCAGGCATAACCTATGTATCCACACAAGGCTAGAACTGAAATAACTAAAATTGTACCTAATTTACTCCTTTAAGATTATTCATATCCTGTTTTGATTTAACTTACAGCTATGTTAAACTGAAATAGAATACTCATAATCAGAAATGAAAGAGTATGTTCGCATACTAAAATAACTAAAGGTTTTAAATTACTTCTAATTTGAGTTATTTCAGTTCCAGACTGTGCATAGACAAGCTCTTCAGAGATGAAGCCATAAAAATACTCTGAATTACACTATCCTGTCTGAAAGAAACAAGCAGCAGAGAGATAACTGACTAGAAAAACAAACCCCCGCAAAAAACAAAACCAAAACTTCCAGCAACGTTAGATTTTTAAATCCACCTCTATTTATGGGATGTGACCCCAGGGATGTTGGCTTTCCTAAAGACAACTTTTTACTTTTCACAGAAAGAAAAAAAAAAGAAGCTGTGCATGGATAATGAAAGGCTTTATTTAATATCTCAATTGCTCCTGCAACTGAAGCACTGCCAAAGGTTTCTGTTACCCCTTTTTCCCCTCCTCAGGGGACAGTGACAACAGCATTTTCAATAGCAAAACAACAGATGAGACTCAGTTAAAGAAAACAAGATAGTTACAATTCTGGTCCCAAGCGTCCAAGTGAATTTCAGAACATTACCAGGAATTATTTGGAGTTTGATTTCTTATTGAGTATTGCAAGTCTAAGTCTTCCCTCCCCATCCTGAGCTTGACCTTTAGTCCCTGAATCCATCAATGCATGCTCTGATAACAACTAAATGATTCTCAGGGTTGTCTAAGTGGATAAGCATGGACTAAGCACCAAAATAGCATACTAGATGAGGACTAAAATCCTGAGCATGGGGATCAGTTCCAGGAAATAGACTCTAAGAAAACATGGATTTGGTGTTTACTCTCACTACCTGGAAAAGGTGTCAGATTCAACATCTAATTGTTTTCCACAAAGGTACAAGCAATTGCTTGTTTCCATGAGAATCATTCTCAGCAGACACTACACAAGTAATAAGTAATAAAATATAATAAATAATAAAACAAGTAATAATCCAGAGTGGCTATATCACCTGCACTCCAAGGTGCCGTTTAGCAGAACTTGACCCATTTAACGTGTTACCAGGTAGTAAGGTGCCCTCAAGACAAATTGCACCATGCAGAATTGGTGTTTACATGTGACGCAATCACTGCAGTTGAGACTACAGTGCTATTGACTCTCTTACAACAGTAAATGAGTGAAAGAAGCTGCCTGCTGCCTGCCAAAAAGACACTTTTTGAGAGTGTCTGGTGATTGGTTATCATATGGCAGTAATTCCAGCTTTATGCTTGACTGTTTACCAGAAACAAGCAGCTGAAAGTCTGGGCTGTGAGTGTGAACCTCCTGCATGCCTCAATCCCACTGAACTCTGCAAGAGCTGCAGATGCACCAGCAACACAGGGCCTCCCCCCAGGTTTGCGGCAGGATGGGGGCTCTCAGCACAGAGGTGTTCTGGTTGTGCACAGCACAGCTTGCATGGCACCCTTCTCGGGATGTGGGCACACGTCTCCCCTCCTTCAGCTCAGACAGCCGCACACAGCCTCTGGCACACACTTCCCTTCACATGTCTCACGTGTGCTGCTGGGCCACACAATCCACGTCTTCTTTTTCCACACTGGGTGCAGGTGAAGGAAGGAAATAACAACCAATGGCAACATTTCGACTTCACCTAATAAAAATAAATCACAGCAGCCTTTCCATCTAAATTAGGGTGCTTATTAGCCTTTGAGATCTTAAATTCAAGTTACACTCCTGCAACTCTCGTAGTACTACCTAAAACTGCTGCAATTCATGCACATGAAGAATATAAGAAAAATCTATGATGACTGTAAAGTTAAAAAATTGCTCCGGTCTGAATTTTTTGCTTCTATTATCAATAGCTTAATTTATTGCAACTTTGTGACCTTTTTGAAGAAACAATCAAGGATTATAAATAAAAGCGAACACTATTATTGATATGTCAGCATTAGTTCTGATATTATTAACAATAGCCATGAGTGTATAATCCAGCAGAAAAGGGGGCTGAATTTTAATAGACATGTTAACAACATCTGTCAGCATTTACTGCCCTATTGTGACCACGTAAAGAGCCTTATTGGCAGAATGTGTAAGTGAGGAAATCTGCTATGCTGTTGTAGCCTGTCATTCTCCTGAAATATCACTGTGCTCAGCAGAAGTTAAGGTATTCTAATTATAAAAAGAAATAAATAAAAACACAAGAGAAAGACTTCTCCAAGCCACATTACGTGGAAGAGAAACAAGTAAGTTCTGCAGCAAGCCATGATTTTTGCATAAGATACTTCTAAAAAGTTTTTAGTATAATTAATAAAACTGAAGCCCACAGTGAGGAATGCAAGAACATAACAAAGAAATAAAAGCAAACAGAAGAAACAAAACCACCCTCAGAACACAGCAACAAACTACATCTCCTCTCAGCAGCATCCAGAGGGAAGTACCCCATGTCCTCAGGCTCCTCAAGGAGATTTTGCAGAGCCCCAGAATTATCTTTTCTGAACCAGAAAAACAGTTCTTACATCTAACACCAAGAAAGCATGCTCCTTTCTGTCTCTCTCCCCCCCCCTTTTTAAGCTCAGCAGTAATCTTACTGCCATACTGGTAAAAACATCAAGCAGGCTTGTTTCCTGTTTCAATGTTATTCTTGAAGTGGGCTGCAGTAAGAATCTGATTTTCATTGGGCTATTATTATTTGCAGCTGTGTGACCTTTTTAACCCTCTTTTTAAAAGTGACATTTCAGCCTTCAACCTCAAGCTGTCTAAATGTTGCAGGGTTTTCAGGCCTCTGATTAACAGAGGAAAAGAACCGACAGGGAGGTGTATACTACAATGCATCTAATACAGGTCAGTGCACCCATCCTGCCATTTGCACAAGTGAGTAATTACACTCTTATAAGCAACCTGTTTTTTGAAATTAATCACCTGCGTGCATGCTTGCAAGACAGGTTTCTTCAGTATGGTGTGGCCAAGGTCACTGAGATTTCCAAACACAGGTACAAAATACACGGTTGCTAGCATTAGCAGCGGTATGCAGAGACATGAGCAATAAATGAAGCATCACCTATTTTTTAGGGTCATAGGCACAATGTTTAAAAAGTGAGAGTAGACGTGGTTACACTGCACTTCTGAATAGCAAAGAACACCATCGGTGTATGCAGCAGTTTCAGCTGCTGGTCATGGCTATTCAGTACACTGCTATTTACAGATAATTAGAGCGTTATTAGAAATGCTATTAAGACTTGTTGGTTTTGGAAGCGTAATACATGCAGGGTTAATGCCTACGGTTGTTCCCAATGCATACCTGCTTAAGCAAAGCCAATTTTAAGCAGCATTGTGCTGGAATGGTGCACGGTGGTTTTTGTCAGCGTGGACTTTTCAGTGAAAGCACTTGTTTTCTGAACTAGCATCATGCTTTCCACATGCAGGCATACAGGGCTCATTATCACAGCCCCGCCTGCTTCAGCTGCTACAACGAAGGGTCTGTCAGCATTTCCATTAGAAACCCCCTGGTTTCAGGATTAAAGCATTTCCAAATGGTTCTGGATGCTGGAAAACAATTTGTGTCTGGAGTCCCCAAGAAGGACTTTAATACACAATGCACATTTGAGCTGGGGCTTGAGCCCTCACTGGTACTCCAGTTTTTGGGATTGCATTTATGACGTTTATGTGTGGAAAAACACTCAGCTTGGTCCTTTACTCATTTATTTTAAAAGAAGAGAGGCCCATAAATCTTCAGGCAGAGCCGAGTGCTCTCAAAAAGCAGTTGATGTGTGAATTGCCTCAACAGCAAGCAGCCTTGCTTCAGTCTTTTCCCCATGGCTGGCATCTGTGAAGTTGCTAGCCACTGGCATGCTTCAGGATCATTTGCAAATGGAGTATCAAAAAGATTCTTCTTCATGCTTCCAAACACCCCAGTTCTTTTTGCATGGACACTTGGTTTACATATTGCCTGCCTGCCTGCCAGGGCTGGGAAGGCTCCCCAGCAGTCCTAAGGTTTTTGTCCCTTCTCTCTCTTACAGGTGTATCCATCCACCTTCAAGTCACCCAAGGGAGAAAAGTTTTTGATCCCCCAACTCAGCATTTGTCCACTAAAATCCACTGTTTCTGTTATCAAAGAAAGCCAAATAGCTGCTTCCTGACTTTCTTCTGCTTGTGCAGAGCTGCTTTCTTCTCAAGAAAGAGCACAACTAGGGATAACTAAAAGAATATGGGGAAAAGATAGGATATTTCAAAATGGAACAAAAATGAATTTCGTAAAACTCCAGAATTGAGGAGGCGAAGTACAGGGAGGAAGAACCACAAGGGGATTGGGGGCAAGAAGACACCAGTGGAAATGGAAAAGAGAAAGACAGTGGAAGGACTGCAAACCGCTGAGGACTGGGCTGAGGAAGAGGAGGGAAGTAAAAGGATACCTCTGAAAAAGGAACTCCAAATGGAAAGCAGATGACCTACTGCCTTCCGACGTAGCAGCAGCGTGAGAGCCCAACACTGTGTATCACCCATGCAAGTATTTGGTAGAGGGCACAATTCGTTCTCTACACTGGACGATCAGGATCTCAAGTTTAGTGGAAATGCACGAGTCTAAATAATTACATTTCTTGGACTCCCCATTTCAGTATAGGAAACCCATCACAGATTTACTTGCTATAGTGCAAATGGATTTGCTGTTTTACAGAAATGGCCATGGAGTTATTAAGCACAGGCCACACAAGACAAAAATGGAAATAGGAGAGCAGAGGTGAAAAGTGACTTTAAAATGAAAACACACCAAAAAAAATACCTAGCACTTTTGAAAACAGTTCATGAAAGTTATCTCAGCACAGAAACATTCTATAGGAGAAATAAGATCTTTATAGGGCAAGATGACTATTAATTCAACTCTGGAAAAACACTTTGAGGAATAATGTGGTTATTTTGCACTCTGTGATTGGCCAAACAGGGCCAGCCTAACCTGGAAATGGCCCAGGCTTGCAGTTCTGCAACTGTCCCCCACTGATGGCATTTGCAGAATAACCCTAATACCTGCTGTCCCCAGTTACAAGTATGAAACAACATGAGAGACCAGACTGGAATCTCGCTGACAGCACCAAGGTTTGCTTAACAGAACAAGCAGCAGCACAAGCTGTACCAAGGTAAGAAAAAGGCACTATCCAACAACAACATTTCGCACACCATCGGACAGAAACAATACCTGAAGCACTTCTCCATTTTCCCTACATGCAATTTTTCTGCTTTCCAGTGCTGGAAATTCAACAACTACTCTGGACCTATAGAAGTAAAACCAGTATCTGAGTCTGTGGACTTAACACGACAAATGTTAGGGAGAGCCTCATGTGTCTACGGGTAGTCAAACAGCATCTGAATGTCAAGTTTATCTGAGCATGAACAAATACTGTCATTGTCCTATATCATCAGACATTTAACTGAAGTGCTCATGTCAGAAGACTAAGTTAGACTTGAGGGTCTTGAAAGGGAGGGAAGGAAGGAAGGATGGAGAAAAAAAGGGAGGGGGAAGAGGAGGACAAGCAGGGGGGAAATGGGGAAAAGCAGAAGAAGGAAAGGAAGGAAGGGGAAGAAATGAGGGAAGGGAGGAAATGGGAAGAAAGGGGGGAAAGGGAAGAAAGAGGAAAGGGAGAAAAAGGAGGAAAGGGAATAAAGGGAGGAAAGGGAGGAAAGGATGGGCTATGTTAAAGCAAGATTCAACACGTCAAATGCTTTAAAAGCTGTGCTACAAAAGGACCCTCCACTATTTCAAAAGCTTTAGCACTGAGGCTTCTTTTACCGGATGCATGTACTTGGTGATAATATAGTCCTTATTTAGGTCACTGTCCATCTCACAAATCATTCTGCTCAGAGGAAGGTGGCAGAACTGCAAAACAACTGCAGTAACACAAGTGGCAGGAATCTTGCTTCCAGAGACAATCACTAACATCTAGCACATTAAAGGAAAAACACATTTGCTCTGCTCTTTATGAGCAAGTCTTGGCTTCTCCCTGTATGTGACAGAGTCCCTTGGGGCAAAGCATGTGCACAAAGAAGTTAAAACCACCATTAGCTGAAATCAATATTTACTACCAAACTCTTGAAAGATTTAAAGGAGAAGATACATGCAGAGAACACCATTCCATGCTCATACAGTCATTACTAACATGGATCTGGTAGCACCCACTCTCCCTCACTACTAATTTTTAGTGGGTTACACACTTAACAACACTTCAGTGTGATATTTGATTACCTGCAAAGTTGCTAATAATATAGGAATGACCTGCTTAGAACTGCATTTAGCATTATTTTCCAGGCCAAGGGATAAAAAAGAACGGCAAATGCTTAGCCTGTCAGAAAGTCTGCCCCAATTTTCATTCATCTTCGAAAGGTTACCAATATTAAGTGAGGTCAGTAGTCTGTCTTCTAAAAATCGCTTCACAAACACAGCCCAGATCCTGGAGCTGTAGCAGTCACTGTGCTTCATGTCCACGGTTCCTATGCCAAGAGGATTATCGTGGGTGTATGAAAGAAAAACAATGAGTCTTCAGATCAACTTCACAAGTTAAGATGGTTCACTATGCCTATTGCTATGAAACAAAAAAAAAACTACTTCAAGGAAAAAAATCAAGCATTATGCACTGGAGAAGATCTCCAGGAAGCCTGCAAAGGGCAGAAAAGGCAACTGCAACTGTGGTGAGAGATGAAGCCCATGAAGCAGAGGGTGTCAATGATGAACTCCCAGTAACATCTGGCAAATAACCTAATCTTCTGGGACTTTCCAGTGCTGGCAGATAAGTGTGTTGTCCGTCCCTTCAAAGGCTGACCTCATTTCTATCCTTGGGTTAATGGCATGCAAAGCTCTCTGCTACACTTACTTTTTCACGTTTCCCCCTGCCCCAAACAGTTATTATTAAACACCAAACAACTTTTCCTATTGTTGTAGTTTGCATACAATTTAACTAAGAGTTTTCCCTCCAGGAATAATATTGACTGAAGGTTTTGTAGGGTTGTTTTGGTTTTTAAGTGTACTGTAACTGCAGTATGCTAATTGCTTTGGTTTACAATACACAAATAGATAAAAGAATTCACCTAACTTGCATGCAAATAAACACTTGGATTTCCAAAGGGAAGGAAGAAAAAAAAAAAAAAAGCATAAAAGATATCCTGGGGGAAACAACAACACAAGGCTGCTTAGCTGACTTTCATACCAGAAGCAGTTAGGGGCTTTAAGACAAGCTTTGAAAATTCTGCCAGCCCAAATTTTCCTTCCATATTTTATTATATAAAATAATTCCTAAACCAGAACTTTGCAAACAAACTTTAACATTTTATGGATAAAACTCTGCAATTCTGTATGTTTAAAATAATTTTAAACTAAGACTAATCTCACTTTTTACTTTTTTTTTTTTGCTTTGTAGTTAACATACAAGACAGTTTAAGATTTTCATTACACAGAAAAATGAGGCTATTAATAAATCAGCTACAAGCCATTAATTATTAACTTTCACCAATTTTTAATTGCCATTTTTAAAGATTTTTTTAGTTGGGAAACTTCTCTCTCTGCAAAATGACCAAAAAAAAAATCCTGAATCAAACCTTCAATATTCACTGTTCTTAGTTAAAAGATAAAATCCTCTGGAGTAACAAATCTCTGCTGAGAACACGAACAGCCCACAGGTCCCCTCAGGCAGTACTCAGCACTAGAGTATTCTATACACTAAAAACTGAAAACTGTTCTTTTCAGCCCTGAAAAATCAAGGGCAGACTGATTTGCAACACTTTAAACTTTGTTCATGTGGAACTGCTGGCATCCTCAAATACACACACACTTTATCTTCAGATATGTTTCTCACCAGTCACATAACTAGTTTTACTAACAGCAGTGTAACAACTTATTTCGGGTAAGTTTCTTCTGGATTTAGGCTTATCCATATGTTTTTAGGAGAACAAAGATGGAATCATCTTGTTGTTAAAATACCTTCATAAAAACAAGAGGGTCTGAGTTTTGAGACTGGGTTAAAAAGCTGCTTCCAAATCATCCATTGCATTGAATACAGCACAATGTATTTAGACTTTGAAAGGGCAGTACACAAGTAAAGCAGTAAGCAAGGATCTGCATGAACTAATAACCCAGAAAAAAACATACACTCGAAGAAGCTGCAGACATTAAAGCAAGAGTTTATATTTTCATAGAATTATAGGATATTTTGAGTCAAAAGGTACCTCTAAAGGTCATCTAGTCCAACCCCCTGCAATAAAGTAGGGACACCTTCTACCAGATCAGGTTGCTCAGAGCTCCATCCAACCTGACCTCGAATGTTTCCAGGGATGGGGCATCTACCACCTCTCTGGGAAACCCATTTCAGTATTTAATCACCCTCATTGTAAAAAATTCTTCCTTATACTTACTCTAGATCAATCCTTCTTCAGTTTAAAACCATTAACCCTTGTCCTATTGCAACAGCCCCTGCTAAAAAGGTTGTCCGCCTAAGTTGTGACCCACTTAGACATTACAACCAGCTCCTTATGGAGGTTGTTTGTGAGAATGGAATCTTCCATCTTATCAAAAGAGTTAAAACTATGAACTAGAAGAATAATTCACAGTAGTTAATGAAAGCCTTTCGGGGGGAGGCAGGGCAGGTATTTTAGACTCAGTCTTCTGGAGCACCTGAAGGGCCATAAGCAGTCACAGGATATTGTCCCATGCAGGTATCACCACCAAACTGTGCCGTGCTGCAGGCACAGCCGCTCCCAGGGCTCTGAAATCAGCCACTACCAAAGCCCAGCACCAAAAACACCAGGAGCAGCAAGCAATGCCCTGGGCTGGCAGGCTCAGCAGCGAAGCCCCNTACTCCTGCGGGTTGGAGGTGCTTTTCCAGTCTCCAACACTAACTATGCCTTGCAAATAGACTTGCTGCATGTGAGACAAACAAGTCTGCCTCCTTCTCCACACTCAGAAGAGCAGCTCAAACATCAGCATCTCAGAGGAGCTCCAGGATAGGCAGAGATATGCCAGCACCCATGGCTGGGGCTGCCCTGGCTGCCCTGTTCCCTGTTTGGGGAGGTGGTATGGATCCTATCCTGACGCCCTCATGAGGCCCCTGAAGTTCTCGCCCCGAGGGAGGCCCCCAGCCCCCGTGGTGCCTCATACACAGGTTTTCAGGTGGTCTCCATTGGAGAACAGAAGCACAGTCCAAGGCACTCATGGAGATGCTGCTCAGCTACTGATCCCTTGAGAGCACTCCATGGCTCTGTAACAAAACCAAACAGGTTATACAGAGCCTGTGTACTTCTGCCTAGTCACACCTCAAGCCCTGCCTCAAGGAATGAGAGATTTGGGATGCAGAAGAGACATAAATGCAGCCATTGTTCCACTGCCACTTGACAAGAAGGGGACATCTGACACAGGCTGCCACTGCTCTCAACTAATACAGCGACTGCAAAGCCAACTGCTACCAGTGGTTGGGCAGGGGGATGAGTCTGCCTTCCAGAATCAGCTGAAACAGCACCCATCATTGGGCAAATGCCCATGCAAACTACAGGTGACCCTACCAGGAGCAGAGAGAGAGTTCTGCACTCCAGGAGTGACTGAGCCTCTCTGTATGCACAGACGTGCAAGTCTGTGGGGTAGGTGAGAGTGTGCAAAGGGACCTTTCCTTTCCTCCTAAAGGGATGCAAGTACCCCTCAGCAATTTAAGTCTCCAGAACTCATGTCAGAAGACTGCTGTATCACATTCAAAAAATCAGCCTTTCTGGGCTGTGGATTACTGCCTCTGTGAAGGAGGGAGTGTATCAAAATGAAGCAATTCCTAATCAGTGACTGGCCACAAATTTCTGGCAGTGACCAATCCATAACTGCAAACAAGAACCTTTCAAAAAGGCACATATGAAAAAAATACTATTTTTCCTAAAAAGAAGGAGGCAAAGCGAGGGGTAACTCTCCGTAGGCTGTACATTCACAACTGTGAACTACTCACAGCAACTTATAATACACTGCAAGTGTAAAGCGGTGAAATTCAAACATCTCTAAAAACCACAGATTTGTAACTTGCCCTTATGTAAATACACAGCTTTCAAGCCTCAGCCGTCCTGGCCATAGCTCTTCTGGGAAAAACGAAAAAATCTTGGCTAAGATTTTCAAGAGCAAGCGGTGATACTGAGCGCCTCCAGTTTTTATGTGTCCAATCAGAAATACTTTAAAAGACTTCATTTTCAACTCCCTCTGCACATACCCTCTTCCAATCATATCCCTTTCGGGAATATTTATCTTTGAAAGTAAGCAAATAAGGAAAAGTCAGACACATACAGATTATTTTGTACATTCTTCTCTCAGTAGTTTCTCTAACACAAAGATGTAATACTATGCCAAAATTATAGACAAGAGGCTAAAGAACACACTTTTAAAGACTGATTTTAATTATTTTTAACAGAGCTGAAAGATGCTCACAATCACAATTAACTGCAAGGAACTTTAATATATTTTATCTGTAGTTTCATCTAGAAGATGCTAGCTTACATGATCTATCCCAAGTCATGCAAAATTGGTGGCAAAGTCAGGAAATAAATACATATATATTTATAGTTACAATGTACTGATTAACTACAAGATCATTATTTTGGGAATGGACTGCATAGACTGATCTGGCTTTTTGCATTTTTAATTAATATAATTTATCTCATTTTGAACTAGGGTGCAGAGAGTTATGACTAACGAATACTTTGTATGAGAACTTAAAATAGAATTTAAAAAAAACTTTAAAAGCTATTTCAACATATAATTGCCTCAGTTTCTAAAAAGAGAATTTAATATATAAACTGTTTCGAAGGTCTAGCAAGTATATGAATACATAATTCCTTTTCCCTTCCTTACAAGAACAGAAAATCACTGAGATTTGTACCAGGACAGTGAAAAACATAGCCTTATTTTGAAAGNACAGCCCCTGCTAAAAAGGTTGTCCGCCTAAGTTGTGACCCACTTAGACATTACAACCAGCTCCTTATGGAGGTTGTTTGTGAGAATGGAATCTTCCATCTTATCAAAAGAGTTAAAACTATGAACTAGAAGAATAATTCACAGTAGTTAATGAAAGCCTTTCGGGGGGAGGCAGGGCAGGTATTTTAGACTCAGTCTTCTGGAGCACCTGAAGGGCCATAAGCAGTCACAGGATATTGTCCCATGCAGGTATCACCACCAAACTGTGCCGTGCTGCAGGCACAGCCGCTCCCAGGGCTCTGAAATCAGCCACTACCAAAGCCCAGCACCAAAAACACCAGGAGCAGCAAGCAATGCCCTGGGCTGGCAGGCTCAGCAGCGAAGCCCCTCTTCCCCTGTCATGACACAGGCCAGTGGCAGAGTCCCCCACAACACTTCCTTCCAGCCAGAACTGGAGAAAAGGCTGAGGACCCTCTGCCCCAGCAATTCAGGTACCTGACTTGGAACAGAATGGCCCACAAACTGCTTGGCAGACATCCAAAACAAAACAAAAAGCCCAAACCATTTTGTGCTGCTTTTCCAGCCCTCCTGCAGACCCCCCCCCCAGCTAGGCTCTGGCTTCCTGCTCTGCCCTGGATGTGTCTGCAACCCTTGGGTCAAGCTTCTCAACCTTTAAAGGTCTGGACCCAGGAGAGAGGCTAACTTTGATGGGAAGCCAACACAGGTCTTCAAAGGCTTTTTTGCAAATATATGCTTTCTTTGAGCAACAAAAGTGGTGATCCCCTCCCCTCCCCTCCC
>VZTH01000702.1:330945-362240 GCA_013397815.1 Aleadryas rufinucha
ACGTGAAACAGAAGGGCCCACAAACTGCTTGGCAGACATCCAAAACAAAACAAAAAGCCCAAACCATTTTGTGCTGCTTTTCCAGCCCTCCTGCAGACCCCCCCCCCAGCTAGGCTCTGGCTTCCTGCTCTGCCCTGGATGTGTCTGCAACCCTTGGGTCAAGCTTCTCAACCTTTAAAGGTCTGGACCCAGGAGAGAGGCTAACTTTGATGGGAAGCCAACACAGGTCTTCAAAGGCTTTTTTGCAAATATATGCTTTCTTTGAGCAACAAAAGTGGTGATCCCCTCCCCTCCCCTCCCNCAGCCATTGTTCCACTGCCACTTGACAAGAAGGGGACATCTGACACAGGCTGCCACTGCTCTCAACTAATACAGCGACTGCAAAGCCAACTGCTACCAGTGGTTGGGCAGGGGGATGAGTCTGCCTTCCAGAATCAGCTGAAACAGCACCCATCATTGGGCAAATGCCCATGCAAACTACAGGTGACCCTACCAGGAGCAGAGAGAGAGTTCTGCACTCCAGGAGTGACTGAGCCTCTCTGTATGCACAGACGTGCAAGTCTGTGGGGTAGGTGAGAGTGTGCAAAGGGACCTTTCCTTTCCTCCTAAAGGGATGCAAGTACCCCTCAGCAATTTAAGTCTCCAGAACTCATGTCAGAAGACTGCTGTATCACATTCAAAAAATCAGCCTTTCTGGGCTGTGGATTACTGCCTCTGTGAAGGAGGGAGTGTATCAAAATGAAGCAATTCCTAATCAGTGACTGGCCACAAATTTCTGGCAGTGACCAATCCATAACTGCAAACAAGAACCTTTCAAAAAGGCACATATGAAAAAAATACTATTTTTCCTAAAAAGAAGGAGGCAAAGCGAGGGGTAACTCTCCGTAGGCTGTACATTCACAACTGTGAACTACTCACAGCAACTTATAATACACTGCAAGTGTAAAGCGGTGAAATTCAAACATCTCTAAAAACCACAGATTTGTAACTTGCCCTTATGTAAATACACAGCTTTCAAGCCTCAGCCGTCCTGGCCATAGCTCTTCTGGGAAAAACGAAAAAATCTTGGCTAAGATTTTCAAGAGCAAGCGGTGATACTGAGCGCCTCCAGTTTTTATGTGTCCAATCAGAAATACTTTAAAAGACTTCATTTTCAACTCCCTCTGCACATACCCTCTTCCAATCATATCCCTTTCGGGAATATTTATCTTTGAAAGTAAGCAAATAAGGAAAAGTCAGACACATACAGATTATTTTGTACATTCTTCTCTCAGTAGTTTCTCTAACACAATGATGTAATACTATGCCAAAATTATAGACAAGAGGCTAAAGAACACACTTTTAAAGACTGATTTTAATTATTTTTAACAGAGCTGAAAGATGCTCACAATCACAATTAACTGCAAGGAACTTTAATATATTTTATCTGTAGTTTCATCTAGAAGATGCTAGCTTACATGATCTATCCCAAGTCATGCAAAATTGGTGGCAAAGTCAGGAAATAAATACATATATATTTATAGTTACAATGTACTGATTAACTACAAGATCATTATTTTGGGAATGGACTGCATAGACTGATCTGGCTTTTTGCATTTTTAATTAATATAATTTATCTCATTTTGAACTAGGGTGCAGAGAGTTATGACTAACGAATACTTTGTATGAGAACTTAAAATAGAATTTAAAAAAAACTTTAAAAGCTATTTCAACATATAATTGCCTCAGTTTCTAAAAAGAGAATTTAATATATAAACTGTTTCGAAGGTCTAGCAAGTATATGAATACATAATTCCTTTTCCCTTCCTTACAAGAACAGAAAATCACTGAGATTTGTACCAGGACAGTGAAAAACATAGCCTTATTTTGAAAGTAATCCAAATGTAAGCATTCACACTCCCTAATAATATAGACACTATAATCCATTACACAAAAAAAAAAAGCAAGGAGCATACAGAATCACTGAGCCTACTGCCATCTATGTGTCTGTAAAACAAACATGCTATGGATGTGTTCTACCACCTGGCCAGATTGATGTACACATCATAGTACCTATGCTATAGAGGCAACATAATCAGAAAATAAAGGCATAATTGAGGTGGCAGAATCCCAGTGAAGGCAGATTTCACAGGATGGTAGTATCAGTGACTGCCTCCAATAAAGGGATTACAAATGCAGGTTTCAGTGTCTGGAAAGGCAGTGCACTTTTTGAAAGACACTTTGATCCTAAGCACGTCACACATCCTCTCGGTGTATCATCTGCCTCCAATCAGTCACCTGAGGAGTCAGGAGTTTTCTCACAAAGCCATATTACTGCAGGATACTCCTTTCCAAGTATTGCTAATGATATGAAGGCCATTAAGTCTATATACTCTAGTTGTCATAATCTTGTGTGACATAGTATTCAATATTTTTATAGGTAAGGCTAAGTTTCCTTCACAGAGAGAGCTATTTTTATGGACAGCTACAGATACTGACTAATGCTTCTGCATTTATCAATGCCACAAATAGCTTTTTGAATATTAATGCTGCAAGATTTTCTTTCAAGACAGTAAGCGGCAATTATAAATAGGTGCTATTATCTTCTCATGTGTCAAAACAGGCAAAAAAAATGTTTAACACACATTTTGGTTGGATCATCCAAATAATACTATTCTTTGCATAATTCTGCAGGATAAAAAATATTTGGGGAGCATCAAGAACAAACGGGATTGTCATGAATCTTCTTCCAAGCACTACCATCCATCTCCTCTAGCAGACTCATACACTACACTTCCCTCCTTCTCCCTCACTTTCTCCTTCCTCAAGCACTGCCTTGGTCTGAAGTGAAGAAGCCTCTGATCTTGGATCATTCATTTTGCATTTACGTACATAACAGTTTATTTTATGCGGTTTTGTCATCATGCGTCATAGCATGCATTTGCCTGTAGTACACAGTGTGTTATGAACTTTTTGTTGTTACAGTGTTTAAAAAAAAATAAGGTCCTCCTCCAAGGCACTTTGATACTACACTACTACCTCTCGTATTTTCTTGGCTGGGCTGTAGACTTAAAAAGTTATCTCCTTTCTGTAGGCAATGGTAGGAAAAGAAGCAGCAAAATATCTCTACTCATGTGAGAACATCTGGGCTAACTAACCAATCTAAAATACAAGGGTCTCTTCTGGTATCACTTCACAAATAACAAATAACATATGTGGAGATACAGGTTGCATCTTCTACTTGAACTTAACCTGAAAAAATTCCACTGAGTGTTACCTAAGCTCTGACAAATATTAAACAGCAAAGATCAATATATTGGAAGCTTATTTCATTTCAATCAATTGTTTGTGAGAAGTATTCACAGGTTGTCTTGCTTCCAGCACTAATGCTTAGCTCTTTAAGTAGACTCTGCATTTTTCTTTATAGATTTCAATCTTAGGTACAAGGAGTGAAATTAATCACTTGGCAAGTAAGTATCAGAGCAAAGGAAAAAAACAATCGGTCATTTTGGTCCCTAACACTAACAAGAAACTAAAGGAGAGTAGTTCATTTTTTAAGAAAGTACTTGCTGTCTTCCTTTCTTAATGTCTTTCTCTGGCAATCTCATTCCCATTCTCATATTTTCCTACTGAAAAAGAAAAGTGAAAAGAAACTGAAACCACAGTGAAAAAATATTTGGGGGAAGGTGTTTGTGTCACAGAGTTCAGAGGAGAATTCTGGAATTTTTTGGGTTTCATGCCCAGTGCTGTTTTTAGGGAATTTTCCAGGTCAGCTCTTCTGTTCACACACATGATGTGACTGACAATGAAATCCATTTTGCAGGAGTTGAGAGAACATCAGTGAGGCCATCACAACTTCCAAACAGAGAACATGGGACCCAAACAGTCCAACCTCATTTCAAGAGAGGTCAAGTTCATCTCACTACTGAATATGACTCCATATTTGGGAAGCAGGGAGGAGAAAGTAAAGAAAATAAGAGTACATGTATGCTGGGAAAGATCCTTTCTTGCCATCATCCCTTCTCACAAAGCCTGTATAGCTTGTGCTTTTTGATGGACGGTTGTAATTGTGTGCGTGATAAATCACATTTGGTAAAACAATTATTTCTAATTTAAATCAAATCCCTTTTGAAGGCTTTATCAGAACAGTTCTGCCTGCAGATCTACCATAAGAGAGTCTGGTTAGCAAGACTAGTTCAGGCACTCGGGAATAGACCACGAACGTGCAAATGCATATCCACCGTGGACTGATTTTACAGTAACTTTTAAAGCAGCATGGCTACAATATTGCAAGACTACTCATTTTGGTGTGTGAAAATCCCTTTGGTGTTTTCCAGTTAATAAGGATGAAAGGAGGGAGAAAAAAAAGAGAGAGAACAGAACATGGGAAAAAATTATAGGGCTGCATAGGCAGCCTCGAAGGAACATGGATTGAACAACCTTTGAAGTACTCAATTCTGAAATGAGATCATATGAGAATTTTTTCAAGCAATAAAAGTGAAGCCTCAGAAACAAGTGTAAGTTACAGCCTGAAGTGCTTTATCACAGCTCCGTGAACCCTCTTCCATAAACCCTAGTTCTTTTAAAAGTTCATTTACTTCAAGGAAAAATTGAACTGACTGTGGGGGAGTGAAAGGGCAGGAGGGATCTATAGAGGTGTGTTGATAAATAAGGCCTGCACCTCATGACATCAAAGTCATTAGTGGAGAAGAGCTGCCTCCTGCCAGTCTGCAAGGAGGCATTTTCCACTTGGGGTAAGAACAAATACCAGTGCCTTATGTGCTTCTTCAGCAAAACTCCTGCCCTCTAGAGAGCAAAGCCTTCAACTTAATAACATGCCTATAGGTAAGTAAAATCTACTGCGGCCTCCAAAAGTTATGCCTGGGCTAATGCTGTGCCACACAAATACCCAAAGCTGACTCTGAGGGAACGTGGCTGTTTATGCAGCATAGTGCAGTGCTGGGCAGAGATAAGCAGCTCACATCATGCAAGTAATATCAGCACAACATTGCTCTTGAGCTAATCAGCCACGTCTTTCAGTGGAGCTAACTAATCCACACACAAAACTCAGCTGATGGGGATATGCCCCTTCCAGACAGAAATCTGCCCACCACGCCCATCTGAAAGGTTTGTCGTTGGTATGACACACATAATCAACTTGGCTTTAAGCATCATCAGCATCTCCATCTCAGTCAATCATTCCAGACCTCCTCCACAGTCAATGGAGAGAAACAGGTACATGAACGCTATCCACTTGATATAGACATCTCCACTGGGAAGAGAGGAATCATGAGCTAGAATTGCCAATTTCTCACTACTAGCTTTGAAAGAAGACTGGAGGATTTACTCAGGCACCACATAGATGCCTGTATGCAGTCAGAAAAAATAATTCTTCCACACTCAAAGTTGCCACAGATGTCTGAGCTAGAATAATGCTGGCTGCCTGTCTGAAGAGTGTCATTCATACTCATAAAGCACTGATAAAGGAGAAAGTCATAGGTTCAGAAACAGTTCAAGATAGGTCACTTTTTTTGCAACTGGATCGAGTTTTGCTGTCACCAGAGCAGAAGGCTGGATCCAATCTCCTCACTTCATTCAAGTGGCACCACCTGACCACGGGCCTGGCTGGAATCAGTAAGACGAAATACCCCACACCAGCCCAGTTGAAAGGAGTGCTCCACCCTATCATAGTGACCTCCCTGATGACACCAGAACCCTCCAGCTGAGTACATGCACACCTTCCTCTGGTGGAAAACCACCATGATGCAGGACCCCGAGCAAGGGGGCATCTCATGCTATGGGGCCAATCCAGCACAAAGAGTAGCTAAGATACTGAAAACAAGTCATGTTTTCTCATCCTTCTTTCCCCAAACTATATCTGTGTTCAGATAAAAGGTATGCAAGGTATTACCTTGAGATATCAATTTAGCTTGTATGCAATTGCATACAGAAGTTACTTTTAAACAGATTTAAATTATAATCATTTCAATATAACTTGTGCTGGGAACTGTAACAAATTCAAAACTTAATTTGTGTTTCCAGCCTCATGGTTTGGCTGCCACCAAGTTCTTCTTTAAGATACAAATTTTGTATCCTATACAGGCAGCTATTTGTTAAGTAGTTTTAAAGTAACCCACAGAAGCCGTGGGAAGAAATATATCTCGGCAGCTGGAGGAGAGAAATTGTTCAGCTCGGAGACTTGCTCGGAGCCATTTAGAGATCTTTTCTCATTTTACAAATGAGAGAAGAAGTACAGATTTAAAAATTATACAAATGCTGAACCATTTGTTTTGGGAGATTTAGCAAAACGAAGACTTTAAATAAAATTCTTCAAGTTAAAAAAGATTCCATCCGGGGCAGTTGTTACAGTGGGTTGACCTCATACTCTGAGGCAACTTTCCCTCTCTGTTCCTAAGCCCTGTAACACCCTGCAAGCCCCAAGGGCACCCCTGCAGCAATCTTTGGAGAAAGAAAGACAGAGAGAGAAAGTTGTCCTTGGATTTATTTAGCGAGAAAGAGGCCAAATCTGGGACAGGGAAAAAGGTTTGCATAGAGACAGAGCTCTTGTGGATTTGTACAATCATCCATGCACATGGAATATATTGAACCTTGAACCTAAACTAAGGTCAAGCAAGTTTAAGGCTTGATACAGATGTTTCACAGAACTCTGGTAAATGAAGGTGAATGTTACTGTTAAAGCAAGAGAAAAAACAAGCCATAAAAACGGTTGGTCGATTGTTTATTTTTCTTTTCAGTCCATTGTCGAGTTTACTTTGTCCCCCTTAAGCCTAGCACTGGTATTTCCTGCATCTGGGTGATGACAGCAATCTCTTATACACCACATAAAACAGATTTAGATGTTTGAAAGCCACTCCTGGCCTGGTTTCTCCCCGGAAATATATCACTCCAGCACAAGAGAATATTTGCATTTTCCTCATTTGTCTTTAATTTAAAAAAATTAATTAATGTGTTCTGGTGCATAAAAAGAGTAGACCAAGCCAACCAACCAAAGCAAAACCAAAAAAAAAACAAAAAATAAAAGCAAACCAAAAACTAAATTCACTATAAGTGCAATACCAACCCCTCCATAACCAGCAAGGAAGCTTTTGAACCAACATTACCTTTTTTTTTTTTAATTAAAAAAATAAGTTAGAGAACAATCCAAAGAGAAGTCCCTCAAGGAAAATTAACATAATGAGTTTTTTAAAAGATACTAGGATCACTTGTTTTTAGCCAATTACTTTTTCTCCTTTGGCATGAATGTGTTAGAAACTATGCTCAGAAAAGGGGCAAAGACCTTTCAAGTTCAATGCCATGATGAAGTGTAGGCCACTATGGAAGAAATCCCCATTCCAATCAAGTTCTGACTAACAGTGATAATGTTATTGGCTCTGAAGCTAGAATGAGTCTCAAGATTTGGCAAAGGCAGAAGAAATAGGAATTTTAAAATAATTTGGAAAAGTTCAAAAATTTTAGGAGATTCACAGTACAATGCTTTGATAATAATAATAAAAACAACAACTTTTCAGTTGCAAATAGCTTAGGATAAACAAACTTCGCGCTGGTTTTGGCTGAGATAGAGTTAATTTTATTCATTGTAGCTGGTATGGGGCTATACTTTGGATCTGCTCTGGAAAAAGTGTTGATAATAGAGGGATATTTTAGTTACTGCTGAGAAGTGCTGACAAAAAGCCAAGGCTTCTTCTGCTCCTCATACCACCCCACCAAGGAGGGGGCTGGGGGTGCACAAGGAGTTGGGAGGGGACACAGCCAGGACAACTGATCCCAAGTGACCCAAGGGATATTCCATCCCATACGATGTCATGCTCAGTGTATAAAGCTGGGGGAAAAAGAAGGAAGGGGGGAACATTCCGAGAGATGACATTTGTCTTCCCAAGTCACCATTATGGTTGATGGGGCCCTGCTCTCCTGAACATGGCTGAACATCTGCCTGCTCACAGGAAGTGGCGACTGAATTTCCTGGTTTGCTTCCTTTGTGTGCGCAGCTTTTTCTTTTCCTATTAAACTGTCTTTATCCCAATCCGTGAGGTTTTTTTACTTTTACTCTCCCAGTTCTCCTCCCTGTTGATGGGCTGCAGAGCCTGCGTGGGGTCAGCTGCCACCTTTTAACATTACCACAAACTTTTAACATTAGGAGGTGCAGAGCTGGTGTTTACTCTACTGACAGGGTACATGAGCAAAGGGACTTTAGGAGAGAGAAAACATCAGTATCAAAACAAATTAAAACAAGAGTAGGTGGGCCATGAAGTATTGTGTTTAGAACAGATTAAGAATGAGACAGGCTTAAAAGTTAAAAATATAAGGAAGCACAAGTTTGCAGGAAAGAAGAGTTTGGTGTTCCCAAGCTAACAGCTAGAGTGAGGCGGTTGCAGGATTAGCACACCTGCTTCTGTAATTCAGACTTAAAGCTGGTTAATTTCTTTGTTTTCTCCATGTTCCCACTTAAGTCCCAGGAATCCTGGTTCCAGTTCCCCACTTCTTTTTTTTTGCACCTTGAGTAATCATCAGTGCCCTGATTCATCAAAGCTCTCAATTGCATTCTTAAGTTTCAGCACACACCAGCACTCTCAACTCTCGATTATCTATGGGTGGTTTTCCAGATTCAGTGGATTAACTGTGTTCCTGACAGAGAAAAGCAGTACCTGGTGTTACATGGAGCCTGTGAAGCTCTGACATCAGGCTGATGGTTCAAACACTGCTGTCCTGCTTGAGGTATTATCATGAGACCAATGCAGACTACTTTGTGCTGTATCAAATTTACCCACACAGGACTCAGAGCGCCAGGAAATAGAGTCCAGTGACACCTGAGTAGCTCTGTCACACACAGGACTGCATCACTGTTGGTCACCATGGGTCCTACAGAACTGGACTGCCCTGCCCTAAATCCCCGCAGCACCCCTGCACCGGGCCATCCAGATGTACCCAGTGTGTCGGGTACCCCCTTGCAGCTGTAGGCCAGGAGCTGAAGAACAGTTAGTGCCCACTGACTTCACTAACACTGCCCACAAGTTCAGAAAGTTAGAGGCATTCTGTAGCATTTTGCATTGACAGAAGTAGCAGGCTAGCTTTTAGTTTTTAAAAGTTTCACTTTCGAAACAGAATCCTCCAGCATCAATAGCCAGTACCCAACATGCCAAAAACATGACAGCAACCAGCCTAGTGGGATAGCTGGAAGGGAGAGAGTTAGAAACAAAGACTCATGCAGCTTTTAGGAACAGAAAGTACTAGCAACATGAAGGGATTCAGACAACCAAAGAAGTTAAGACTTTCATATAAAACATATTCCACAGTCTTAGGAGAAGGATGTGAATTTGTACCAGTTTTTAAAAGCTCTATTACATTGTCCCATCTCTCCCCCAGTCTAACAGTGAATAGTATGGGGAAGAAATAGACAGAAAGTGAGTAAGAAGATCAAGTTTAAAACACTGGAAATGTTGGGGGGGAAAAAAAATCAGTTACAGTGAGTTCTGTGACCTCAAATAAAAAGATACTGTAGAAAAAGAATTCAGCCTGATGCCACGAGACATGAAGAAGGGATAGATGCTTGCATTAGAGAATGAAGAATGCAGCCATCCACTTCAAGTTTAGACAGATAAAAACCATTACTTAGGGCAAGAGCATTTGTAGAACTATCAATGGAAGAAAACAAATTTAACCCCGGGTAAGTATCTGCAAACAACACAGGCAGCTGAATTACACAGGGAGAGGATCAAAACAATGAGAAATTCTCGTGAAGATTAAGTACATAGAGACACATCTGAAGAATTTAGGAGGCAGAACAAAGACTAACTGAAATTGCTGGCACTCTGCTCCTGTGCACAGGATCTGGAAAGCATCAGGAAAGGCTGAAGGAAAAAAAATACACAGACTATGGACAACTGTGGGAAACAGAACTGCTTTATATACTAATGCCACAGTAATCCTGGGGAAGGGGGTGAGTGGGTAGCTAATGTAGTTGTATGGGCAGTGATTGAGGACAGAAAAATCCTCTCTAGGAGGAGAATATATGACACGTAACTTAAGAAAAGACTTCTGTGTACAAACACTATACAAAACTATCAGCTGTGTCTGCAAGTGTGCCCCTGGATTAAACAACTAGCTAGATTGCAGCTGGGTTGTGGAGCCACATGCAACATGATCACAATTGTGATGAGCAGCAGTATTAGACAGGAAAAATGTGACCGAGTGCTGGTGATGCACAGCGCTGCCAACAAGAACATCATGAAGCAAAAGATGCTATCATTTGGCGTTTATAGCAGATGACTCATAGGAGTACCACCCACCGCTGGGCAACGGGGCAGAGCAAGACACTGATTTGAATGCAATACAACACCACGACTCCTTCATCTAATACCCTGGGAGTGAATAGTCACTGTGGGTCATGCAGTGCTCTGGCTGAACGCATAGGTTAAGTTTCAAAGACAAGAACACCTAGAAAACAAGGTACAGCCAAGCAAAAAAAAAAAAAAAAAGACATGCTAAAATGCAGGGGGGGTTTATGCTTTGGGAGAGCTACTGAATCCAGCAACCCTGAAAAAAAGCACTGTATCTGTAGAAACTAGCAAAGACTAGATCAGCCATCCAGCAAAAAAAAGGAAAAAAAAATCAGAGGCTGTACCCGCTGTACCCCAATTCAGAATTACTGAGAAAGAAGGCAGAGGAAAGGCGTCAAAACCCATTAGCACCAGCTGAAGCAATGCTATTGAGATATATTCAGGGCGTCTTAGATTAAGACGATAAAAGTAGGTCTGGCACACTGCTACATCTATTGGCTAGCAAATACAAGCACCAAGTTTGCCTGCTGTAAACTGGACCAGACATGAGAGGAGACTCATGTATTAGTGTTGCTGTCACTGTAGAAGATGCTAAGGAAGAGGCTTTTCAGGACTGTAAGAACCGGTTTCAGTTATTCCTAAACACAGCAGAGTAGGAGGCTGAAAACTGGTAAGCTGAAATAAAAAAGCAGTGCGACTTCCTGCTTTGGACATGGGGACTCAATGCTAAATCCTAAGAAATCCAAGACCCCCAAGAAACACCCAGACATTAATGGGCAGAGTATATGACCGCCATTCCAGATTTGATATGCATCAGTGATGTGACGCTCGTACTCAGTTAAAATCCAGCCTTGCACAGGGAGTGGAGGCAGTGGGGAGTCTGGAAGTCAAAGTCCAGATAGTGAAAACAGGCAAAGGTAGACAAATAAAAATAAAAATTTAAAACTTTAAAAAGTAAAAAAAAAAAAAAAAGGAAAAGAAGTGTGTCAAATTGAGAAAGATCTAGTGGCTAAGATGGACTAGACAGGTCTCAGCAGTGCACTCCCAAGCCCACTCACCCGTCATGAGTGAGCAATAACTCAGCCTCCCCCAGATAAACAAAATAAGTCAAACTCACTAATGAGATTACCCACGTGACTACAGCTCATGCATATGCATTATGTGCATCTGGATTTAGAGACAGCCAAAACTGCAGTACCCCTGTAAACAGCTGTCTCACTAAAGGCAGCTTCTCTTTGCAACATGGTGTCCACTCTTGCTAATACCCAGAATATTGTACATGAAATCCCCACGTGCTCTGCTGTGGCCGCTGCCCTTTTTCAGCAGGGGTCCTTCTCCAGCTGCCAGTACTATCCTTTGTATCAAAGGGAAGAGCTATAAAACAAGAGGTTTTCTCTCACAATTGTCCTTGTTGTAGCCAAATGCATTACCATCACAGACTCACTAGCAAGTGGGAAATCAATCACCAACACTGCAATTGTTACTCCCCTGTATGTACTGCACACACTGTACTTGTTGGTATACATCTGCTTACATACTTTTTTATGTAAACAAATCCATTTCCTGTAATAAAGGGACTGATATACTTTCCTGTGCATTACTAGAATACAATTTAAGAATCCTGCACTAAACCATATCACGATGCAGTGCCTGTGTTACTGGTGTGCATGGTACATGCTGTGAAAAAATACTGCACAAAGCAACTGAATATTCACCAATAAAAGACTTCACAACAATTGTATAAAGCCTTTCATAGACCAAAATCTGGCCTGCAGCAGCAGTACATAGGTCTGAAGCAGATTTCTTCTCACTGACTGAGCACTTACAGCTCCAGCTGACAACAGCAAGAGCAGTGTACACCCAACACAGTATCTTCAATTTTCATTCATGTGCCCAGCTTCACTTTGAAGTTCCACATTCACAGTTAACAATTTTCCATGTATCCTAAGTAAATAACATTACCAAAAGTACATTAATGCATATATATATATATATATATATATATAGTCTGCTATAATTTCAGGTACATATTTCATGTGCAAACTGGGCATAGAAAGAAAATATGCACAATTTCTTCACAAAAAAATATTAAACTCCCCTTGTTTCACTAGAAAAATTTTCTATCATTTTCAACATGGGCCAGCTGTTAGGACTGCAATTGGACTAAAATGAAGATGTTACACGCTTCAGAAGAGCAGTTATGCAAACACCAGCACTGCAGTCTGGCAGCCTTCTTTGCAGGAAGCAGAACTGTACCTCACTAGAGCTCCTTCAGAGAAAGGATCCCATCACCAAGTAAGTGGGTGGCAGATTTACAAACTGCAATCTCTTGACATGAATGAATAATGTGACTTTACACCTGTGAAGAATATGACCTCCTCTCTATCCCACGTACTTCTCCCTCCCTCTGCCCCAGAGCTGAGCCCTGCAAACAGACTGGAGTAACCGCAGCAGGTAATTACATGTTACTAGTGTTGCATTAGACTGAGTAGCTATTCAGTAAATTAGTATGTGATATTAACTAAACCTATTCACTTGATGAACACAAGAATCAGCCTCGAAGTGGCAATTAACAAATTATTCCTAAACAAGTGTCATTTACAGAGTAAGGCTATCATTTTTCTATAATCCACCAGGAAAATTGGGACTTCTTCCATAGAGTAAACACAATTTAAGAACATGGTATGTTTTCAAAAGGCAAGATACCTATATCTAAATCAATGTTGTTGGATGTGAAAGCTTACATTGAAAGTCAGTAAAATTTGTGGCACATCCCCGTAAGGTTTAGGAATGATTTACTACTATGCTGAGAGAACCAGCCCAAGATCTAAATCTTGCTGATTAAACTCCATGCACTCCTGGGGAAAAAAAACAGAGCTCTCGTTTGTCTATACAAAATAATCGCTAACACCTATCATGCTCGGGTTTTTTTAAAGAGTAGCATATTATTACAAAAATACTGGGATCCCTGCTAACGTAAATAGTGTTTTTAATGCCCCATAGCAGAAACACACTAATTCGTTGCCTTTTAATCTTGACCTTGAAAAAAGTCGGTTCTCCATATAGTTTCCCTGCTCTTCAGAGAGATTTATGCACGTCTGATGTTGAGTCCCTTGGGTTACCGACTGCTTGAACACATGAAACAAACTGACAGATCAGAGTCTGCTTTAAGCCAAACATCGCTGCAGAAAGCAAAGCCGGAATGGATTGAAAATGCACATAGGAGAAAAATGCCCCGAGTTCTTAACGTGAAGTCAACAACTCCCTTTATAAGCCCCATTTCACTGGGCTTTGTTAAGGGAGCGTTTTCACAGCAGGAAACATTCGCCTCTGAAACGGAGTGGTTTCGTTTTTGTGCGTGTGTACCCGGGGTGAGCTCGCCCATCCGTCCGTCCGTCCATCCATCCATCCCAGAGCTCCCGGTGCCCGGCGGCGGGCACGGCGCGGCCAGCGCCGCTGCCCGGGCGGGGCCGGTGAGTCCCGCCCCTTCCCGGCGCCACGCGCGGGCTGGCAGCAGCCTCTGCTGGCGACCGGGAGCAGGGAGCGGGCCCCGGAATCCGGCACCGGCAATCCGGCCGGCGTTTAATGCCAGGCCGGCTACCCCAACCGCAGCCGAGCATCTCTGCGTATGCGAGGGCTGCTTACGCAGCATTAAACACTGGCAAAAGCCCGCTCGTATTTTCCTTGGAAGGGCTGTGGTTTTCTTCCTTACTACTCTTTAGAAAGTACGCGGGAAGTTCCTCCATGTTTTCAAACTCTTGTCTAAAGGAACCCCCTGAAAGGTAACCAAAAACTATGTTTAATGAAGTGAAGAGGCACCACTGAGGTGCAGGCAGGTGTGCTTAGCCTGCAGTCACTCTTCAAAAGCCCAGATAGCACAGACCACAAACTCGGACTTCTGCTGGATAGACTGCAACAAATTGCAGCATATACATAATAATGGTTTGTTACACACATATAACTGAGAAGAAAAGCCCTCACAGAGGAAGAGAAGATGCACTCATTGTTTTGAGGCAGAATACAGGGCAAGAGCCCACTAGAAGTTGCTGGAAAGTAAAGCGGATCCCAAACACCAACATATTCATTTGCTGTCTTAATTTGCTGGTAGAAGAGTTGCTGAGTGAAGATCATTTTCCAATTGATGTGATTAGTATAAACAATTTTAGCCTTCATTACCCACTATGTTTAGTTTTTCATGAGAGTATTTTTCCAAGCCTTTGGAAATGCAGAAATTACAAGCATCTTAGAGCAGAATCCCCGCTAAACGGCAGAAACAGCAACAATCTGATTTAATACCATACCGATTTACTGCAAGGACTTTCATCCAGCTGGCACAGCAGAATCACCTAACCTCAATAATTTATTCCCAAAGAAATCACAATCACTACACAACCAGGTAAAGAGAATGTTTTAAAATTAAAAGCTTTTAATCATCTTGAAAGTAAATTTGTTCTAATGGGCAAAAAGTTAGAAGTATAAACAACAGTATTATATTGTAAATAGTGTAACAATGTTTACAGCCAAAAAAAGAACTTGTCTTTTGACACAAAACACCTTCACTGACTTTCTGATTGATCTGAACTCGCATTTTCCCTTTGCTTTGAAATGAAAGCCAAAGTTTTTCTGAAGTATTCTTTCATGATAAGAAAACCTACTTTATCTTACTGCAAATGAACTTTATCCTGGAGACGTGGGAGGGGCTGAGAACATCATGATTGGGAAATATCACATTTCCGCACTTTCACTCTTCTTCCAATTCACCTGGGGCTGTTTCCCCCAAGATTTTTTCAGCAGCCTTAAGAGACAGAGCACAGGAGGCCACCAGAAGACACTGCTCAAGGAGCACAGAGCTGGTCTGCTCTTGAGCATGGTCTGCCAGAAAGCAACAGCCCATCTTCCAAACTGGGTCCAGCTTACAGGGAAAGAATATTCACCCGCCTACCACAACTCCTGCCACCTCTGAATGCCTCCAGAAATTTGCAAACACACCTTCTGCTCAGATAAGCTGGTGTTTTCTCTTAGGAACACTGCAGGACACTGTGTTTAGACGTAATTTTGATGACCCCAGAGTTGGAGGAGTTCCCTGGTATATGTGCCACAGCTCGTGCTCGCGCAAGGAGCCCAGGCGGACCACCTACTGAGAAAGTTACAGGGAGAGGCAGGGCAAGGGATGTGCCTTCTCCCTACTCAGCAGGTATCAGTGAAGGGAGGACAAATGCATCCTCCTAATCATGAAACAGCTAAGTGGCAAGGGCTAACACAGGCCAAACTCTTGGTGGAGAGCCTCAGGTCCCTGCAGGTCCCAGATTTCTGCTCCAGCTAATTCGAAACAAGCAACATTGTCAACCGTCTTTTGGAAAAGCCATACCCATGGAGACAAGTAAGCACCCAGCTAGACCAAACAGACCTCCCCCTTCCAAGTTTGCAACACTTAAAGTGAAAGCAAATATTTTGTAAAGAAATCCCTTTTTTGTGGACCATCATAGGTACATGTGGAGGAGAGGTAGAGAGCTGTGAGTTTCTCCCCAGTTAACAGATCTGTAGCTGTAATTTGATCTGCCTGAAGTTGACCATCATGCAGGTACCTTAAACAAAACCAAAAATGCACTTAGATTGGTCAAAATTTTCCCAACCAAGCTCTGCACAAACAAAAGCTAACCATTAAGGGAATCGATCTTCTCAGTCACCACACATACAAGGATTCACTGAGTCTTTTCCTTCTTTTCTTTGAACTCTAAATTTCTTTTGCTTTTATCTTCCACTGCAGCTACTTACTTTCTCTGTATTTACAGCTTCACAGTCTTTTACAGTTAATAAGGGGTTTGGTAGTTCAGCAGAGAGACTGCCCAGCCATCAAATTCTGCAGCTGTGGCAAAGCTGGGTGCCACCTACCTCTTGGTTCAGGGTACTGACCAGCCGGAGTTTGATTTCAAGTGACAGTTTGTCCATCGTGCAGAGGCTTTTTTGTTGCCTGAAGCAAACTGTACAGTCCATGTAATTCCACCTTACAGCATTCATGTGACAAAAATGGGACACAGAGAGTTTCTAACGCTGATAATATTTGAAAATCTTGAGTAAAAGGAAGCATAGAAGCAGATGACAAGACACGGAAACCCTTTTTTCACCCTTTTTTCTTGCTCACTACAGGCTCTGTTGTGGGTTTTTTTGGTTGTTTTTTTTGGTTTTTTGTTTGGGTTTTTTTTTGGCAATTGTACATGGAATTCTCCGTTCAGTCAGTGCAAGGTTTTACACTGATGAGCAGTAGGGTTTTGTGGCTGGTCTGGGAGGAGAAATAAAATAAACAAACAAAGAAGCGCATATACAAGCTTTTCAGACAGACTATAAGTCAGATGTTATTCATCAACTGTGAGTTACTATATCGTAGTGAAAATACAGCAGTAATTACTGTCTATTCTGACAGCACCTTACTTTGGTGGCTGGAACCTAAAATGCACAAAATACTAAACTTGTGTTGAGACTTCATTTACTGTAAAAGGTCAGTTTCTAGCAGGGAAGGGTTCCACCTGTGGAGGATGACTTCATGGCTTTTTTCAGAGCCCCCACAAAACCCAAAGCCCTTGAGAAAGAAGCAGATTTCACCCACTGTTGGCTAGTCCAACCCTGGTTCTACACCACCTCCTGCCTCCAGCATCCCCACTAGAGAGTCTTTACATTTCTCCCTCCAAAAACAGGCCAGAAAACTATCTGCAAGCTCTTCCACCTCTCTGTTAGTAAGGATTTGTGTATCCTTCTCCTGCTCTGCCATGTTGATGCATCCAGTTGCCTTGCAACCTCTTGGTCTCATTCTCTGGGGTTCAGTCTCAAAGAGACATTCTGCTAACGCTTGCTCATCTCTGCAAGGACAGACCCCTGAGCTGTAACCACAGGATACAGCTTTTAGTTGTAACACTTGAGTGCAAGGCCAGTTTGCTTGGTTAATTACTAAATCTCCAGCTACAGAGTTCAAACCAAAGGGGGAGATGCAATTAAAAATAAAACTAAAATTACACACTCATACACACACAAGTACTTTTCTGCATGCTTAAAAATAAAGAGTGGGCTTGGCAGAAAGGATTATGCCAAGCACTCCTACAGGTAAATTCTTAGTGAATAAATTTTTGTGAGGTTGCTGGCACAGAAAACAAGCAGAATATCAGGAACCACAACACTTCAAGGAAACCTCTTTTTTGTCTTGCACAAAGTTGTTTTGCCTTGGCAGTTTATATTTTAACCTCTATATGATCACACTGAAAAAAAGCATTATTTCTCTTCATTTTTCATTTTCTTATTTGAAGCAAAAGAAGTAATAAACATTTCACATTTATACCCTGCTCTTCCTATACACTTTTAAAATTCTCAGACAGTTATCATGCCTAATTTTTGCAAAGAGCTCAGGCCCAGCTGCTCAGGCCATACACATACAGTAGTTATGTGGCAGTGAGCTCCCATTAGGTAAATCAAATTTAAATTCTACTCCAAGACAGAGCATTTCAGTCACTGTCTGTATGTGGTTAATTGGTAGACTATGAACAGAAAGTGAAAGCCATGTTAGCAACAAGTTAGCCTGAGTTTCAGTATTTGAGGATGAGAGGAAAAATCATAATGATTTATTGTTAAATCTCAGATAGAGGGCATTTTTCCCTGTATTATAACTATTTGCATATGAAAGGTATACCAGCAGCTTTTGTCGAATTTACATGTACAGAAGCCATGAAAAAACAAGTTGCAATAAGTAACTGATAGAACCAGGCTAAAAACATCATCATCCTTCATTGACAAAACCCCAGACAGATATTTCAAAGCTCCCTAGGAAGATTTTTCATTCATTTCTAGAGGATGCATGCAAATAAACTGACTAGACATTCATTTTAAATTATATTTCCAATACCTCTGGGATCTGTCTAAAGTCTCCTGAACAATTTCTCATTTTTAATTAATCTGGAAGAAAATATGTTTTGTCTAATTTCTGACATTTTGTATTGTCAGCTAAAATCATCTTTTGTCAAAATGAGATTTTGCAATCTGTGTTTTTCAAATCAGAAAGAGGTAGCTTTTGCATCTTAATTTGGTTAAAGAAACAGACAACACCAACCCTCATTTAGAAGATCCTGAACGCTGACAGGAGGGGTAACCAAATTACCAATTCAACTCTTGCAGCAGCAAACATCATTAGCATTGGCCATGAAGTTCAATTAAATGGATCATACAAAAACTAAATGGCTGAAATCCTGTTACCCTTGAAGCTGGCAGCAAAAACCTCACAGATTCCAGTGGGTGCATCAGTGTGCTACAGCCTTGACAAAGAAACCACCTGGAGCTTTGTCATGCACAAAGCAGCCACTTTCCCAAGGACGCGCGTTACCTACGTATGATCGTATCCAGTCATAAATGTAATTTTCTTTGTGCTGCAGAGAAGGTGGCTGAACTGATTTGCAGTGTTGCCAGAAGAGATGGACAAGCCACCAAGAGACTCTATAATAATGCCTGCCTTTTACAGAGGCTGACCTCTTTTCACCTTGCTAAAAGCAGTAAGTAGTAAGTAATAGATCTTGTCAAAGGTTACTCTGTAGAATAACCTCTGGAGATATTAGATAGAGGTGTCCAGAGAAATACCACAAAGGTGCTGACAAGGAAACCAAGGGGATTATGATTAGGAAGTGTGAAAAAGCTAAGGTTTCAAACATACTCAGAATTTGGTTAGAAATGCTGAAGTACAGGAAGGAAATATTCTACATACCATCAAACCACCAAAACACACACTTGAAAAGACAAGTTAAAGAGCCATCACATGGAGATTAAATACTACACATGATCTAAGAAAAGCAATTCCACACAACTAGAATAAGCCAGAATTTCTTCATCATCAAAACCTAGTGTGTCTCCTGATAAAAAATGAGAAACTAATCTGCTCAAAGGAAAAAAAAAAAAGCCATACCTAGGAAATATTAATTGTTCCTTCAGCTCCCTTTTAATCCATCCTTGAATATGCAAATTAATCAGAACTTCCACCAGATAATTCCCAGTAAGAGAAATCCATTTAAGATACCCACATTTCCCATAAAGAAATACATTTTAAAAGACCCTAAAAACCTAAGCCAGTAGCATAACTAAAAAAGACTCTTTCTCCATTTACTCCAATTTCTGAATTTTAACAATTATGCAATTATTTAATTCAAAACAAGTCCAAGATATTTCTGACAGTATTCTTAGTTGAGGACAGTCTCCCCTAAATTTACTCTCAGCAAAGGTGCTGTACAAAGACTTGGTTTCTTCCAGCCAATTCTTTTCTGATCCCATCAGTTGATTACATTGATTTTGCAATGCCCTCTAGGGAAGACAATGATCTTCCCTGTTCCAGACAGATAAACCAGACCAGACTAGGTCTTAGGAAATATTTGGGAGATGTGGCCAACAAAAGGCCTCTACCCAGCTATTTGAAGTTCTCAACAAACATGGCTTTCCAGGAGCTTGTCCCTGTCTTATATGCACAGAATGACATTTTTCAGATCAGAAAGATAAAGAGACCCCAGCCTCCCAAGCTAAGAGCAGACAAATAAAGGCAGATAAACATGAAAGTCTTTGCATCAACCTGAAAGACTTTATTCAGCACAAAAAAAAAAAAAAATTAACATCTGAAATATGTAGTGCCTTATGTCTTCCTTAATATAAATCAATTTTCAAAGAAGATGTACCTCATTTTCCAAAAATGTTGAAATAGGGTATTTTGACTTTTTCACATCTTTTTCTCCTGTTATTTTGGCTGAAGCTACTCAGAAAATTTGATCTTTCACTGTGAACACTTTCAGGCCTCCATGCTTTTCAGTAAAGTTCTTCATGTGTAAGTTTTTGGTGAATATTTTTTCTCCTCTAAAAATGTCACTAGCTTGGCTGCAAAGGCCAAATGCACTCTCCTCCAGAGGCTGCTCAGAGGGCACCGACTTTACCCCTGGCAACTGCTACTTGATTTAACTCAGGATTGGATGGGGTGCAGAGAAAAACCCTGTGGCCCAACTGTCTTCTCTACGCAACGGCAAGGAAATCCCCTCTGTGCTAAATATGGGGCTTTGCAAGAGACAAGAGGCTCTGTCAGGACCTTGCCACTTCTCAGACCCTCTCACATACACCATACTCGAGAGCACAGACAGCTCCAAGTAGAGTCGGTCATTAGGTGGAGAAATAACTGGCATTTTAATGTGAGCACCAAAAGGGTGATGCTTTTATAGCATTTATTTTGAAGATGGTTAGTAGGAAGGCACAAGGTCTGTGGGGAAAGTGATGTCCACAGAATTATAAAAGGCTGAAAAAGGTACTCCTATTTGGATTTTCATTTAACTCTTTCACAACCAACCTTTATCAAAAACATTATTTCCATGGCATGGACCACTTGCTTTTACCTCTTTCTCACCTAACAATATGCCACACAATTTACTGCTGTGTATCATTTACTGTGCACACAAGAGCCTCTGTGTACAAACCAGTTGCCAAACTGCAGACTTGGTTTTTCTCTTAAAATTCTGCAATGTCAGGCTACAAAAAATTGGTATTTTACAAAATCCATTCTCCATGAAATACCTGCCCATTCCAGGTGCTACTGAGCACTAACTTCTCTATACATGCAGACATGGGCATTTCCCTGTCCAGTATTTTCTAAGCACTGGAGCAAGTGAGAAATTTGTTTGAAATCTTGCTTGGGCTTTCTGAAAGCACCTGAACTCTGGTGGCTGCAATTTTATTAGCTGGGAGAGGCATAAGGTAGATCTCACTGCCACAGTCAGACAGCCACATGGCTAGGCAGCACTCCCAATGCCACATTTTTCCCTGTTCAAGGAAGGCTGTTTCCTCAAAAGAAGAGCTACAACAAGGAGCTCTGCATGCCCAGTACGTCAAACTGACGCTTCACTTGCAAGGCATCCTCAGTACATTTAAGCTATCTGACACCAACATAGCAAATTCAAATTTAAAAAGAAAATCAAATCTATTTCCATGACTAGCTTAATAAAAGTCATCATCATGCCTCTTATTGTCCTCATTATAAATTAATTTAGAATTAATTACAATGCTGAAAATACTTCTTCTAAGTTCATTCTGTGCCTAAAAGCTTTCAGCCTGCTGAAAAGCTTTTGGCTGACAGTGCACTGACTCAAAACTCCAAAATGAAAACTGGAAGACTGACAGCCTAGAAATAGGCTGTCTCAATATTTTGGAATAGCAACTTTTTGGCAAGAAAATTTGTATAGAATCAGACAGCACAAGAAAGAAAATACAACATGTAGCACCCTGACTGCTACAGAGGGTGCAAATGTTTTTCAGAGTGTTTCCTTGTGTATCCTGCAAGCTCCACTCAATTCAGATAATCCAGTAAGAGGTTCAAGTGTAAGGCCACCGCATAGCAGTAAAATAAACTATCTGGAACTCCTAAATTTTAGGGTATTATTAAGTCAGTTGACTCATCTGGGATCCATTGACTTTAACTGTTTCTGTTAAAAACAGCCCACTATAATTTTTCACTGAGGGACAGAGAAAAAAATGTTGGGGGGCATTCACATAGCTGATAGCTTACTTTTCACAGCACCTATTTGACTACACATAGCTGCATTCATTAGTCCCAAAGCTTTTAAACTTAACACTAGGGAATACAAAATCATTCTTGATAACATTAAAGGTCACTTTCAAAAGAATAAAATTCCCTATTTTGTGTATTGCAACAGAGGCCAGAAATGTTTGTCTCCGAAGCAGGATTTTTGTACCATTAAGGTATATGCAGAACTCTTCCTGTTGAAGGACTCCTTGAAGGCTACAGAATTACAGCACATACTTTTTTAGCTCTCTATTGAAAAGCTGAAGCATATCTTGATCTTTAACGAAGAGAGCTTTACTCCCGAGAACTTGCTAGCAGTTTGAATTAACGAAGAATTAAATTACATCTCAGCAGTTTTACTAAACTTGGGAGAAAAGGGACCCAATGCCACTAGTCCCTGAGTGCCCTCAACAGCCAGTGACCTCAGTGGGAATTGAGATTGGTCCTACTTTTGGTTGACCCAGCACCTTGCAGAACTAGATCCAATCCCCTTCCCTTCCTCCTAAGAATGTATTTTTTCCCCTTAGCCATCTGATTTTTATTTTGCTTTGACCAGAGATGAAATGAATGTAGATATTTTGGTGCTGACAACCTCCCTGTCAAATTATATAGTGACTTCTCATGCTAAAACTTGTTTGTTTTCACACCATCATCACTGATGATCTCAGCACAGCAGCGCTCCGAGAATAATGGTTTAGTCAAATGCAATGCCAGCAGAAGGAACATGAAACAATGTGTGCTTATATAGGGCCTACATAAATAGTGCTTTTTAAAAATGTTTGGCAATGAAATAATAGTTGTGGGTTTGTTTCATTTTTTTTTATAAATTAACCTCTGGATTGTTAAGGATACAGAGTCTTTGCACACCAGAGTGTCTACAGGGCCTAAAAATATTTGTTATGTCCTCTCACAAAGGAATATACACAGAAGTTGCCCATTATATGCCATTAATAATCAGTCACAGGCCATACCCTCACTCCACACAATTTCAGAGAAGTCGTCAATCAATTTATACCAATTTCAAAAGTAACAGAGCCCACATATGCTGGGCCAAATGAAGAAAATTGGAAGCAAGTAAGTGTGCATGATTAGGGCTGGGCAAAGCGTGGGTTGTACACTGGATGCCATCTATTTATCACTCTTTACAATGTTTTTCTATATTCAAAATTCTCTGTTGATTGCTGTTTAAAAAACAAAATCAGAGTAGCTCAGGCAGTGATGATATTTTCCCCCCATTTCTCAAAGACTTTGTTCCCACTCTCTCAGGCCAGCTTGAGAGTTATGCAAGATGCCAGAGTGGCCTGGGTGTTGCTTTCCGGTGCTGCAAACAAATACTCCAATTTATTAAAACTGCCGAGCCACACTGCCTCCTCACTTTTTTCTCCCCTCTATCCCTTTTTTTTTCAAATACTAAAAGAAAATGCAAAACTTCCACATATAAAATGTAACTGAAGTCTAAGGTGTTACTTCCAAGTCACAGCTGCATTGTTAAGAGTGCAAATGCACATCATATTTAGGAGCAGAATTATATCCTGCCATGTTTAACTGAAAACCTTGGTGAGCTTTTCATCTATGTTGTGCAAGCCTGAGGCCAGAGTGGTGACTGTCACAGCCAAAGAGACACAGACAGATAGATGATGGAGAGTGCAGACTGCGCACTCACACATAAAGCGCGTGAGAGGAAGGAGAGTGCACGGAAGGAATATTAATTGAGCAGAAAATAAGTATTCTCAATGTCCCCCTGCCCCCTTAAAAAGTAGCCACAAGATGAGGAGAGCTACAAACATGTTCATCTTGGGGAAACAGCCGTCCTTAACGTGACATGTAAGGCTATTGCTTTAATAATGGGATTTGCACAGCGCACAGCTGATAGGCTATGTTCAGAATAGACCCCGTGAATCTAATTTTCTTCTCAATGAGTATTATTGCAGTTGGTAACTCTACAGATTTCAATAGAGTTGCTCCAGATTTGTATCAGGGTGAGTGGAGAATTAGGCTCTACTATGATATTTTTTAAATCCACAAGAATGTAATTCTACTTACCCAGTCATAAAACCCATGGCTCTTTTGATCCTTTCTACTTTCATAGCAAATTATTTACAGAAGCTTGTCTTTTAAAGATTCTCATCAAAATAGTTAAATTACTGCTTTCTCTCACTTTTTGTGATAAACCTTCCATTACTCGAATTTAACCCATTTTCATGCCTGAGTCCACGTACTGCTTTACTAGTGTTGAAGAATGAAAGAGCAGTACAGGAATTGTAGAAAGTGGTTTAAGTTTTATATCACTCATTTTTTTTTCCCACTGCTTTTTTAAAATACTTTTCCATCGCACATCCCGTAAAAGAAATTTACAATGGCCTTATTTAATAACAGATATAAAACAACTTTTAAGTGCTACACCGATACACTTAAGGATATGGAAGAAAGAAAAGAAGGAAAATTCCTTAACTTGTTTTTAATTACAGAATCTCTAATTTTGTGCACTCTGGAAAATTATGGAAGTCTCTACAGATGTTGATCCTGATCTCTTCAACCTTAAAGAAAAATATGCAAATATCATTCCCCCTGCTCCAATCATCACCAAAAAAGGAGCTTTTTTTTTTTAAGTCACAAAAAATGAAGTCGATGTGGTGATTGAAATTATCACAAACCCTTAACCAAAATTTCTTCTTCCTAAAGCATTCATTCAGTAATGAAGTTAAACAATAGGCAGGAAAATATATTCCTGAACAAAGCAATTGATGATCTGTCTCTACTCCATTGCTCCCTTTTTAGTTTTTTCAGGTTGTATTTTACAACCATCCCAAGAAAAGAAGTTTCCTGTAAGTGAGATACTGGCAAGCCCAAAGTTCTAACCCAAACAGTGCTGTTTCTGGACAAGCACAATTCCAGGCTCTTTGCCATCACAACTCAGGTCACCTTTGGAGTTCTTGCTGTGCACCTAAAAAAAATTGTGACAACTCATTCACTGACTTGACCAGAACCAAAAGCAGATTTAACCAAATCAATTGCCTAAAGTTAATTCAGAGTAGTACCTATGGAGGTATGATTTACTATTACAGAATCATGGAATCATTTAAATTAGAAAAGTCCCTTAAGATCACCAAGTTGAACCATTAACCCAACACTGCCAAATCCACTACAAAACCATGTCCCCAACTGCCACATCTTGTAATTACCTCCAGGGATGGTGACTCAACCATTTCCCTGGGCAGCCTATTCCAATGCTTGACAAACCTTTTGGTGAAGAAATTTTTCCTAATATGCAAGCTAAACCTCTTCTGGTGCAACTTGAGGCCATTCATAATTTAAAGCTCTGCACCTAATAAAAGAGCATTGTTGTTGAATAAAAGTTTTTTGAAGAGTTAAGTGAGAGGTATATTTGGAGTGGGGATGATTGCAAACTAGTTCACCCATTACTGAATTACTGGCAGCTGATTTGCAGCATCAGTGCATGACCAAGTGACCTACTAATGTCATCATCCATATCTTGGAGCGTTTAGGCAGGATACTACTCTACAGGTAGTAATTTCAGCACTCCAGAACTGAAAGATTTAAAGGTCAGAAAAGGAGAAAAAAAGAGAGGGAGTACAATACAGTAACACCTCAATTTATTGCTTACTGGTATAGCTGGTCCATACAACACATCCTAAATCCAATCTCAGATTCTGTTTATTGTGCTACAGAGCCCCCAGTGTTGAGCATATTAACCAGCATTTCTTACATTAGACCAGGAGGAAAAAAAAAAATCAGATGTTAAATATAGGAGCCCCTGGTCCAGGTTCATTTCCCAAAGACAAATCAGTTACTGGGTAGTTGCAAACAGCTCAAAAAAAGGTGGCGATGAACAACACTGCCTTACATGAAACGAGAGAGTAACTAAAGGCACAAGCCCACAAAGTAAACAGGAAAAAAGGCAGCCTCCTCTAAATGAGAAAAGATTGGCCAAATTAATTACATATCTATGTATTAACTTTAGGCAGTGTATTTAAGGATGACTAGTTTAAACTCGGTACATCCCTGGACAGAAAACTTTAAAACACACAAACATACTGAGATTGGGACCAGACATTTCAACTGCATTGAAATGTTCACTGGCTGGTGGCACCCAAACACAGGGCTGTCAGGAAGGAAAGAAGTTGAGATGAGAGAAAAGCAAGCTGCTTGAGAAAACACTGCAAAGGTGATCAAAAGGCAGTAGAAACTATTTGTAGACTGTATGTGGGGTAGAAGGCTGCAGGTGAGATCAAACCATGCCCAGTTCCTGAGCTATCAGAGGTCTCAGCACCCTAGTAAGAGCAATGAAAACATTCAGAGCTAAAGAAAAGCAGAATCAGCTGGCAAAGGTAAGAGAGGATTTGTAGTATTTTTTCCAGATTAAATTCAAATCTCATTCCTTCTGGCTTCTTCTAAAGATGTTGCCGTTTCTATCATCCACAAAGTGGAGCCTTCTGGCCAAGCAGGGCTGCGCCCCACACCTTCAAATCACCTTACGTGGCAGGGTGGCACGACAGTGACATGAGCTCTCTCAAAGGAAGAGATTATTAAAACCACACACCTACACAAACACTGCTGGTGACAGTGTTTCAAGGTATTTATTTTGAAGTTGTATGTGGGACCGACTTCTTGAACAAATTCTCAAAAAAGTATAAGACGGAAACAAAAACCAAAAGCAAAACATCATTTAAGCTAAGGAAATTGTTGTAAGCTTTCAATGTTTTACTTTGAAAATCCTACAGCCTTCAGCAAAACCCTTGGAAAATCTCTTTGTGTTTATAAAATAGCATTTGATATCACAACCTAAAAACCTACAAACCAGTGCAACCAACCCTTTCTTAACTCTCTAAGGGCAAATAACACCTGCATTTCCCATGCGATAGCTGGTAGAGAAATGCTGACTCTCGGTAATTTTAATTACAGACTAAAATAATAGCTTAGTGAAAAATAGTAGATTAAGTATTGTTTTAGAGTTTCAGGGTTGCCCCATCAACCTGAGCCATAATAGGAGCAAAATAATCAGTGCACAAACCAACACAAGAGCTCCATGTATGTAAAAAGACGCAAGAGCTTATCTGTTTGAACAAGTCCTTTCATCATATCCAAAACAATTATTTTATGTACGTTACGTTGTGCTTGTTATGTATACCTGAGAGCATTTAAATAATTTATTTGATTGTATGTGTAACCAAAAGAAAAAAGTATTTCCATAACAGGATTTTGTTTTTACATGTCAAGTCTACAAAAGCTAATTCCTGTACTTACTGCTGTAACGTGGCTAAAGTTAAAATACAGCATGATAACATATTGTCTGAGATGACTGTTTTGTCTGTGCCAGAGAATACTACACCTTCAGAATTGTAAATTAGCATAGTAATATGACTTTTGGTAAGAGGAAAAACCATGTTTTCACAGTTCTTATTCCAAACTGTTGCTTTAAATTTGTTATCAACTTTGATCATTTCTCAAGGCAGAGAAATGCAAAAGCGCTAAAAGTTCTTTTTTAAGGCTAGAGCCCTAAAAGCTCTGGAGCATTATAATTTGCTGAGATAATTTACCTAGAAATCGGGGAGTGGGGGGGCAGGGGGGTGGGATCAGGGGTTGAATAGCTTGCAGCATGGAGAGAGGGAAAATCAACAGAAATTGTTTTGAGATACTGCAGAGTGACCTACCAAGCTCTCTGATCGGCCCTGGAGTTAGTACTTGTAACTGACAGAATCTCAAAGCATCTTAAATATTTCCACTAGGACTCCTATGCATTTGTGTCAATGAGAGTTTACACATAAAAGATTAAGCCAAATAGGCTGGTTTGGTTACATATGTCTGCCTATTAATTTGATTACTATGAGATAACTAAAACAGAATCAAAGCAAAAGAATCTCCTAGACCTGTGAAACAGAACTGAAAGACTTGTTGCTTTATACATCTGTTTTTCCAGCAACTGCGTCTACTGAATAGAGTATTCCTGTGATGAGTTACAACAAAAATCAGTGTTCACGGGCCTTGAGAAAAAAAACCAGTTTGTTCCAATAATAAATCACGTGGTCCTTAACAACAATTTTTAAAATGTTTTAAGTAAAAACAGTTTTGCTATTCTTTTATTGAAAAATCTTGTCCCAAAATAGTTTCCTCATAATAAAGAGTTTATACGAAAGATGGTCACTGGAATTAAAATTAAGCTTGAAAGACAGCTAATAATACCTAAACATAGGTATAAACCCTCAAAGCAACAGGTTTATAGGAAATCCAGAGTTAACTAATGGCAAAAATAAGAGACATGGGATGACAAAGAGTAGAGGAAAAGTCCTTGATTAAAGAAATTGTTTTAAAAGCAACAACAACCTTGCAAGAACTCTTCTAATATTTAAGATCCTTATACCCTGATTAGGGGCACAGAGACAGGTTTTTAGAAGGGGCCACAAGGAGACAAGTTAATAACCCAGTTTCAAATCATCCTGCAAGACTTACTGAGCTCAGAGAGATTCTGCCCACACAGAGTTGAAAGGTTTAGTATGTAAAAGCTGCCTTCGGAAGGCACTGGGAGATTACCTCTCTTATCAACTCCAGAGTGAACTGTAGCTCTCACAGCAACAATCTTTTACAGAAGATTCCTCAGCAGTGAACAGGATAAATGTGATTGCAGCACATTTTAGATTCTCAGTGCAAGGAAGTGAATATCAAATTTAAAAAGCACCTATTACTCTTTATCTGTGTAAGTCGTTCTGCTAAGTGGTGACATAAATAAAATTGCATGTACAATCTCGCTTCCATCTTTTCTTTAAATGTATATACATGGTTTCTTTCCCTTTACATTCCCTGGCTTAAATTAGCAGAGGCAGAGTGTGATAAATTGAAGCTGAACTATAAATGGGTGTTTTGGAAGGGGGAAAAGGTTTCCGCTTGTTATAAATGTGTAAACTTTTAAAAATATTGCAATTTTACATCCTGGAAAAGGGCCATCCAATATTCAAGACTGGCAGACAGCACTTGTTGCCTTTTTCATATGTTATTACAAAACTTTTTGATTTTAAGCATTAGCCTGACTATTCCTAAGAGTCTCCAATTAAAGATGTAACAATAGGAGACTACAGCCGTTTCTTTTTCATGCCGTAAGTTCATTATTTCTATTTCCTGTTTCACTCAAGCATTTCTTTTAAAGTTTTGAAACTTTGATGATCTCCACAGTTGAAACCAAACATAAATCCCATGCAAGCTAATGGGACAAAGGAAACCCCCAAGTCTATTGACAGCGGTAGGTACCAGTTCTTCCCAATCCATGTATAAAAAAGAGTAATGAGAAATCCCTGGTTAGTTATCATAAAAACAGGCTCCTTACCATAATCTGTAGAGCACAGTCAGGTCCAAGTTGTTTTGTTCAACCACCACACCAACTGTTCCTTCTTTTTAGTGACTTCTTTAAAAAAAAACAAGCTACTCACTTTGCCAGTGATAGCTGGGGGAAAAACTCCCAAGAGCTTTCAGGCTTCATTAATTAAGGCCATCAGAACTGTACTTCATTTAAGCAGTACAAAGCAGTGCAATCGAGAGTTATGGCCCAGGCTGTAGCTATTTGCCCCTCTCTCACTCTCTTCTTCTTTCTCTCACCATCTCCTTCAGTAAATGAGACTAATTTTTCCAGTAGCCTTTAACTCCCTAGATTAACTGAAGTGGAAAATGTGACTACAAACTCATAGCACTGTCTAGCCTCCAGCCCAGCACAGAATCAACTTTAAGTGTTGAAGGACACCTAGCAAGCTGCTCCTTACTAAGTTCATAACCCAGGAGTGTATGTTCGCACAGAACAGGACTGCGCCATCTAGTTAGCTGCTAGCAGGCTTTGGGAGCAGATGCCTCGAGATGCAGGGCTTTAGCCCTTGGGAATGTTCAGTTTCTTACAGATTCATTTGTGGAGTGGTTTTTTTTAATAAAATATCACTACCGAGATAATCCACATCTAGTGGATATGGGAAAATTTAGGTTATAATAGCGCAGCAAACTTCTACATCTATCTTTGATTTACAAGATAAAAGCAACTTTTAAATTAAAGAGCCTTTCTGCTAATAGAGCTTATTATGCCAGAGACAGGAATGATTTTCCTAGAAAGTTGTCCCTGTGTGCATGCCTATTATCTTTGCTTTCCCCCTTCCACTAATGAGCATTTATCTAAAGAGCCTGTTAATCCTCTGATGTGTGCTTCTGGTCAGAGGTAACAGTTTGAATAAAACCACTAATCACTTATCACTAATCACTGATCATTAATCACACTTTTCCCTAGTGCTTTGCGACCTGTACAGCTCCCTTTAGGATTAAGGAGTCACAAATAAGGAGTTTAGCCATTTTTTATTAAGAATTTCCAGCTTTTGATACCACAACCTCATTCGCCACGTGAAAGTTACAAAACACTGAGCAGGGACTTTCACCACTGTACACTTTTATACTGAAAATAAGCCGTACCCTTATGGAAGCATACCTCCTTCAGCAAAATTCCCACAAATTACCCTACGTTTTTGCATCCGGCTCTCACTTTCCACCACTCAATTTTCTTTCAGTCCAGTTTCTGGATTATCTCTGCATGACAGTATCTTACAAGAAAGTTTTCCTACACCACTGTTCCTTAACGCGCTGCTGCTTGTCCAAATGGCCAGACGAGGAAAGTCTGGTGCACACCAGCGGGTGAATCATTCTCTACAAACTGCAGTCTTAAGAAAAGCCCAAGTAAGATGCTTCACAGCAATTATTATGCTTCTGTCCAAGCTTCAATTTCATCTAGCTAAGCACTGTTTCTTACTGATAATATATGGAAGTCTTCTAATCTTGCTGCTTAAGTCAGTTCTCATATCAGTCTGGATTTAAAAAAAAAAAAAGAAAAACCAAACAACATATGGACATTTCATTTTCCTTTATTCCTACCCCCATCTCTGAAACAACTTCTCTCTTTCCAATTGTAAAGCTTATATTGAGCCCTGGAGATGAAGGATCACTCACCATGCTCGGACATAAATAATAGAGGAGGCAGAGTTTAGCAAGTATTCCCCTTACACTCCTGCAGCTCTTATCGTCCTGAAAACTTCGCTGGGGAGAGAGAGACCCCTGTAAGAGAGGACAGTGGCGGGGAGACGCGAAGCTGGGGAGGGGAATGATGAGCGGAGTGACGGACTGTAAAGGGAGAGGAGGGCTGCAGAGGGGAACTTGTCAACACTCGCCCCCGCCCCGCACCCGAGGGCATCAGAAGCGGAGCATCAGCCCCGCACCGGCCCGCAGCATGACGTAAGGGCCGGCAGCAGCCCGGCACCCGGGGTGTCTCACGGGGAAGGCGGCCGCGCACCGCTCCGCGGCCACCGCGGGCTGGTCCCGGCTCGCTGGGAAGCAGAGCTGCCTCCGCGAACTTATCCAGAAGTTTTGGGGGCGGCTGGGAGAGGGGACGGCGGGGCGGCCCGCCTCCG